>BQMI01000130.1:600000-881445 GCA_026005395.1 Asobara japonica
CTTTTTCCAGACGAGCGGAAACAAAAACAGGGATATCTCATATTACCCAAAGTAATTGACTCAATTTTGTGCAACCAGTTCATAGATCTCGTTAAGGCTCATATTTTGGAAGAAAATGGGATGGAAACTTATCGAGAATGAAGTAATAAAAGAACCGTAA
Source organism: Asobara japonica (assembly GCA_026005395.1). Classification (NCBI taxonomy): domain Eukaryota; kingdom Metazoa; phylum Arthropoda; class Insecta; order Hymenoptera; family Braconidae; genus Asobara; species Asobara japonica. The sequence continues at coordinate 600,161 of BQMI01000130.1, forward strand.
ATATGAAAAAATTGACATCTAGAAAATTAATGATGTGATTGAATCGCCATTCAATACGGTTCTTCGCTATAACAAAAGGAACCTCTGTTTCGAATTTCAAGTTTTTATCTCAATTTTTGCGAACGCTAGAGTGCGAACAAACACAAAAAGTACAAACAAAGTCAAAAATAGGAATATCTCATATTACCCAAACTAATTGACTCAATGTTTTTCAGCCATATCATAGATCTCGTTAAGGCGCATATTTTGGAAAAAAACAACAAAATCGGTTCAATAATTATTCAGAAATAAAATAAAAACCGTGAAAATGAAAAAATTGAAATCTAGAAAACTACTGACACGATCAAATCGCGATTTGACAGGGTTCTTTACCACAACGAAAGGAGCTTCTGTTTCAAATTCCAAGTTTTTATCTCAATTTTTGCCAACGCTAGAGTGCAACAAGCAAAGATAACTGTAAAAAACAGAAAAATTGAAATATGTCCGATTTCTTGTGAGCAACCTACTAGATGTTCTTCGACCATTCCCTGGATCTCATTGAGACGCACATTTTGATAAAAAAGAAATTAAAAAATATTCATTAGTTTCAGAGATATGAACAATCGAAGAAAAACATGAAAAAATCGATTTCTAAGAAACTTACCGACAGATTTCACTGAAATTGCGCTCACAGCTAGACGTACTCAATACCAATAACTGACAATTTTTGAAAAAAATTGATACATACAGACACTATGCTCAAACTTCGTATGTTTACGTTTCAAACCATTATGTATCGTTTACAACCAAAATTAGCGAAAGTGAAAATGAACCGATTGCAATGCTTCCATTCGGAAGCAAAAAGTTCTCAATGAGCTTTTGGAGTTTGTTATTTCAACGTATTCTCATTGCGCTAAATTGATTGCTTCTGATAACAGTTTCCTTGAGTCTGTAATAGCACCTTGTTTATCGGTGGTTCTCTCGTTTGAGCTGCAATGAGAAGCTAAAAATACTGCTGGTGATGATTTTGTATTGATCAATTACACCATATTTTACATACATTCGGCATAGAAACACACGATTTGAAACCATCTGACGAGGTGAACATTCTTGTATCCCAATCTAAGCAACGAAGTTGTAGTCACTAGATTCTGAGGAAGAAGTGGAACCTTCCCCCTCGAGAACCACTACTAGAGCAGGACGACAGGCCGGACTGCCAAAGTAGCTGGGGATATCTTCAACGTCATCATAATTTGTTTTACTTGAACAGACATTCTCTGTAGTATTAATATTTGTTCTATACGCCGTGAGTAGTTTGGCATTTTGCATTATATAGACTCCATGAAACTATATCCATATGTTTTTTATTCATTTTTCAAGCGTCGTTCTTTTTCGCTAATTAGATTTTTTTTCTTTGCCGAAGGGGGAGTGAATGTGGCGACCGTTCTCGCACATTTTAAAACAGTCTACGGGCACAATCATACTTTCGTATGATATCCGTACGCAGGCATCTGCTTCGGTAATGCACGGTCACTTCGGCTTAACAAAAGTGAGAAGCCACATTTTCTCCTCATTCCTGGTGTCACTCGCCCGGAAGACTTCCCACGCTACTCACGTGCCAAGACGCGTTGCAATCACGCAAAATAAGATTAAGTGCATTTGAGGTCTCAACTTTTACTAAAAAGCCCCGAACTCCAGAGTTCCCACACCGTTATCGATAGATATATTCTATTTCATGATTGTCTAATGATGTTTTAGCGGGTACATTCTTCTCACGGTTTAGTAACCACAGTGGCATACAAAATGGGCCTGAATAGCCCAGTTGTATATGCTCTTGAAGGCTCCGTCGCTGTTGCTGGAACAGCTATCAAATGGTTGCGTGATAATTTCAACATCATCAGAAGCGTCACTGAGAGTGAGGATTTGGCAGAAAACGTTTTCAACACCGGAGATGTTTATTTTGTTCCTGCATTCAATGGCCTATATGCTCCATATTGGCGGAAAGATGCGAGAGGGTAAACAATATTAATAATATTATAATACTAATATCTGGGCTTTTTATAAAGAACGAGATTCAAATGCATAATTGAGAATACATCAATAAGTCATAGATTAACAATTCTGCAACATAATAAAAAATAATGGCGGTCCGTTGGCCGAGAACTACTCTCATTGCGATTCGTATTACTTTTCTCAGTTTTAATGGGATTGTCGATATTGATTAGAACCTGCTACTATGTCTAGATGTTAAACGGTCAGTTTTTTTTGTGCCTATTATAGTGGACTTTCATTAGTTGCAAGATATTGGTGCCAACAGAGGACGTAATTTTTGTATAATAGCAAGTAAATGCGGTTTCCACTCCTCCACGCTACTCGGCGTCAAGATCTAGGAAATTGGAAAAGAAAAATCTTCGGATTAGATAGGGATCCATTCAATTTTGTTGCACCATAATGTTGATTTTTCATGGATATTTAACCAAATATCCACGTACACTGTATCTTGAGACTTTGAATTTCACAGCGGCCTTGCCTTAATTCTTCATGAAAGAAAGTGCAACAAGGCTTTCGACCTTCTTTCAGTCAAATCTACCAAAAATAATATAAACACTTACCGGATATCCGTCCAAAATAATCAAATTCAATCTGATGGCACAATTCGGGTTGGTATCGCAACACTTCCATAGGAGTTTCAAGAAGTGAATACTGAGGTGAACTAGATTCATTAAATTGGTTTTATTAAAACCTCCCCGATCTTTAGAGACTTCATTGTTTTACATGTCAGCACAATGTTCTAGTGATCTTGAATTATTAGCTCGGGCAGAGTGAATTGAAGGAAAAGTAGTTATATTGAATCTTGATGGACGTTAGTTGGGGTAGATTATAACACTGAGATGTTTAATTATTTTGTTAAGAACGGGAATGAGAATAGCCGATTTTGAAATAAGTGGCGAATCATTGGAAGAAATTCGAGACGTTGCTGTGATGAGCCAATACGCGCGAAAACATTATATCCAATGGTACCTGCTTCAATATACTGAGAAGTATCATTTTTATAAAAAATGTACATATATTTTTGATAGAAAATTTACTACGACAAATTTTCGTATCTTCCTGCTCGGATATACAGCAAATTCTTCTCCTGCCAAAAAATACATGTATATGGAGCATTCCAGGCCAAATTTACCACTTTGAAACCTGACCTCGTCTAATTCAGTTCATATATTTTGTTTCAATTGGTGTTGATTATCGGTGATTCCGGGTGATTGGGAGGAGGAAGTGATTGGAGAGGGTTTTCCAAATAACTACACGACAGTTTATTGTATGGCCGAAAACGTGTCGATTTATATAAAATTGGCTGCACGATGCTGTAGTAGTCATTCACAATCACAACCACACTGTTGATTCATGATTGATCATTTCACGGTGAATCACTTATAAAGTTCGATATTGTCACTGAGGATTAATAATAGTCAGTTGATTTACAAAGGAGTTCTAAGTAGAGGTGCGAGCCTATAGACTCGAGGTACTAATATGGAAATTTTAATTACATGGCCAAAAACACGCACCAATTCGTGATCTGGGTAATGATGATTCCACTCAGTGCCAAAGGGTTAAGCACTTGTTGAGGGTCGCCGAGGAACTGCCGATATATGTACCATATCGGCAACAGTCGATGTCGGTTGCTGTCAGGGCAATACGTAAGGGCCCGAGCGGTGTTTACTCCAATTTCGACTGGGTGATTGAAAGGGTAGGAATTTCGATATGAGAATTTCAAACCTTCCCCCGCCCCGTCCTCGGCGTTCTCTGACGACGAAGCTGCTGATGGTCCTGATGGTGCTCTGGATGGATCTACTGGGGGTTGATTTTCGAGTAGATCGGCATGGATTGGCAGCGATACCGGGTGTCGAATTGCTCTGGCGATGACTCGAGGTGGCTCATTAGCTCTACTACCTGAGGTTGTGAGGTCCACGACTTTAGTCAGCTGGTAGCGTCCTGGATGAACTCCGATGACTCGTGCAAGAGGCCATTATGATGGTGGAAACGATGGTCGTCAGTGATGAGCATCATAGTGCTTGGTTGAATTTCTTGTGACGGCTTTCTCCATTTGTAGATGGCCTGATATCGATGAAGGCATTCTGTTGACCGTCGATCCCAGAAGGATTGGAATTTTCTGGTGATGAGTTGCCAACTACTCAACCGTACTTCATTGAGTGGTAACAGAGATGGCTCTGGCACGGCCGTGAGAGCGTCTCCGATGACGAAATGTACTGGCGTTAGTGCTGTTATGTCCTCAAGATCATTGGTGAGTGGATAGAGAGGTCTGGAGTTGAGAACCGCCTCAACCTGACTTAGAGGAGTTGTAAGTTCCTCATAGGTCAGAGTTGAGTGTTCAATGGTGCAATGATGCTTCACTGATTTTACTGCTGCCTCCTATTTACCGCTCATGTGGGGGGAGTGTGGAGAGATGAGTTCCCAGCCAGTACTGTCGGAAGCCAGGATGGAAGCAATGTTGATAGACTCTCTGGAGGCTCTGTCAAAAAGAGTGCGTAACTCTTGCTGAGCCTTGACAGAGTTCGGCCCTCTGTCACTGGTTGCACAACTACCTCGCCGGCTGATAAAGCGTTTAACTGTGACTACCTCGGGATGAGTTGCCGATGTTGAGAGGCAAACAACTACTGAGATGTAATTCTTGTATATTTTGGCATTTGATCCTGATCCTCGCCATCTCAGGAGGTTGAAGGGTCCCGCAAAATCAACCCCAGATTGACCGACCGTTACGATTCAAGAGATCGAGGAAGCATGAATCTATTGCATTCGAAGATGCAGTTTCCTCTGATGATCAAACTTGCTCTGTGCGATAACCTTGTTCCCATCTAAACACACCCCTCTCTTCATAACCTACACACTGAGCGACTCAGGGACCGTTACCTTTCCCCGAAAAGTTAATGGTCGATATTTATTTTTTTTCTTTTCTTTAGTCTTGGAATTTAGTTCTATGATTGTGGGTTAAATCAAGCTACCGTTTCGACTCCAACTACGCGTTTTCGGTTTGGCAATTCCGAGTTAAAATTGTCTGGCGCCCAACTAATTTGTTTTTGGTGTTGTTTTGATTACGGGGAAGTAGGGCGAAGGTAATAGACATTTTTACCCCCAAAGAAAACGTCACGTTACATCAGGTAGGTTATTATAAGGTACACTTCGTTTTCAATCTAATCCAAAATATCCATAAAAACGGAATTTATAAAATGCCCTCAGTATTCAAACCATCTGAGTTAATGTTGTTAACTTTTGTTTGAATTTTTTTATACTATAGAACCCATACTCGGGTTATTTATACTGTCGGTTTAGTATCATACATTTGAAATAGAACATAAATCGACTACATTCTGCTGCTCATATACAGAGCTGATATTTTCCAAAAAAACGTATCTATACCTATCAGGGCTTGAAGATCATTTGGTATTATAAACTTGAAAGTCCAGTACGGAGAAAAATATTTGAATGATCTTAATTTGGTAATTAGTCGAACCTTTGAATTTTCAATTTTTCTTCTGCTTTAAAAATACATTTGAAATCAGAATAGGATGTGCAATAATTCATTATAGCACTCTCAGTATTCGCATTTTTGGCTAGCACGTCTACTTTTTCATTCCCTGAGATGTGAGCAGGCACCCAAGCGAATGATATTTTGGTTTGATTTTTCTCATATGAATTTTGTGGAATTTTCTGTTTATTTCAGTTATGCAGGAATTTATCTTTGCAAGGATTTTAGTTTATTCTAGCCTTTGCAGGCTACTGAGGGAATCCGAAAGCATGGGAAAATTCGGGTTTGGCTTTTTCAATGTAATATCCATTGCAAGATTCAATGCTATACATTCGGAAGTAAATATTGACATCTCCTTATTCAATACCACTAACATCTTAATTTACAGGTTGGGGCAACAAGTGGCTCCGATATGCTCTGTACTCGAGTCTTTACTTCCATCTGTATATATGTATTAATAGTCGGGATATTGTCTGCAAATTGCGTCCGGTATATATGTATTGGGATTATTGGACTGGGACGCTTCTATACCCATTTCACTATCAAAACTTATAGATGAAGCGATTAATTCGTAGCTATAACTGAAAACGTTGAAATTATCATGGCTATCTATGAGAGTTTCGAAGGGAAGCATTTCGGTAATCTGTTTTGTGAGGTGATGATCACTTCGCCTCGGAGTAACTTCTTTATCATTGGAGATATGATTGATGGATTGGTAAACGTGCGAGGAGTGATTAGAAAGGATCTGGAAGAGGAAGGATATTTTTTTTTTATCTTTAACGCCTTCGATCGATTATGGATATGTGGGCTTGTGGACCATACGCTGCGCCGCATTCGCATGATAAGACAGAAAACCACAGAAAAGCTGCGTCGGTACACGCGGCTACTCTATGAGCAACCTCCGGCTCATCAGACATTCCGGAAAAATTCTCGCCCTATGGGGGATTTGAACCAGGAACCCAAGTGGCAGCGCTAAGACTGCGCGCTTAGTTCACTCGGCTTGACTTGACCTGAAAATTGTTTATTAACATTTGTCATATATACATACTATATACAGTATTAATATCTTAAGTGCTACATTCTAGATCACCAGCCGTTGGCTTTATATCTAATTTGAAAGAAGTGTAACCTAATTTTTCATTATTACAGATATTTGTGATTATTTACATGATGACTCGATATAAGGAAAAATGACTTCTAAAAAACCTTATAAGTAATGGGTGCATGAGGGGCGGGAGAGAAAAGGATATATGGAAAGGTGGGACAAAACAGGTGGTCAGCGGGACCAATTGGATTTTATGTCAATATTGATGATTTGGAGCTGGGGATTAGGATGGGATTGTAGCTTAAATTTAAATGTCTCATTTATTCTATCGATAAATTCGCCTATGGTTGTCATGCCGAGCGTTTCGTGTATTTCCACAATAGTCGTTCTTCTTTTAAAATTTCCTATTATTCGTAGGAATTTATTTTGAATCACTTGAAGATGATTCAAGTGCATTTTCGCTGCATTGTGCCAGGCAGGACAACCATAGGTGATAATGGGCCTAATTAACCCTTTGTAGAGAGTAAGTTTGAGGGATTGACTGAGCGCGGGTGATTTTAGCAAATTATACAATCTTACTAGGATAACTTTAGTCTTGACCTTGATTTCAGATATATGCTTTTTCCACAGGAGTTTGGAATCGATGTGTAAGCCTAAATACTTTACAGAGTCGGTTGGTGTGATCTTATCGGTACGAATAGTTAAGGTCGGCTTGGCCTTGGAGCTAGTAAATAAGATTGCTTCTGTTTTAGCAGCATTCACTTGAATTTTCCATTTCGTTAATTCACTGATTGTGAGAGAAGCAGCATTTTCTATTCTTCTAATAGCTTTGTTTATCGATTTGCTAGCTGAGTACAAGGCAATGTCATCAGCATAGCCTGCAATGGATACATTCTCGGAATTCTACTAAAAACAGAAGCAATGTACAAGTTGAATAAAACAGGCGAGAGAATAGACCCTTGTGGGACTCCCGCGACAATTTCTATTTTATTCGAAAGCGAAGTTTCGACTCGAACTCGGATATATCTATTTGAGAGATATGATAGTAAAATTTTACATAGATATTTAGGGACATTTAATCCTTCGAGTTTGTATATAAGGCCTGTGGGCCAAACAGAATCAAAGGCCTTCTCGCTGTCCAGGAGAAGAAGAACGGTATCTTCTTTCCGGTCTTTCGCGGATTTTATATCATTCGTAATTCTAACCAGCTGGTGGCAGGTCGAGTGTTCTGATCGAAAACCAAATTGATTGATAGGCATTAGTTGTAACTCTTCTATGGGTTTTTTGAGACGAGCTAAAATTATTCGCTCAAAGAGTTTAGCCAATACCGGTAGGAAGCTGATAGGCCTATAGCTCACCGGATGCGAAGGCGGCTTACCGGGCTTTAGAATCGGAATGACCACCGCTCCTTTCCAGAGTTCCGGGAAATATTGACCTGTGACTTGTTGTTCAAAGGATTTGTTGCCTCGGGAGGCCGATATTTCGTGTATTTGTGCGTAGTGTCTGCAGAGTGTATTTGCCTTGTCGTGGTCTTCTGTGTGGAGTGTGTTGTTTGACTTTAGTGTGGGGATTTTTCGTTTACCGGTATTATTAAAATATTTTGCTACGCGCCAAATAGAGTGATCTTTTAAGTTTATGTTTCTGAGTTTGTTGTCCCAAGATGATTGTTTCCATTCGGTTAATTTAAGTCTGATTTCTTTTATCAGCTGATTGAGTTCGGATTTAAGGTAGCGATTTCGGGTTTATTGCCATCTTGACCTAATGTAATTTTTTAGCTTTATTAATGAGGCTATTTCGGGTGGGATAGGAGTGTGGGTGGATTTGGTTGAGCGGATGGGAGTGGAGGAATCCAGGGCTGTTTGAATGACTTGGGTGAAATGTGTTATGTGTTGATCTATTGCTTCAGTGTTGTTACAAGTAGGGTTTGGTGTAGAAATCTCATCATTTAGGATATCCTTGAACTTATTCCAGTCGGTTTTTGCGTAGTTTAAAATTTTTGATGATTCTGGTGAGGTTGGTCTGCCAAATAGGGAGAAAAACAATGGTAGGTGATCGGATGGGGATTCGGAAAGTGTGGTGAAATTATTAATAATAGAGATGTTGTTAGTTAATAAAAGGTCAATAGTACTAGGAGTGTTTGAATTATGAGGGTAGTGTGTGGGAACGTCTGGAAAGAGCAGATTAATTTTTTGTTCCGTCAAAAAATTTGAGAGAATCTTACCTGATTCGTTTGGCCTAGCAGAGGTTCAAGCAGTGTCCTTCGCATTGAAGTCTCCAACAATAATTGTTGGAGTACTATCGGAAAGTAGGTGCCTCAATAGGTTTGTATCTATTGGGACATCCGGTGGATTGTAGATCGAGTAGATCTTCGTTTTTTTATTGTTTACTTGGACCTCTACTCCCACGTATTCGGTGAGCGACAGGAGATCATGCGGAAGAGTTCTATGTGACAAGGTTTTGTGGATCGCCACCGCAACACCACCACCTGCTTTGGCCGTTCTGTCTTCCGTGATCAGCGAGAAGTCTGGGAAGTTAATTTGCTCCGTTTTGCTGTTTAACTTAGTTTCTGAAATCAGACAAATTTTGATGTTATTTCTATGGACGATGTGTAATAACTCTTCCAGATTAGGCTTGAGCGCAAAAATATTAATTGCTAATATGTTGGTTATGTATGCTGGGGAATCGTAGGTGTGTTTGAGGAGGGTGAGAACAGGTGGACATAGGATGCGATGATTGTGATCCCATCAATTGGTGTAAGGGCTGTTTGGAGTTAAGAGCTCATCTCTTTAAGCTCTGAAAGGATTTCGGGAATTCTAAGGGTTGTTAGCTCGTCAAGGACTTGCTTCGCTGTGTTAATATAATTTTTCGTGCTCCTTAAATACGATTCAGGAACATGTTCTCGGTTCAGCAGTGGGTGCGCCAAAATTAGTTTTTGGGGTTTCCGCCATTGGAAAACAATAAGCGTAGGAGGGCGTAGACATCTTCGCTGCAATAGATATTGGCGTAGGCTCGAGGACTGCAGGAGACTGAAGGCAGTGGATGTTTCTTGCCAGGTTTTGGATCGTAGCAGACTGTGAGGTTGCGGGTAGTTCCATCTCTACTCTCCTTGGTGATGGTGGTTGGAGTCTTTTTTTTGAGCCTCCACAAATTTGGTTCTCGCCGTGCACTCTCGGTCGCTCGCTGTGTGAGCGAGACCACAATTTGCGCACTTCAGGGAGTTGCTGGTGCAGGTTTTGATGTCGTGATTGCCTGCGCATTTCACACATCTGGGATTTAAATTACAGTGCTGACTGGCGTGTCCAAATTTTTGGCACCTGTAGCACTGTGTTGGTTGTTGGGTTTTGATGTTTTTTTCTATCTTAAATGTATGATAGAAAATGGTTTTAATAGCAGCGAGGCTGCTCAAGGTTACATCAGGCCCAACCGTAATTGCAAACACCGGTAGTGGCCTACTCTCTTTGCTGTCTCGGTCCTTGTTTCTTTTCACAAACTGCCGGACTGATAATACCTTTATGCCGTGTTCGGATATTTCCGCTTCAATCTGGTGCTCAGTAAAAGTGGCGGGAAGACCTTTTATGATAAATTTCTTCGGACGCTCACCTTTTAGACCGAAGGTGTAAAAATGGAAATTTTGCCTTTTCAGGATACTTGCGATTTCATTATAATCCTCCGTCGATCATAGATGGACGATGGTGGTACTACCATTGAATTTCATCCATCCAAGTTTTTGTCCGAGGCGTTGACTTGCAGGAAGTTGATTAATTTTTTGGTCTCCAATTTCTCATTTTCAATAACTATTGGAGGCACTGATGTTTGTTTTTGATCCTGTTGTGGCCCGACAGGAGTGTTCGAAGGTTTGTTGAGGCGAGCGGCTTCACAGCTCGCACTAGTTGACGGTTTCATAACGGGTTTAAAATTTTTTTTTGGGTCTTCCACAGGAGGAGTCATTTTGGCTTTCCTTTTGGGAGCCAGAGAAAGTTTGAGATTTTTGAAGTTTGACACTTTAGTGCCAAAATTTTGACAAGATTTATAAATTCACTGTACTGTAAGTGCGGTACGTTTGGAATTTATATTTTGTAGAGAGCGGTCGACATGCGTCCGCACGACACCGACTCAAAACAAATACTGACTCGGCTATTCTGACGTCGGTCAGGAAGGATTTACTCAAGTAGCACGCTCTGTCCTGCATAAGAGTCAATTTGGATTTCCCTATTAGAACATTGGTGGGTGTGATACGTCTCAGATATTTGATGATGTTCAGAGCTTTTAGGTATTTCTAATGTGATAACTGAAGTTGAGTTTCTGATCGAAGTGAATACGCAAAAATTCAGCAGTGGGACAGGATGGTATGCTTATATTTTCGATGTGAAGTTCTGTCGTTTCAGGGAGTGATTCCTTTTTGCTAAATCGAAGTAGGATAGATATTTCGGGGACAAGCGCTAAACCTAGCAATTTCAGATTACGGGAGACTTGAATTATACGTTCTAGAACTGGAAAGTTATTGTGGTCATCTCTGACACGTGTATACAATGCAGTATCGTCCGTAAACATTGAGGCATTAATTGAGCTGTCAACGTGTTTACTTTCTCATGTAAATTGTGAACAAAAGAGGAGATAACACACCGCCTTGCGGAACCCCCTTGCAAACCCTCCCATTTCTTGGACCCAATTCAGTGCCGTAGATGGACGTGTCATGAGTTAGAAACCTTACAAAACGTGGAATGTTTTTTGGACAGTTAATTCCCAGGTAAGAATTGACGATGGGTAAAGGGCTGGTCAAGGTTTCATCAAGGCCTGGCACAGCCTGAACTCAGGCTGAGCTGGACCATGAATTTAACCCTTGCCGAGACCTCAAATTCTAACAGTGGGTAGAGCTTCGGTTCTAGGTTCTGCCGAGGACTAGTTTCTAGGGCTACCCAAAACCTTGAACTTCAGGGGTACGCAAGACCTCAAATACCAAGGTTTATAAAAAAAACTCTTGAATCTCAAGGCTGATTAAAATCTTATACTTGAGGGCTTGCTAAGGATTCGAATTTCAAAGTTCTGACAAGCTGGTAATGCCTGGGCACAGGCAAGTCTCGGGTTCTTGAAATTACGCAAACCTCCAATCTCAGGGCCGAAGCGAGCCTTCACTTACAAGACTTGACCTGCCTTCGTAGGTATTGCACCTGAATTTGAGCAACTTTAACACTATCTGAAATTGATATACATACAGTTTTGGAAACTTGGGAATATGAAATATCGCGACTCACCTATCCATTGTCATGAGTCAAGAAATTTGTTTTCAACCCTTGACCATATAATTTAGTTGAAGATTAAATAAAATGAAATTACAACTATACATTTGTAGTCCAAAAATCAAAATTTTATTGGTGAAGTGAGCACCATGCAATACTTATAGTAATAGAACAAACCATATTTAAACCCACAACAAGGTTGTCTATCTTCTTGAAACACCTGCTTATGTACTAACATCGTTTTCTTATGAAACTTAAACATTCCACTCAAATCTCTGCATTACAGATTTTTATATCAAAATTACAATATGTCAAAACACTCACTCTGAAACAATCCAAATTGTCTGAAAGGCTTTTTTCGCGTGCGATTCTCTGGTGCCACGGTGACATCGTTCCAATTAATGTGATTTGAACTAGCGATATTCCATTCACAACATTTCAACTGTAAGATTTCAATCAACATATTTGTAGGACTCTATTCGATTTTTCAATATTTTTCAAATTCTGGACAATATGTGGACTTTAATCGATTTTTGCAATTTTTAGAAGAATTAAAATTCATCACTTTTTAAATGGAATTTTAGAAAAAAATGTTGAAATTACTGTCTACCAATTGTGCAACTAGAGTAGTTTACTGAAATCATTGCAGTTTATTACAGTTGTATGTTGTAGTGATTAAATTTTGAATTTTTTCAAATCTTCTGGAATTTACGAAATTGTTAAGCTGTCCAAATTCTTCAGAGTTTTTATAATCTATAAAGATTTGGAATTGTTGAACTTCTTGGAACTTCTGAAAAAAACGAAATTTTGCAATGAAAATTTCCAAACTGTTTGCAGTTTTTGAATTTTCAAATTACTGAAATTCGTGAAATGGGTCGTGATAGATAACGGAGGATATATACCCGTGGCGAAATTATTACAATGTTTGAAACTTATCTTTACAATGTTTCAAATTTCATAAATTCATAAAAAAAGCGATCGTTTCAATCACCTCGTCCCACTTTTGTAATTTCTGCGAATTGATAGGAACGTTGTGGTTACAATTATACTAACAAATTTGTGAATTATGACAAAAATCTGAGTCTTCATTATAGGCAAGGTGAAGGCAAAGTGGAGCCTTAAGGAAATATAGGCCCGGTGGGTTTATGCATAATTAACGTTCTTGATAATTGTCCATTTACCTAACGGAATGAAAACAAACCATTAACGTTAGTGGTAACATGAACTAACCGGACCATACTTACTCTATGTATGAAATTGCAAAAATATCAAATTTCACAAAATTGAAGTTTCTATCATTTTTAATTGAAAAAAAAATATTTTCAAAAATTTTAATCACAAAAATTAAAAATTTCAAATTTCAAAAATTTTAATTGCAATTAAAAATTGAAATCAAAATTTCAATTGAATCAAAGATAATTGAAAATCAGAAAACAAAATTATAACAATAGAGAATGTAAAAAAAATCATTCTCACGTGTCCATGATATAACCTCAATATGGTCGTATTTTTGCCAATGTTTTTCAAGGCACTTCCCAGTTTTTGCCCATTCGGTGACACGATCCCAGGATTTTTCGGGTGGACAAGAACATACCCACTTTTTCTTCTTTTTTTTTAGCCACTGACAAGGAATTAAGTCAACTTGATTTCTTTTTCTGCTTCACTCAAGAAATCTACCACCGCATCAGTGCAACCCTCCATACTTACAAGATGCGCCAAAAATTAATGAAATTAATTTTCGTGGTGTGTTTACCTCAGTCACTTCCTTGTTTATTTCACTTGAACAATTCCCATTCACACAAAAACCAGTAATAAATTCACCATGCCGCCCACGTGTACTGCGCAGTTTTCCGTTCGACTGCCATGTTGATCGGCACCGTACGCGGTGCGTCGCCATTTTTGGCGGGAGCATTTGCAATACACGAAAAGTTACATGGTCAAGCACAATGGTTCCGTCAAATTATCTAACTATTCCAACAATTGATAGTAGTGCAGATACACAATACTTTTATGTAATAATATTCTAGTTCTATTCCGGAAATGAAGTTGGAATAGGCTCAATATCTAAAAAAAACACGGAGCATTTGACGAGGGTCTGCTCCAGCCCTTACTCAGGCTTCCCAAGCTAGAGTCATGTTCAGGCTTTACTTAGGATAGCCTCTTGAGACTATGTTCACCTTCAGGGGACTAACCCTGAGTCAGGTGTGAGCTCAACCCAGCTTTGCTGAGGTTCAATATCTAAAGGTGGTCTGCATTCTTCTTTCAGCCTTGACAAACAAGCCTCATTTAAAGAGGCTCTATGCGAGCCTACGTTCTGGTTCCGTTGGTTCAGCCTTGACAAACGAAGATTAAGCACAGACTTGATTCAAGATTAGTCCAATGAGGTTGTTCAGCCCCAGTGGATTAACCCTGAGTCCAGCCTGAGTTCAACCCTGGTTTGCTGAGGCTCACTATGTAATGGTTGCTTTGACTCTGTATTTAGCTTGGGAAAATGAGCCTGAGTCAACGAAGGCTTATCGAAGCCTTCATTCTGCCTCATCTTGGATACCCTCAGGTAACTAGGGCTTAAGCAGGACTCTCCCCATCGTCGAGCCCTAAAATTCTTACCGGGGTTTGGGCCATTTCTTTAAGTAAAATATCGCTATTAACATCCTCAAAGGCACCTTTAATATCATGAAACGGTGCAATTGTATGCACTGTATCTCTAAAACTATCCTCCACATGAAGTAGCAGGTTGTTGAGGTTGTCTCTGCAAGAAAGATCCGCTCCAAATGCTGTCAGACTATCAGGCAGGATTATTTCATGTTCTGTCCACCACTCCAACCGATTTTTTATCATTGTTTCGAAAAATTTTGGCACCCATGATGTCAAAAAAATAGGCCGAACTCCTGATTTATTCGATTTCGGAATGAAGTGTATGAAGGAATTTTTCCAGGTTGGGGGGAAATTTCCTTTCAAATACATTGTATATATCTAATAAAATTGGTTTGAATTGAATTGGAACACCTTCAGTAACTTGTATGTGATACCATTCATGCCTGGGGAGGAATTGTTTTTTCTGGAGTTAAGGGCTATTGAACTCCGAAAAGTCGAATGGATTTTCCAGAACAGAGTTCTGCGGGGCGGGAGGGAGGATGTCGAGACTGAGGTAGTGCGAGTGTGAGGAGGTCGGTATGGGAGTGGGAGGTGAGGTGATAATGTCAATCATCGCTTCAGTCTGTTGACGAATTTCATCAATATTTCTTTGTTGTCTATGCCGAGTATTTATTCACGCATTTTTTAAAACTTTACAGGTATCCCATATATATCGGATATTAGTTCGAAAATTTAACGGAGATGCGAAGTTAATAAAATTAAGTTTTTTTTATGTTTAAAGGTTCTACGAGCGGTAGCAACCGCGTTATTGTAAGCGATTAAATCCTGTAAATTTTTTGTAAACTTCCACTTTGTGTAGGTCGCAGTCGTAAGCCTCTTTACCCTAGCACACTCCCCATCCCACCATCTAACTGGATTAATATGTTGTTAGATTGGTACGCGTCTCCGTATTGGAGTACATTGAGAAACATTTCTTTCCGAATTGTCAGTGAAGAGCTCATCTTTTTCTACAGTATTCAAAAGATCGAAAGAGAGTTCTAGGAAAAGATCGTAGGACTCAACTGGTTAAGCTTTTCCCATTCGGTTTGGATAGAAGTGATTTTGAAAGTTTTACGATTATATCAAACCTTTGGAACGTGATATTTTCTAGTGGGGTAGAAAAGCCCGTTACCTTCGCCCTACTTCCCCTAAATCAAGAAAATTCATCGACAGAAAAGATGGGCGCCAGATAATTTTTAGTGGAATTACTAAACCTTAAACTCGAAAAATCCAAAAATGCTTAGAATCCTCGCACCAACAAAAGAAACAAACAACCAAAAAAAAGAAAATGTGAAAAACTTGATTCTCGGGAAAAGGTAACGGGTTTGCTCAGTGGGCTAGGTTGTGGATTTTGGGTGGCAACGGGGTCATTAGGTTCATGAAACAACAAAAGGACAACACAAAAACAAGGAAAGCAAAATACGGAAAGAAAATAAACTTCAAATAAAATTTATTCCAAGACAAAATATATATTTTTGAAAATTGATATTAATCAAAAATTATTCATTCATCATTAGTTACATATCTCTACAGAAGAAAAGAATAAAATAATAATAACAATTTCAAGAAGACTATAATAATACTCCGAACATGCAAGTTGGAACCCCGATGTGATTTTATTCAACGCAATATTTCTCTTCCATAGCTTATTTCGAAAATAAAGGGAACAATACATTCTCAGATATTACGCAATACCTGAGAAGGACCGTAAACAACAAGTTAATCTCTAAATACCGGATTGTAAGGATCTGATGGAGACGAAATAACTTTACATTAGAAGGAGAATACTAGACCTACATGAGAAAGAGAGGGATAGACGAAAAACTCCTTGCGTGAAAATTTATTACCTCGGGGGAAACCTAAAAATTATGTTAACTTTGCACCGCTCTGACGCGAAACCCGTTCGGCGGAAAAATATCGCGCCGGGGATGAAAATCCTCCAGAAAACCCTAACGAAGGGAACAAAACCAAAACGGCGAGTTTTGGATAACATCTCACCGACTTACGCCACTTTTTAGAGGAGTCGGATTGTAAACGGCGAATTTTTCAGGCGCCGCCTATGCGTTGAGTGATACCCACTCATGAAGGAAAATTTTTAGGGGGGAGGGAACTCGCGATGAAGAATTCCCCATACGAAACCAACAGAGAGATTTGTTGAAAATGCTATGGTAATACGCTCGCAAGGGCTGCGAGAGAGATAACCAATCGAATGAATATTCGTTTGGAGGCAAAAAAAACCGATACGCGAATTTTCGACTCTAATTTTGGCAGATTTTTAAGAATCCGGAGCCAGTATGAAAGAAACTGGAAAAGTACCCCATTTTGTAAAAATAGCCCCGCCATTCAGGGGGGAGAACTAAATCTAAGCATAAATCATCATCTCTGATGATAAAAACAATAGAGTTTACCAAACTCGTCTGAGTTTGGAACCGATCGGGAAATCGGAGTAAATCCCAATTTTCAGGGAAGCCTTAATCAATTTTTAACCATCATGAACGATGATGAATAACTAGCATGTACTAGATCCGCACCAACAATAATTGGGGAAACAGGTGAATAGAAATGACATAATAATAAAAAAAAAGACCAGTGAGAATTCACTGGAAGAATCCATTAAATTATGTCAAAGAACTCACTAGTGTAGCTCTTTTGGTGATTTTCCCCTTTTTCCTCGCCATCGTTGCTCCGACACTTTATCCGAAAGGCGCACAATTATTTTTTTTTTGTTTTTTCGACACTTGTGTCACTTCACTCGATCTACGATCGACTGACTTTCCCCGCGCGTGGAGAAATTGACAAAAGTTGTGGGAATGCAAGACACGCCCCTTTTGCCGAATCTAATCGAAAGGGTCCGAATAATTTCGGGACTATTAGCGCGCGATCTAATCCAAATTTTAAAGATAAAGTTTTGCCTGGCTCAAACTTTTACTCATTACTAACTCAAAATTGTAAATCTTAACCGAACAGACAGGAATTCTTTAAATTACCGGAATTTTTGGCGCTTCTTGCGGATGATTTCTCAGGGATTTTTAGAAGTTTGAAGACCCTAAATTCTCAGAACACGTAATTCTTCTAGACTCGTTAGCAACTCTTGGCAATTCGTTTGAACAATGGTTGATTTTGTTCAGAGCGACCTTCCACCTAAACCAACAAAACTTCTTCTAACCCCACTAAACTTTGAGCGCCGACATTTCAATCGGACCTATATCATTCCCGCGAGATTAACATTAGGGTTTTCCCCATAAAATTATCGGCTGACTCGTAACTCGACCCTTCTTCTCGATAACCTACGGGCTCTTCAAAAATAGAACGTGCAACCCAAGATTTTCCCTTTTTCCCAACTACTTCTTCAAGACTACCAAGAAGCTAAATATTCAACTACAACCACCTAAAAGTGGACGCAAATTTTGTTCTCTCTGTTTCTCGCCTGAATCATATTTACCGGATTTTACTCTCGTCCCTAACCAAAATGATGGATAATCTATTTCCGGGGCATCTCTTAACGAGCAGCCCCACCTGATCGTTACACCTTAGATACACCTGTATGAATTATCATCGGATAGTGGTCCGAACCCCAGGTTTCGTCATGAACTTGAAGAGCCGTGACGTCTGCGATATCGTCTGATGTGAATGCCGGGTCTATGTTAGATCTCTTTTGTCTATACACATCCGGGTGTGTGAGGCTGTTCGGGTTGTGAAGGAGCAGGTTCTCTTCTTGCAAACATTTTAGTTAGACGCCATCAGGATCCGATTTTTCGCAGTTCGATGCGACGTGTTAGGCGTTGAAATCCCCCACTAGAAGACTATCGGTTCGAGCGCCTGGGAGTGAGCAGATTTGGCGCAAACAGTCCATAAGTAATGTCCATGACTCGGGTTGCGGTAACATAAGAATACGCTGGGGATTGGAGAAACGCTAGTTACTTCAAATGCCACCGTTTTAACTGGATGGTGAATTGCAGGGATGTCGTCTATGAATTTTATTGGTAAATTGTTCTTCACATAAACTGCGAGGCTGTTCGTCATGACATCTTTGTCTTGTCTATACAGTTGAAAGCCTGGACAGGTATATTTCCGCTGGTCTTTGGGCTTCAATTTAGTCTCCGCACAGAGAATGACATTCACGCACTTTGATGCTATAATGATGTCTTCATGATGACATCTGAGTGCTCCAACATGCCAGTAAAGGAGCCTGATACCATTAAGATCCGAATGTTTGGACTGGCTAGAGAAGGTCATTGCGAGTTTAAGTTTGACTGGAGAGCGTATCAGAATCGTGTTCTGGGTCCTTCAGTCCATGCCAAATTCCCGTGATGCGTTCTTTGAAGGCGGGTTAACAATATATGGGGATTAATGACAGAGGAACTCCTCTAGCTGCTCAGGATTGTGCAGATAGGTTTCCGTGAGAAGTAAAGGGTTATTCTCACGTCGCAATCTGAGCACTAAATGCACAAAGTCGTCATAGTTGAGTCCATGAGTTTCCGGTATCTTTGAACATTGCGCCCGAACCCGGGTCGAGTTCATCCTGATGAATTTCTCATCGATTTTCGCCTTTCCTCTAACGGTCCGTCTTGACCTCTTCGCTACCTGTTTAAGAACTACGAAGACCTCATCATGATGGTCGGTCCCATAATTGAAGAGACTCACTAATTCCGTCATCGCAGATTCTCCTTTTATCTTCCGCATCCAGGAACTCGAGGTCCATCTCGGTGTTGTCAGCCTCTATGGAGGGAATTTGAGTCTTGGGAATATCTTTTTCCTCACGAGGCGAAGTTGACGCGATCCTAGTAGGCTCTCGATCCATAGTTTCAGTAATATTTATAAGTTGTTGCGATTGCCGAAAGAGAATATCCCTTGGCTCCTGCGCGGCTGTATTCCTCGATTCTCTGTCCCTATCTAGGCAATTGCGGGAAAAATGTTTAACTCGTCTGCAGTTGAAGCTAGCTGGATTATCGATTGAGACATAGAATACATAATCATTGTCTAGGTATTTCACCGTCATGGAATCTAGGAGATTGACTGCATCTTGTTGTTTAATGTACAGGTGTCGGTGGGATAAAACATGGTTATAAGCCAGATCTTTCAAGCCAGCTCTCAACGTTGTAACATGTGAAGTAATCGTGATTCCGTTTTCTGTGAATTTCTTTTCGATTTCAATATTCGGTAATGAAGGGCAACCACCGGGGAGGATTACTCGCTTTGCTTTGGCAAGGAGCGGCTTAATCCTTAGTTTCTCGTCAGCAATCAATAGTTCGGTAGTTTCGTCAGTCAACTTATCTACCAGTACTGTGGTAGCTTCAAAAATTATTATTTGTCCTTTGGAACGGCTCACGGAAGTTACGTTTTTTGGCCCTACGAATTTGCCGACACAGTAAACGTATCCTCAGCGACTCCATCCATCGGGTTGATCACCACCCCAAGTTTTTTACCAGGATTAATTTCGGTTAGTACACGTGAGTAGGATGATGTTGATTATGAGAAGATAGTTCCAGTATTATTATCGTTATTGCTGTTCGTTGAACCACGTGTCGTTTTGATGTTAGCGTCAGCATTAGCTGCTCGAATCTTATCGGAGAAACTCATTTTCTTCTTTTTAAATGTGCATCTTTGTCTGAGGAACAATTTATGTTAACAATTTTTTTCCCTCACTCCAACCGTTTACGAGATATACCGGTATGAACAATTGAAATTGTTAATAGCAATATATATCCTGAACCAATATCTATCAAAAACTAATCAGGGCTAAGTTACATGACGACTCGTCGATTGAGACCTCGATGGCTTCGATGGGTGTATCCATTCGTGAGAAATCGTTGACCAAAATTTAGGGCACATACATACAAACACACACACACACACACATACAGAACTTTTTCGGGGATCATTTTGGTACCCTTACGACACCAGTTACAGGTCGAAATGAAAAAGTCCGATTTCGGGGTGATTACAATAACTTCCCTATCGGGAAGTTAATGAATTCAACTCACGCACTATTGATACTTCTGTATCGATAACCGGAGCGATTAACTAATAGCTCGTACCCCGACAACGGTCGAAGCGAGAGTATATTATTAACTTTCCTATAGGGTGATTATAACCCCGAAAATTAAGTGTCTCAGAAATTGAAAATTTTCACCTTTCTCGACGTTTCACAGCATTCTGACAAATTTTAGATGAGGGTTGTGTGTGTGTGTTCGTATATGAGTGATTCTTTGCGAAATGGTTCCCGGTAAACGGCTCGATCGATTTGTTTCTCCTTTGACACAAAATTACCTCTGACTGATGTTCAGGGCGGAAAGGAGTGTCAATGTTGAAAAACAATTTTTTCAATGGTTATTATCAATTTTAATCATTTAAAAGGCTCTATAATTAGAACAGTTGCAGATAGGAGAAACGTGTCTAATGAATGTTATTCCTCATACAAAAATACGTACATAATATTGAATTACTTTTTTTCATAACTTGCATAATTCAGGACATGTCACTAGTTAACAATTTCAATTATTTATATGTCTCCATTATACGAACAGTCAGAGTTAGACGGAAAAGTTCTAAATAAAAGTTGTTCCCCATGCACAAACATACAGTTTTGGTTTTATCAATTTTTTCGTACGCGACTGGTGGCGCGTGCTTCGCACGCGCATTTCCTTTTTCCGCCGCACTGACTCCTGTGGCGTTGGTTTCGATCTTACAGTTTTCGATATATATTGATACTTTCTTTCGTTTCTCCTTTTTACTATAGGAACACATAATTAAGGTGATAGCGTTTAATTTATGCCAAGTTTGAACACAAGTTTGCACACACACATACAGAGTAACCAATCGGGAAGTCCATGACCCGTCGAGGGTCACACGTACATCCCGTTTATTTTTTTTTTTAATCGACGCGCCTCCTAAGTCTCCAGGTCTGAGTGTCTTTGCAATTGTCTCCTCCATTCAATTGTTATTAACAATTTAAATTGTTTATAACACTGTATTTTGAGAACGGTGACGAATACGAGAAAAAGTGTCAAACAGAACTTGCTTCTCTCGTGACACTACATATTTCATGGTCTATTACTTTTTGCTAGGCATCATATTTTGTAATATATTGAGAAAAAAATCATAATCATCGATCAATATATACTATAGTCGAATTTGCGTAACTGATATACAACTTGACTCCAACTCGTATCGTCACACATACACTATCGGGAAATTATTGATGCGACCCGTCATTCATATATTTATCGATCAGCGTTCATTTCAGTCACAAGTACATGTATATTTTTACCACTCCTCAACCGAGAAACAGAACATAATCAACGGTAATTTTTGTTTCTCTACGTTTCACTGATTTTGTCATTTTTTTTTCCATTTTCGTCCTATTACTTGGCGACATTTTGATATACTCTTTTTTCATTTCCCGTGTATGGTATCCCAAAACTGAAAACAGAGGCAAGGAATGAAAGATCCAATCATGACCGATCATAGCTAGTACGTGTTATGGATTATATGTGTGCATTTTTGTAGTGCAGTGGTGCGGACAGTACATTTTAACAATCGGAGGGTGAGTGGTAACGATCCAGAATGGGAACTACCGAGATTCCACTGTACTCACTGTCATTGCTATTTAATTGTGTTTTTTGCACATACGAAGTTGCTTATATTGTAGTCCAGTTGGAGAGAAATGAAAATCTTATGTTAAAAAAATGTAATCATTTTTTTAACTCCCACAAAAATAACTGTCAACATGTTGACTCAAAATCAGGTGAAATATCTGGCAAATAATTGAAAACTTATGGTGAAAAGACAACGAAACTGTCGTACGGCAATCGAAAAAGTCATTCGTTTCCGTTTTCATATTGAACTATGCGTCTCTTGCCATGTATTAGAATGCAATCACAGGCTTCCATTATATTCCGATCGCTGGATTTATTTAAAATATTCTTATTCGAATCAATACTTCATTTAAAAGTTAATGTATTTGACTAAAAATACATTGATTTTCTCTTGAATATCCTAGTGTACGAATACCCTACTCTATTATTTTTTGCCGGATAGTCTTGGTAAGATGTAATATTGATTCAATATTTATTCAACAAAATTCAACAATTATTTAGCGCGCACTTTCTTTTTTCTTTCTGTCAAAGTGATTGAGACGGCACTATGCAATTTGGTCAGAAAGACTATATTTAAATCGTCATAAATTCACAATTTTATTGTTGTAGGCTAAAATAAACTATAATGGTAATATCATATCTATATGATTGTACAGAAGAGAAATACAAATGTATTTTTATTGGAAATACTTTTCAATATATTTTTTTTTTAAATTCGATCCCGAAATGTTGTTCATACTTTAATATGGAAAAAGGGACGTTCCAACTGATGTATCACCATTGTTTATGGGAAGCCGGGGAGCGTGGCACAATAAATGGCAATGTCTAGAGAACCATAAGTCGTAGAGATGTGAATGATATGTCATTTGATTCCGCATAAAATATTCCTTTGCTTCGTAATATGGCTCGGTATTGTCTAAACTGTGGCTCGCGTAATGTTTTGACCTAAGCAATTTCGTTAATGAAACTAGTGGTGTGCAAATGTGTGTGCCCCATACGGGGCACAAATAAAACTTCCCGATTTGATATTTCAGCACAACATAAGAACGCAACCATGGTGATGAACAAACCCAACAGTGATATCAATAATTGAACTGGCATCTCATAATTACTGCACGCGATCGATTCAGTTTGATTTTTAAGCCCCATACAAATATTCAACTGGAACTCACCCGCATATATGCACTATAGTTACCCTTCCTACCTCTGTACTTTCTTAATTATCACGCTCTTTGACATCATTCCCGTAATTATCGACATATCCATTTGCCATGTCCTATTGTATAAAAGACACGAAGGAAAAATTTCGAATTGAGGAAGGTCGAACTCGAAATATCTCGAATGAGAACAAGCTACGGCACCAACGCCGAGAGATGGCATTAGTAATTTCTGAAATGAGAACAAGGTACATTAACGCCGAGAAATGGCATTAGTACTTATTAAAAAAAAAAAAGAAAAAGTGAAAAGAGAAAGTAAATCTAACATGAAATAGAACAAACTTTTAACTACGAAGAAAGAGAATTCATATTAAAGAAAAAGCATGGACTGAAAAGTGGCATGGCGGAAAGTGAAAGCCAGCATTCTCATGTACATTTTCATGAGAGTGACAACATGAACTCGGCAGTCGATAAAGCTGTTCATAAAGCTGATGTTTAATTATCAATGTGCCAGCGTTTAATTTATCGCAAATTTTCAACACACACACACAGACTAACACATCGGGAAGTTTCTGATACAACCTGTCGAGGGTCACACGTACACGCCTTTTTGACAAACCCTTGAACTTTATCAAACTTTATTTTAGTGAAAAAATTGAAAACAATAAAAATAAACAGATTGTGGGTATGACTCTCTACGGGTCGAACCAATAACTTCTCGATCGTTCCGCCGTATATGTTATATCCACAATTTCCGTCCATGTCTCAAATTATGGTCTTTATAAAGTTTTCAAAATACCTAAATATTAAAAAAAATTATAATTCTTGATATGAAGTAGTTAAATAAGCAATACAATTTGTTACTAACAATTAACTATGGGTGTTGGCAAAAAAAGTCATGGAACATCAAGTGTGTATTTTTACGTATGGAACGACTTGCATTACACCCTTTGTTTCGTATCTCGAACCGTTCTTGCGATAGAGCGATCTAAACAGTTGAATTTGTTCATAACTATTACCTATCGGTGTTAGCAAAAAAAGTTATGCAACATGAAATATGTATTTTTGTATGTGGAACAATTTTTATTGACTAATTTGTTTGGTATCTTTAACGGTTTTCATGATGCAGCGATATAAACAATCCTTTTCGTTAATACCAATTAATTATGAGTGTTAGCAAAAAAAGTCATAAAGCATCAAATATGTATTTTGACGCGTGTCACGTCTAAAAAACACTGAGAGAAGATATCACAAACAAAACAAGCATTGAAAAAAACACAAGCAAATATAATAAAATCAAAAATAAGACCATACAACAATAACACCATACAAAAACAACGCCATACAAAAAAAAATACTATACATAAACCAATTGAAAATAAGTTATAAAAAATGACTTATAAACGCTAACAAAGTTTATAGGGCATGGTGGCAGGACTAAATAACACAATAGAAAAATAACCCAACACACACCGCCCTAAAATGTGTTCTACCGCACCCGAATGTGGGGGTTCCAAGGAGGAATGCGTTCGAGTAGGTCACCACCCTAAAATGTGTACTACCGCACCCGAATGTGGGGGTTGGAAGGAGGAATGAGTTCGAGGAGGTCACCACTCTAAAATGTGTACTACCGCATCCGTGGTTATGTTAATGGTGACATCATTGATTGTTATTTTGTAATGGATTGATCTGAATTTTTATAGAAATTGTGTTTATAGAAAACATCCTAAACATGCAGTTCAAGTGAATATACACTTTATGGAAAAAAAACTGGAAACATATTGCAGTTTAAAATTGCATAAGGAACTGATTCAACGGCGCGGCCGCGGCGGCGCTAGTATATTCTAGTTCAACTCGCGATATGTTCTAATCTATATTGAAAAGTGTCACATTCAATGTGCATTTTTGTATAAGGAACAACCCTGGTGATATGCATTGCTCCCGCATGTTGAATTGCTCAGCCAACCATACCTCCTTAATTACGCAAATTATGGAAAAAAGTCACATTATATATAAAAGGTGTATTTTCATATAAGGAATAATTCTCTCTTAAGAAGTTTTCCGATACCTTCAATATTTTACCCAGTGCAACAGTATAAACAATTAAAATTGTTAATAACAATATATATATTGCACCAATTTCACCCAAAATCTAATCACCTCTAAGTTACATGGAAACGCTTAATAACTTTGATCGTGATATTCGTTCGTGAGAAATGAAGGATCAAAATTTATGTACATACGTACATCCAGATACACACACACATACATCGTCTCAGAATTTGTTGGGGATCATTTTGGTATACTTAAACCACCATTTCCTAGGCGGGCATAAAAATTTCGATTTCGGGGGCAATACAATAACTTCCCGAAAAATCGGGAAGTTAAACAAGCGGTGAATTGTTCGGGTCCCCCATTTGAATGTATTCCTGAGATGTATTCATTATGGAATCTTATTTTCATTTCTACCAATGCCATTAGTAGATAGCTTCCGAATGTTTTCCTGAATTATTAATTGTGAGAGATGGGATGAAGTTTGTCCTTATAGTGGTAATCAGTCAACCTGGTCCGTCATTTCATTTTGCCTCACCCTCCCCTAGGGTAACCTACCCAATAGATGTACGGGATCCAATAGATGTACGGGGTCCAATAGGTGGACGGTCGTCTTTTGAATAGGAAAATACGCGAAGCAATGACATTTTTGAACACGCAAATAAAATGAATTTCATTTATGTTACCAGTGTCCAAGAACCCCCCATTTAACCTCACTTTTAAGAATTAGATTGATTCATTGGGTCAATTGATCAATTAATCTCTCTATTTGTTCCTACAGTTAACGTTTAACAAGAATGTTATGAGAAAAACAGAAAAAGGGCAATAACTCGAAATTTTAGTGGGAACGGGTATATGTTTTTTGACTGATTGAGATAGATGGCATCGAGACTAATATTTTCAAAAAAAAAGAATTGAATTTGGTAGCGTAGTTTTCGAGATATTCACAAACAACGATTTATAAACAAATCCTCATATCTCAAAAACTAATGAACCGATCAAGCTGAAATTGTGCGCAGACCTTCACCAAACTATTGCCAATTATTTCACAAAATTTCATATTTATTGAAATTTTTTTAGTCCCAGCCGAGGGTTGAACGGACATACTTCTTCTACAAACATCATATCTTTAGGTTTCAGATCATTCTACATCATTTCCAGGCAAAATTAGAAAATGTCAAAATTGAACGATTGCATAGCTTCCTTTCGGCAGCAAAAAAAATGAGCGCCACGTGATTTTAAGCCATTTTTTTGACATGAATTACCCTTAATTTAATAATCAAAACAGGAATCAATAAGAATATATTTTGATATAAAAATGTTTGATTTTGAACACAGAGTTTAATTCAATTGGTCAATGCTGATACAGTATTGCGGTAATTGAGATGTAATTTACTTGGAGAATATTCGGAATTTTATACGTATCTTTAGCATAGTACAGTGGATAGTGTCTGTGTTCTATCGTGCAGACCACTAACTTATTTTTCCTCCCTGTGATGCTCAAGAGAAAAGTATTTTAGCAACTTTAACTACAATTACAAACAAAATATCACTGGGATTGGTAGAATCCCATTCTTACAATTCCTAATGGTCATTTCCACAAGAGGGGTAGTAGAATTTGCAAAGGCGTAAGAGGTGTATAATGTACTTCCCAATAGTATTACGGATAATTACCGTAGGCTCAAGAATGATACCATAAAATAACCTCGGGGTTCTTGCAGATCGTACATGGTTCCTAAACATGGATCATCTTTCAAATATTAAGAAATTCTGGAAATCCGAAGAAATATTCTACGGTCCCTTTTATGATCTAGCAGATGTTGTTGGCTAGTGAGAGTGAGATTTAAAATCTGTAGATAAGATAAAATGAAATCAGATAGGTAGAGCAAATGGTCGGTAGAATTTCATCCCAGTAGCCACCGAATCCTTAGGTTATTGTAGCTCGGCCTTTTTGTTCTCGTTAGATTTCCAGGCTGATCTGTGGAGCCGACCTTGAGAAATCTGTTGCTTCTTTATTTGGAATACGATCGGTTGTTGGGAAAGCGGATTTCAAAACCATAGCGCTGCTCACCGCTATCGCTAGACATTTGCATAGAATATGCAACCTGTCTTCTCTTTCTTCATTGCCAAATCTACATAGGTCGTAATCTATTAGCCGCATGTTTTTGCAGTGAGCATTGAATTTGCCAAATCCAGTGAGTACCCTTATGATTAGACTTAATTCACTTCTGTTCATTGTCGTGAGTTGCTTGGAGCGATATTTCGCCGAACTTGGTCTGTTGAAA
This sequence comes from Asobara japonica, assembly GCA_026005395.1. Classification (NCBI taxonomy): domain Eukaryota; kingdom Metazoa; phylum Arthropoda; class Insecta; order Hymenoptera; family Braconidae; genus Asobara; species Asobara japonica. The sequence continues at coordinate 627,693 of BQMI01000130.1, forward strand.
GTGATTTGAGTGTTCACTTTTTATTTCACTCAGAACTTTGCTCTTGCCTATCGTAAAGGGAAATCCGACCCCTGCCGACCGGGAATCATGGAATGATCCCTGGTTTGCGAGTGTGTCCGCGGTCTGATTATCCTTAATGCCGATATGCCCTGGAAAACAGGCTAGAGTCATTTTATTGACTCTTCCTAGGTTTCCAAACACCGATATAGTTTCCCATATAAAACAAATTCCGTGCTGTTTTTAAGTATTGCTTTACCGCTGCCTGCTGTCTGACTAAATATAGATGTACCTGTTCAGTAGTTGCCTCGCCGCAAAAAACTCTGTACGTTTGTTGATGGCCAGAACCTCCGCCTGAAACACAGTCAACTGCGTTCCTAGCAGTCAGTTGTCTTTATAGTTCTCACCTGGTCCATACAAGCGCCGAACCGTCCCTGATATCCGAAGCCGTCGGCACACCAGTGGAACACCTTGGTGCTTGGAGTCTTACTGGTAGTTCCCCAGCTTTCTCTCTCTGGGATGTAAACCTTGTTGCTTTCCCCAATTTGGTGTTTCTTGGTCATTCTATCTTAGATTACGTTCTTTTGTCTTGTCTGTGGGATGTCCAGTTTAGTGTGAGATGGCTTTGACTACATCAACTCTCCTTGACACACTAGTCTAGACGCTATTGTTCCTGCCTTGTACCTTACTAGCAAGTCCGGAGGGGGAACATTCAATGCTATCTCCAGCGCGTCGGTCAGTGTCATTTTCATGTCTCTTTGCTGCTCTTAGGAAATTACTCTGCACCCCTTTCAGTTTGACTATGGTTTCTACTTTTTCTAACCGTTTGCACCAAATTACGGCTGTATAATGGCTCTTCTGCGTGCCCACAGTAAGGAACAGGTTGTGCCTATCTGTTTCGTCCAGTGAAGTTTGGTGTCTAAGATGAGTCCCAAGTATGTTACCATTTGTGTGTATTCTATTTTTGCCCCAGCCGCACAACAGTCGTTTAATATGTTCGACGTTGTATTTTCTAGTGAGAACCGTAGGGGACGACTTTCTGTTTATTGAGACTTTCGTCTCCCGGCACCACTCTCCCACTATATGTAGGGAGTGAGCAATCCTATCCCTGAGGACATTTAGGCACTTGCCTCTTGCTAGTATGGCTGCATCATCTGCGTAGCCATATACCAGACAACTTTGCCTTTTCGGTTCACCTAGAATACCATCCACTACGAGCCACCACAGGAGTGAGGATAATACTTCCCCCTGCCGACAGCCGTCCCCCGGAGTGCCCTGTATAACAGTCACATCGTGTGTAGTCATAAGTGACCTGTCTGACGGCATACACTGTATCTACTCCATAATGGTTTCTGGGAAGCCTCTCATCATAGATGCTCTGCTTATTACATCGTATCTAGGTATATTGAAGGCTCCTTCAATTTCAATATACAGACCTACAGCATACCCTTTGTCCTCTATTTCTTCTTCGCCCTTCGCCACCATGTGATGTAGTGCTGTTTCGGTAGGTCGAGCCTCTCTCTAGGGGTATTATGGGTGGAATAGTACTCTGTTACTGTAGCAATCCATTGGTTTTCTCAACTTTTTCAATACGAAAGAGCTCACGCTAATGGGGCTGAAATCGCTTGGTTTAACGTAGGCGTCTTTCCCAATTTTGGTAAACTCGTGCTATACTAGCCCAGAGTGTTTTGATCAGCGGGCCCATGATGATCTCTAACTCCTTCTTCAGTAGAATTGGATAGATCCCATCAGGTCCTGGAGCCTTAAGTGGTTCAAATGCGTTTATAGCCCATTTTACCTCCTCAGGATGTATTATTTGTCTTGTCAAACGTCAGCCATGGGACTTGTAGTTAGCCCCCTGTCTGGTCTTCGGCAGGTTTCTCTGGGTTTTGTGAAGCCTGGAAAGTATTCTTTAAGCCGTTCAAGTATCTCGGACGTGGTCTATGTATAGTCGCCACTTGGTTTTAATAAACTTGGCACTTCACTGTCCTCTCAAGATTTTGACTGATCTTGACGCATCCCAATACTTCCTTTACACTGCTGCCCAAACCGTCCCCAATTCTCTTCTTTGGCTTCCGCCAATGCCCTAATGTATAGATTCTGAAGCTTTGGGCGTTCAGCCTGAGCGATTTCCTTCCTCTTTTAGCTTTAGGCTTTCTTTACGTTGTTACCACGATCTTTCAACTAGTTCTAACTAGACTCACTTCACACATTCATCTTGTTGGTCTACTTGTGGGGTTTCGCTTCGCAGTGATTTTCATAACCGAGTCTGATTGCGTCACTGATGCCCTCAGATGCACTCCCGAGTCCTTCTTTGTTTCTAAATTTGGTGTGTACATTGTGAACTCTTGGAGAGAGCCCTGCTTTGTAGGCATTCCAATTAGCTTTTCTTGGATTCTTCCTAGAAATACGATTTGGTCTGCCTATTAAGCACATCTGTATTTGACTAGGGTCCGATCCTGGAGGTTCAGTAGAGACCCTTCAGGCTCGTATGTCGTCTGCTGTATTCATAGTGCACATTGTAATATAGACCAACCCTTGTCTTCTACAGTCTATGAAGTTTGTTTCGTTATCTCTATGGACAGTCAGGAGATTGTGTCTCATGTTGAAAGTATGGAGCGACTCCTGAGCATAGTATCTCAGCTATCCCAGCCAATATGGCGGGAGTTAGAACCACATCCTAGTCCCAGTTCCAATTCCTCCGTCTCCACCAAGTCTATCAAATCTCTCACCTCTGCTGTTGGCCGTGGTTCCGCAGAGTCGAACGGGAAATAAGTGGATGGCACCAAGATCACTCGGGTCCCTTTATCTAGTAATTGGGTCTTCAGTCTGACAACGGCTAGGTCCCTTTTACTAAGTTGTGGGAAAAAAGTGGCTTCCAAACTTTTCACTAGGATTCAAGTCCTGATTCTTCCGTTTTTGGGGTTAACATGGTACAATTACTCGCACAGCCTGTCCAAGTAGCCATGATTCTTGTATGAGCGCTATGGTTGTCTGAATTCCAGCTCGGGATCGCAGAGGTACTTCTGCTCTGGTGCAGATTAATCTGGATGATTTGGATAGACCTCATAACCATTGATGAGGGCATCACTTGAATCCTATCGTCTCCTTCTCCTCCCCGGGGTTGTTCTCAGTCAATCTTTCAGTTACAGGGAGATCGGGAGTTGCAATTCTTCAGCATCTGCATAATTTTTTCACTGACAAGACCAATCCTTTCTCTCCTCAAGTCTCGTCTCTCCTGAGTCTGGGCCGTGTGGTCCGCTGCCGAATGCTTGATACTCCCCACCCCTGCTCCAACCCCAGACTTCACCCCTTGAGGAGTCCTGGGGCGCCCGAGCGGCTGCCAGGCCTTTCTTCCCGCGTCACCATGCAACTCCGCTGAATTTGGTTGGACTTTACTCGATTTCCTGGCCCCCCAGGTCTCCGCAAGCCAATTTCTCTCCTAACACTACCGCTTTTTTCTCTCGCATTAAAGCCTTTGGTTTAGTTTTTTTCTGGTTTAATTCATCGAGAAAAATGCTACGACAAACACGGTGAAGCGCTATCACCTTAATATAGAGCTGGTTTATTTAGGGGCTTGGCAATTTGTTTAGCGATACTTGTATGAGATGATTACAAAACATATGTTCACCATAAACCATTACTTGCTGTAGCATTTACAATAGACATGGATAATGCCAATTACTGAGCACATTTTTTTATTAACGGCCAAAAAAATCCGAGATCGAACATAAAATTTAAGTTGCCGTACTATGCGACTTAGACGAGAAAAAACTATATGGCATGGAAAAGTTTGCTTTTTCAGTCAGGAAACCGCTTGAACGATGTTTGTCAAAATCTGTGGTTCCAATTTTTAATTAAAGATGAAACCATTCAAATGAACATTTTCATCGGTTGTATTAAATTTTACTACCAAAATGACTTAGAAAAAAGTAGAAAATAATTTAAAAGTGCACACTTTTACGTTTTCTTTTATGTTCATAGAGACTATCTCTCAATAGACCCCAAATATAGTCTCTCATCATGTTTTCATTGTATTGGCTTGATAACGTTGTTCGAAGCTCATAATGTCCTGGTGAAAACGTTCTCATTGCTCTTCTGAATACGCTCCCATATTGTTTTTGAATTTATCTAAATGAGCATGCAGCATATGTACTTTTAATGACATCCTGCAACCCATGGCCTCAAAATTTTTTAGGATATTTTCAACTAGTTTTTTGTAGTTTTCAGATTTGTTATTTCCTAAAAATCCAGAAACAACTGCTTTAAAACTGTTCCAACTAGCTTTTTGAATAGGATTGAACAACGTTGGAAATGTTTCATCGGCGAAAATCTGTCTGATTTACGGACCAACAAAAACCCCAGCTTTAACCTTTGCTTCTGATAACTTTGGAAAAAATTTTCTTAGGTATTCAAAAGCTTCTGAAGTTCGATCCAGTTTTTTAACAAATTGTTTCATCAACCCTAACTTAATGTGCAGAGGCGGCATTAACACTTTTTCCACTTCAACAATTGGCTCAAATTTTACGTTTTCTTTTACGACACAAAGTTCTGTTCTTACAGGCCATGACTGATGAGTATAATGCTTAGCATCCGCTCTGTTATCCCATAAGCACAAGTAACACGGATACTTTGTATATCCGCTTGAAAGGTCAAAAATCCCACCATTTTAAAATCTCCAATGAGCTGCCAGTTATACTCGCGATACTTCACACGTTCAAGCAAAATTTTTACACTTGCATAATTTTCTTTAAGATGTACTGAATGAGCGATTGGAAGAGATGGGAATTTATTTCCGTTGTATAATAAAACAGCTTTCAAGCTTTTTGTGGAGCTGTCAATCAATAACCGCCATTCGCTAGGCACAAGCTATGCCAATTACCTCGAACATACCTTTTATGTCATTGCAAAAACAAAGTCCATCCTCTTTTTTGCATTACCCCTCCTGGCTCCGGAGCCGCGCAAATTAATATTCGGGAGTTAACATCGGCAATTAACTCCCTGTTTCACCCATTTAATGCGTCATGAACCTCGCGTAAACCCTCGAGACAGTGCGATTGTCTCGTAAATTCGCGTGTGTCAGAAATTCATGTAGCAATTATGTCCCTCGAGACAATGCGATTTGTTTCAGATATTGGCGTGTGTTATAGAGCGTGTAGCAATTATGTCCCTCGAGACAATGCGAGTTGTCTCGTGCATCCGTGTGTATTAGAATACATGTGTAGAGAATAATGCTCTCGAGACAATGCAATTTGTCTCGTGTATTCGTGTGTGTTAGAGAGCGTGTGTAGAAAGTATGCTCTCGAGACACTGCGATTTGTCTCGTATATTCGCGCGTATGCGAGTATTACGCGGCGCGAAAACAAAAAGCTAAAAATCAAATGCTTCGGGAATTAATTTGGCCCGATTTCATGCAGTGTATTTCGCGCAAATTTAGGACGAAGAAAACGACCTTCGGAAAAGCGGGTGACATGACGACGACATACCAAGACAATGACGTCACCCTCGAGACAATGCCGGTTGTCTCGCTTGTTTTTGGATGATGTCACCTGTCGTGGCAATTATTAGCAAATTGCACGCGTAGTATTTTGGGGATAATTCGGGCGATATTCTCCCTGTTCCTTTTATATTATTATGGGATTTCGGGGATAATTCGGGAGACATTCTTCCTGTTCTTTTTATATTATTATGGGATTTGGGAGATAATTCGGGAGATCTCCCTGTTCTTTTATATTATTATGGGATTGCGGCGATAATTCGGGAAATATTTTCTCTGTTCTTTTCATATATTTATGGGATTTCGGGGATAAATCGGAAAATATTTTTCCAGTTCGTTTTATATTATTACGGGATTTTAGGAAAATGTCGGGGATTCATTCTCTGCTTACCACGCGCGATTCTAGTACTACTACTGAATTTGTGTTGCTGATATGAGGACGGGTGATTGAAGGAAATTTCGGCAATTAAATCTCCGCTTTCAGTCTTAATACGCGTGATTCAAGGAAAACTCTCGGATGTTAATCCTCTATTTCAGACGTGATTACGAGTCGTTCTCGGAAATTTCGGAGATTATTTCTCCGTTTCGGATATTATTACGCGTGACTTTAGCAAATGTCGGAAATTATGTCTTTGTTTCCGATATTATTACGCGTGACTGTAGGAAAATCTCGGAGATTGGTTCTCTGTCTTCGAACATATGGTTACGTATAAGTTTAGGGATGACTCAGCGATCGATTCGCGGTTTTCGTCGATATCCATATCGCGAGTTTAGTCCATACATCGTAACCCTCGTCCGTTTTCGGGCGTGCGAAGTGTCGTTATGTTATGTTTAGATAAATAAATACAATGTGATTTTCCCAGATTGATTGCGTAATCTTTAGAGTCCTGTTACGGTCCCCAACCTGGAACCCGACGCTCTCTACCATCGCCCACATCCTGAGCAGCGTGGGACATGTCGCTCCTCTTTCCCTACCCCGTCTCCTTTCCTGATCATCCCCCTTCCATATTAGAGATAAGTTACAGACATAGTTAGTAAGGTTGCGTTACGTTAAAGGAGTCCCCTCCTATGTTAAGTTAATTTGCGTTAGAAGCCCTCGGTTTGGACATTTTCCGTGAAAATGTACTGGCGCCCAATCGAGTTAGAAGGAGGATAGAGGGAATAGTAGGGAAGAGAGGGCGACGGTGCGGACATTTCCTTCCCCTGGGGAATGTCACGTCACATCACCATTTAATTAAAATTTGCTTACCTTCCAAACATCTTTTACAATAACTACAAGCAACATGTGAAGCCCATGTCTTGTCTTGATTTCGAACAGGACAGTCAAAATATGCTTCGTAGGCTTCACAGAGAACGTGAGATGTATTTAGTTCATGTTTTACATCTCGAACTTTAATAAATTGCCCACATATATAACAAAATGCATAAGCATCATATTTACACTTTCGCGACGACATTTTAGGTTATTCTAGACTTGTACAAAACATTTGATCATTGTGTATCACTCGACCGCCACCTATCAGCACTGTATGAACGTTAAAACCCCACTCTGATTGCGCGGTATTTTTTTAATGTGTTAAGTACAATCAAAATTGATAAAAAAATAAAAAATGAGTATTGTTACTATAACAATTACAAAAGCAAACTTTATACCAAAAACGGTATTTGCTTTTCGTTTTTGGTCATAATTAATCCGAAAATCATAAAATAAGCTTTAGGACAAAGAACAAAATTTTTTTTGTAGAGGCGTGTTATCATATTACGTTGCAGTTTTTATATGAATGGAAATGGGTAGCGTAATCACTAAAATAATTCACTGGTGGAGAATGTTTCAGGTAGAGTTTCAACTGAGAATAATTTATAAAATTCTACTTTGTGATTTGCAGAATTATCTGCGGCCTTACAGCCTTTACAACGAGACAGCACATTATAAGAGCCTCGCTGGAGGCTATTTGCTTTCAAATAAGAGATATTTTGGAAGCCATGAATAAAGACTGTGGTTTTCCCTTAACGAAACTTTACACTGATGGAAAAGTGTCCACGAATACCTTACTTATGCAGTTGCAAGCAGATCTATGTGGCATCCCTGTATGTAAGTATTAACCGGACTATTGATTACTAAATAAATGTAATGTGTACCACGAAATGTATTTCCTATTATCGAAACAAAGAGGCGTGCTTCATAGTGATAAGGGACATCTCACGTCTCATAATTCATTCACCAGTCAATCTATAAGAACATAGTAAATTCGATCACGGTTCTTGAGATTTTTGACTTCGGTATATAGGGAATTTATTGTAATGCCCCCCAAAATAAATGGGATGTGAGTGTGCATCTATAACTCCCCGAGAGTGGGTGTGTGTGTGTGTTTGTGTGTATGACGATACATGAATAAAGTCAAGTTGTATATCAGTAACGCAAATTGAACTATTAATCGATTATTACGATTTTTTATCGATATCTCGATTTCTTTCATCGATATTTTTTAACGATATCGTAAAATATGATGCCTCGCAAAAAAAGTAATACAACATGAGATATGTACTTTCACGAGGGAACAACTTTTGTTTGACACTTTTTCTCGTATCTGTCATCGTTCTCGAAATGCAGCGTTACACACAATGAAAATTGTTAATTAAGCGATGTCTCGTAAACTAGCGCAATTATGGAAAAAAGTAATAAAATATAAAATATGTATCTTCATGTGGGCAACAACATTCGTTGGAAACTTTTTCCTTTATCTCCTACGGTTTTTGTAATTCAACGTTTTAAACAATTGAAATTGTTAATAACAATTGAAGGAATTATGTTTTAGAGTTGACACTCCTTTCCGCTCTCCGCCACGGCTAGATGTAATTAAAAATGAAAAATTCAAATCGGTCCAGCTGTTCAAGAGAAACCGTGTCACAAAAAAATGCTCACATAGGTACATACATACCCACACACACACACACACACAGACATTTCATTGCAAACGTGTCAGGCTGATGTTAAACGTAGAGAAAAGTGAAAATTTCATCGATCTGACACTTTTCATTTTCGGGGTCATGACAATGACTTTCCCTATCGGGAAGTTAATAAAAAAAAATTTTCATCGGATGTTCACGTTTCAAGGTATTTCTTCGGTGATTGGACCCTCCATATGTTTTTCAGTTAAACTGGATTGTTCAGGAAATAAGACTGAGATAATCCTTTTCAGAAGCCTAGGACAGGTCGGTGATTTCATCGGTTTACTCTTGAGACGCGGCATAACCACCTTGTACAGTCTGCCCCAAGTATTATCCACTTCCTCCAAAACCTCCTTCCAGCAGTCTCGTTTGCGAAACTTGGTGGCATTGGTGAGTTTGCCCTTAGCCGCTTTATACGTTACTTCGAGGCTTTCGGGATTGGGTTTCTTCCTTACTCGTTGCCAAGATCTTCTGGCGGCGAAACATTCCTTGCGGACGGTTGCAATTTCGTCGTTCCACCACCGGTGGCCGTTGTGTGTGTGTGTGCGTATGTGAGCAACATTTTGTCAAACGATTTCTCTTGAACAAATTATACGTTGTGTGTTTTCTTATACTCATTCGATAGGTTTCCACCTAACTTGGACCTGATTAGATTTTGAACATAATCGACCCAGCGGTTTTTCAGTTGTTAACAAATTAGATAGTTTATATCGTTGCATCGTGAGAACGGATACGAAACAAATTATTCACTGAAAGTTATTCTACACACGATAGTAATTGTTATCAACAAATTCAAGTGTTTAGATTGCTCTATAGCAAGAACGGTTGGTGATACGAAACAAAGTGGTCAATGACAGTCGTTCCAGACGTAAAAATAGACATTTCATATTTAGTAATGTTTTTGCTAACGTCCATAGTTAATCGTCATTAATAAAATGGATTGTTTATAGCGCTGCATTGCGGGAACGGTTAAAGATATGAACCAAATTAGTCAATGAAAGTTGTTCCACATACAAAAATACATATTTGATGTTGTACATTTTTTTTTTGCTAACACCGATAGTTTTTTATTATTAACAGATTCAATTGTTTAGATGGCTCTATCGCAAGAACGGTTCGAGATACGAAACAAAGGGTCGTATACAAGTCGTTCCACACGGTTAACTTTGTACAATTAACTTTGTTAATTATTTGTATATATATAAAAGTGCACTATTTACCCGTAGATAGTTAGACCCATACCCCGTTTAGCGAGAATGTTTTTAACAAGATACGAGAATGGATGGACTCGATTGGTTTACGACTTGCGGAGCATAAGCCTAAGGCACCGCTGATCATAAGCCGAAAGAAAGTGGGGACAATCCCGCTGATAGTCGGTGGGCACACAATAACTTCTCAGCCCTACATACTTTACTGCTTGTACTTTATTGTTTTTTGTTAATCCTTTGTAAGTTTGTTGAATCAAGCAAAAAATAAAAAAAGGGGAAGGAAAGAGAAAGAAGGAAGCGAGAGGGAGGCGGTTGGCTTCCCTCTTTCTCTTTTTTTCCTTCAAAAAAAACAACAACACACACACACACACACTCGCAGACTGTCGGCGTTGGGGCATAGTGGCAGAGTATCTGCCTAGTTCTTCAACGGTCAATAGATTGACACCTATTCTTCACAAATATTTTCTCAGGGATGCCGACCGAAGCAGGAACGTTCTGTGTGTGCTATCGACTGTACCCATAAGACAAAACCGTACCGCCACGGGGGAACCTAACCCGATGCAGGGCTTGAGGCTGGCTTCCATCATAGCTGCTGGCACCCACTCTCCATCTTCTTGAATAATTGATTTACGGGGGACACCGACCATCCGTAGAAAAGCTTTGCTTTAAACATTTGAATTCCCATTCCAGTTAAAGGCGCCTAGTTCGTAAAAAGTTTCGGTCTAACCGACTGTGCTATTAAGCCTCACTATTTCATGCCACTCCGAAATGTAAATAATAAATATGATATGTAAATAATGTCGACATTCGTGAAAATTTTCACGTATCAAAGGGATTACATTGGGTCGTGTTGGAGTTCATGAGACTCTCATGCCATATCAAGCATATACATGGTTCCTCACACTTGTGGCCGTAGCACTGTCACTTTTACTATGCACTGAAATGAAGTTTATAGAGTATTAGTTTTTTTAAAAATAATATTTCAAATAGTCTTTTTAAATTTCCCGATTTATCGGGAGTTAACAAGTAACGGAAGCTATTCGGATAACAATTTTTCCGACGTGAGTTATCGTGACAGGGGAAAATTGCCGAATGAGAGCGTGTACTGGGAGTGTGTGTGTGACCTTGGGTTTGTTCAAATAGGCAGTGCTGACATCTGACCAAATCCAGTTGTCGAACACTACTCATAGTTGGCGGACGATTTCTATGGCGCCAATTTTCGAATGTGGAGTCGCCACATTCATTACCTTTACTCAAAAAAAAAAATTAAATTTAGATAACAAATAAATAATTATAGATTTGTCGGAAAGAAAATGAATTATTAGAGGACTGAGATCTTGATTTATATCAACCGAAAGCTGAATAATTTCATGCCAACTATATAAAGTGTAATTAAACTCAGGTCCGATAAAAGATACTTGGTTTTTTTTCTTTGGGGTCAAGTACAGGCAAACTTGAATTCCAAGTCGGTCCGGGAAGTCCACTCGGCGACCATATCTCGTGGTTATAGGAGTCGAAGGACTAGTTTTATTGGAATCATCAGCAGGAAAATCAGGAACATCTTAAGGACCATCGTATGGTACTTGAGGGCTTTGCGAACAGCATCCCGACGTGTAAAGACATGGGAACAAGTTTTTAGTTCTCTGTAGCAAAAAATATTATGACACCCATGTCGTGCCATGGGCTTTGGAGCAAGATCTCGGAAAAACTCATGTAGTTGAGTGACAACCGTTTGTAGGTTAGCCCATCGACGGAAAGATGGATGTAGAAACTCTCCTGGCAGACAAACAGTTTTACCAAATACTAGTTCTGAAGGAGTACAGCCGATATCATCTTTCCACACATGTCGAAAAGCTAGAATGATAACAGGTTGCATGTCGCTCCAAGAACCAGAGGCGTGGCACATGATGGCGCTCTTGAATGTACGATGCATGCGTTCGACAAGACCATTGGCTGCAGGGTTATAGGGAGTGGTTCAAAGGTGGTCAAAGCCGTATGTTTGTGCCATGCAGTTGATTCGAACTGTCTCCCTCTATCAGTGGTGATTCGCAGAGGTACACCATACCGAGAAATTCTCCAGCCTGTGAACAGGGTTCGAGCTACTGTGTCCGCCGTAATGTCTTCAACCGGGTGTACCTCTGAAAGTCTTGTGAATCTGTTAACGACTGTAAGGCAATATGGAAATTCTCTGGACATTGGTAAATGTCCAATCAAATCCACATGAATATGGCCAAATCGACCCTGTGGAGATCGGAAGGAACGTATTTCAGTGGCAAGATGGCGAGATATTTTAGATTTTTAGCACGCAACACAAGCTTTTGCCCACGATCTTCAATCCTTTGAAATGAAAGGCCAGATGAATGGTTTTGAGAGCAATTTCGTAGAGCCACGAGCTCCCGGGTGTGACAAACTGTGCAATGACTGGAAGATCTTCATACGTAACGGTCGTGGGATACACGGACGGATAAAACCGGTTGAGACATCACAAATCACCGGAGAAGATTGATCTAGAGCGTAAAATTGATTGAACTGCAGACTTCCTGGGTTCTTCAGCAAGAGGTTGAGTTCTGGATCTGCATTCAGATAGGAAATAGCTTCAGTTCGCGACAAGGCATCAGCAACTACATTTTCGAGGCCAGCCACATGTTTAATGTCCGTGGTGAACTGAGCAATGAAATAAATTCGACGAAATTGCCAGGGCGAAGCTCTATCTGTTTTTGTTGAAACGCGTGAATGAGAGGTTTGTGGTCTGTGTAGATCATGATGTATCTACCTTCAACAACATCCCGAAAATGGTGGACGGCCTTATAAATAGCGTTAAGCTCCCGATCGTACGGACACAATTTCTTTTTTTTTAGTCGATAGTTTCTTACTAAAGATATCTATTGGTTGCCAATTTCCTTGAATCAATTGTTGAAGAGCCGCTCTTACAGCAGAGTCTGAGGCATCCGTAAAAATGGCTCAGCGCGCTGCGACATCTGGATGAGCCAGAAGAGCTGCTTGCGCAATTGATTTACGACATTCGATGTAAGCCGCTTCTAAATCCGGAATCCAATTCACAAGGTAAGAACTTTTGAACTGGATAACCACTCGTTCAAAGGAGCATGGAACCTGGCAGCGCTCGAGGTGAATGGCCTAGAAAAATTGAGCATGGCTAAAAACCATCGTATCTGCGTGACTGTTGAAGGTCTCGGAAACTCACGTGTCACGATGTCACCAAATAACCCAGGAACTTGATTCCTGTTTTTGGAAAAACTGACTTAGCCACGTGAATTACCAATCCGTACTCTGAAAGTCTTTCAAAGATCAACTTAAGGTGCTGCCGGTGCTCCTGTTCGTCACAAGATGCTACAAGCAGATCATCAATATAGGGGAAAACCAAGTCAAAGTCACGGATCAGTTCGTCCATAAATCGCTGGAACGTCTGGGCACCGTTTCTCAACGCAAACGTCCTAAATGGGAACTCAAAGAGACCGAAAGGAGGTGTTATCGCCATTTTTGGTATCCCTTCCGGAGCCACAGGAATGTGGTTAAAGGTCCGGACTAGATCCAGGGAAGAAAATAGTCGTTTCCTGCTCAAATTTACAGCAAAATCCTCCAAGAGGCGAACGGGCCATCGGTCTGGCATCGTCTTATTATTTAGAGCACGATAGTCTCCACAACCCCTCTAATCTCCAGCTATCTTAGGGGCCAAATGCAATGGAGCCGATCATGGGCTGCCGGAACGACGACACGAACCAAGTTTCAACATTTTACTAAATTCTTCCTTAGCTATCGCCAGCTTATCTGGAAGCAATCGCCTAGTTTTGGAAAAGACTGGTGGTTCTGATGTGGTGAGGATATGGTGGACCGTATTGTGTTTCGTGCGACCGAGAACTCCTTCTGGTTTGGTGATTTGAGGAAACTCTGACAGAAGTTCGTGAAACGGCGAATCTCCAACAATAGCTTTTATTGAAGGACAATCATTGATTTTTTGTCGGATAGCTATTGCCCGATACCCAGTAACAGAATGGGCCAACCACCCGTTGTTCAGATGAGGCGGCAACTAGAAATGAGACAAAAAATCTGTATCGACGATAGGGCAAGAAATTTGAACCATAAGGAAACGCCAGCTGAACACTCGCTGTAAACCAAGATTAAGATTCAGGATAATACAGCCAAACGTAGGAATCAGAGAGTCATTGGCAGCAAATAATGCGTAACTACATTTCTGAACCCGGTCCTTGATCTGACTTTCCGGAAACACACACAAATCCGAACCTGTATCAATTAAAAAACAGGGATTGGACGAGACATCTGTAATTCAGTTTTTATCTGCGCTGAAAATACCGTGTAGATCGTTGTAGTCTTCATTGTCGCTCTGATGTATTTGGCCAATATTTTGCTGTTGTTGTGCCTCTCGAAGCAATCCTTCTTGACGTTGTTGGTCATTTTCTGGATCATCACCAGCCACACTGATTGTAGGGATACCCGGGTGCGCCATTTTACGTAGATACACAGCGAATTATTAGAAAACAAATTGAACTATAAATTGTTTTTTTTCTTTATTTGAATTAATGAGGAATGATCATTTATTGATTAGGCACTTCAAAGAAAAATCATAAATATTTCAGTTTGAATAATGTTCGTAAAAACAATTTAGAGAGTTATTGAAGATTGAAATTTTATTGAAGGAGGAGAAAAAAAAATTTGAATAGAAAATTTTTTAGTGTCATATATCAATTTTAAATTCAAGAATTTATCATCAATTATTAGAAAATTGAAGAAAATTTTGTATTAAACGAGTTCAGGAGAAAATTTTCTTTAGATTAAATTAATGTCTCAAAAAAAATATTGTATTTATTGCGTTGTTTTCACTTTTCTATTAACTTCCCGATCCCAGAGGGAAGTTATTGTAGTGATCCCGAAAATGAAAAATGGAATTTTTAAGAAATTTTCACGGTTCTCGACGTTTCACATCATCCCGACACCATTTCAGAGAAGTGGTCGTATGTATGTGTGTGTGTGTGTGTGGACAAAAGACTTTGTTCAAGTTTTCCGCGGAACTACTGCACAGATTCATCCTTTTTTTTTTATCGACACGTCTTACTGGTGTTCAGGTCTGAAAGGAGCGGTTTCTCTACAAACTGATTCGTTTAATTGTTATTAACAAATTAAATTGTTTATATCGTTGTATCGTAAGAACGGTTGGAGATACGAAAAAAAGTGTTCAACAAAAGTTGTTCCCCATATAACAATACACATTTGATATTTTATGACTTTTTTCGTTAACACACATAATTAAATAGTTAAACAATTAATTATCTTGCCAAGAAGATAGAGATGAACTTTTCACGACATATTACGTTTCTTTCAATCGCCTGTACCTAACTTCGATCTGGAAGAAGTATAGAGACGAAATTATGATTGCTCCTATTATTATTAACAATTTTCATTGTTAACTTCCCGATATAGGGAACTTATTGTAATGACCCCGAAAATCGAATGTGAAATTTACATGATATTTTCACTTCTCTCCACGTTTCACATCATCCTGAGTCGTTTTCCGGAAAGTGTTTGTATGTGTGTGTGTGTGTGACCAAAAACTTTGTTTAACGTTTCCGCAGAAAACAAGGTGGCGATAGTTAGCGATTTACGTTTTTTTTTTTATCGACGCGACTTACTATTCTCCAGGTCTGAAAGGAACGATTTATGCGAACAACGCTCCGTTCAATTGTTACTAGAAATTCAATGTTTTACATCGCTCTATCGCAAGAACGGTTTGAGATACGAAAAAAAGTGTGTATTGAAAGTTGTTCCCCGCCATGAAATACACATTTGACGTTTTATGACTTTTTGATAACACCCGTAGTTAATTGTTGGTAACAAAGAAGATTGTTTATATCGTAACGGCGTGAGAACGGTTGAAGATACGAAACAAGTTAGTTGATAAAAATTGTTCCACACATAAAAATACATATTTGATCTCGTATAACTTTTTTGGCTAAAACCGATAGTTAATAGTTATTAACAAATTCAATTGTTTAGATCGCTCTATCGCAAGAACGCTTCGAGATACAAAACAAAGGGTGTAATGCAAGTAGTTTCACCCGTAAAAATATACATTTGACGCTCCATGACTTTTTTGCCAACACCCATAGTTAATTGTCCTTAACAAATTGCATTTGTTTATCTAACTACTTCATATTAAGAATTATATATTTTTTAATATTTAGAACTTTCCAAAACTTTATAAAGTCCAGAATTTGAGACATGGTCGGAAATTGTGGATATAATATATATGGCGGAACGATCGGGAAGTTATTGGTTCGACCCGTAGAGGGTCATACCCACATCCCGTTTATTGATTAATTTATTCGATAACCCTTGAAACGAGATTCTTAACAACCTTTCCGTAATGAAAAATGTATCACGTGTTGCCCGTTTGGCATTTGCTCATTTTAAATTGTTATAATTGTGTTTTACCATTTATCCTTTTTTTTTTTGTTACAAATCCATACGGTGTTTTAATCGCACAAATCATTTTAGAGTATATCGAACATTTTGTATAGTACGAATAGTCATATGCAACAATTTGTACTGTTGATACCACCTGTATTTTTACTTTTATATTTTTCACTAAAAAGCACTCCGTAGCCCAAAAATATTCGACGTCGGCGTCACCATTATAGGGTTTTGGATGGCTTTAGGGCGTTAATTGAATAAAACCGCTATTGATCTACATGGATTTATTCGGCTAACAATTTCTCGGCCGGGAGTTATTCTGACAGGGGAGAATTGCCGAATGAGAGCGAGTACTAGGAGTGCGTGTGTGACCTTGGGTTTGTTCAAATAGAAAGTGCTGACGTCTGAACGAACTCTGGTGTTGAACTCTACTCGTAGTTGGCGGACGATTTTTATGGTGCGAATTGTCAAAAGTGGAGTCGCCACAGCCACTTCTTAGTTTAGAGGATATCGCAAGTTGGAGTAGAATATACCTGGCGAGTGAACATGTCGATAATTGCTGGAAGCCTGTCAAAAAGGGGGGTGATCAAGTAGGTGCAGAAGGAGGGTAATAAGGCGGACGAATCCCAGTAGAAAATTTTTATGGAGATTAAAAAACGAACTAAGTTGATCGCATGCACTAATTGTTAGCCTCAATCTCATTTATTGATATTACTGTTGAGTTTGCTGATCACAATAGTTGCCTTTATGCGTGGTATATTGGAAAAGAATAAAGGTAATATGCGGTGCTGAAATACCAAATCAGGAAGTTTTGTTTATGCTCCGTATGGACCACACACATATTCACACCACAGGTTTTTTTCTGAAATCAGTCTGTAAACATTTAATGGACGTATCGGAAAATGTAGGGATGACGAACAGAAATTAGAAATCGGGAAGTTTTATTTGTGGTCCCAACGGGAACATACGCACTTTCATCCCACCAGTTGTATCGATAATTCCATTACTTTCGGCTGCATACAAATTGCCTACAAATCCACTACCCAATCCCGTTATGTTTGAAAAGACATTCTGATCAGTTCCAGGAGGCTGCGAATTTTCCATTGAAATTCATGTAAAAATTTTTCACGTTAGAGATTAATATTCATAATACTTTTTCATTGCAGTTCGGTCTGGTGTACCAGATATAACGGCTTTGGGTGCCGCGATTGCAGCTGGACAAGCTGAGGGCATCGAGGTATGGGACTTGGAAGGAGAAGCAATGGAAACTATTCCTACAGACACATTCTTACCCACAACCACCCCCGAAGGTAATATGAAGCAATAAGCATTGGGCACTCATTGAGTCAACGAGGAAAGTTTCTAAGTAGTACTGCATTGTATTTTACGTTTATTCTTAGAACGAGACTCGCGGTACAAAAAATGGAAAATGGCTGTGCAGCGGAGTTTAGGATGGACAGCAATCAAGATATCTGATCAAATGACAGGTGACAGTATGAAATGGGTGATATTCTACTATTTTCATTCCAGATAAAATAGTTTTTGATGGCAGCCATTCCTATAATTTGAAACACCATTTTTTACCCCAATGAAAATTGTTCATCTCAATGAATATTTTTCAGAATCTTACGCATACATTCATTTTTATCTCATTTTACCCAAGAGAAATCTATGAATACGAGTTCTGTGATTGAATTCACGCCCAGGTGAGAAGTGACGATGGAATGAGGATTGCATCAAGCAGGATCCATGATTGATCACGACTGATCGAGGCTGGAAAACCACCCTGAAAACAAGGTGGATGCAATACAGAAAAGTGAAGAAGTTCCGAGACTCAGGGTTCGAGCCTCGATCAAGCTTCTATCGACCCTTGATCGAACGTGATAGGACTTCCCTCGTGGAACTCGCGTCGACAGATTATGTCGAATTTTGTAATAAAATGTCGGATTTCGACATTATCTATCAAAAAAAAAAGTAGTTACACGTATATATACAGGGTATCCCATTTGAAACAAAGCACCTAAATATCTTCTAAGGCAGACAAGTAAGAGAAATGCATTATTATTTTGAGCTTTCAACCTTATGCTTACAAGCTGCGAGTACAAGGAGCTTTTTTTCATACGGCAATCGCATTTTTTACTCCCATAAAAGTTGTGCCCCTTGGAGAGTTAGTTTCAGATAGCTCATTTTACATGTCAATCCCCCTGATTTTACTCAGAAAATACCATTTTTTAGACAATGCACGTGAATCCTTCAAGGTAGTCAAGTAATAGAAAAATGTTTGAAATGAACGTTGTAGGGTTTTAAGGGGACATACGATGCATGCATGATTTTGAGTTTTCAACGTTATGCATGCAAGCTCTTTTCGAATGGCAAGCACATTTCTTTCCCAATAAAAGTTGTTCGTCTTGCGGAGGTTGTTTTTAGTTACTTCATTTTCCATGGCATTCCCTCTAATTTGACGCAAAGAATACCATCAAAATGAGTTCCATACTCGAATTGTAAATTCAAACATTCTTTGTGCGCCTTGTTGTCACTAATCGTTCCGTTGGTCTGTTTAGCAACCAGCGTCATTGAATGTCAACAATCAGCATAAAATTTCCCTACAACCCCGAACATTCTCTTATTCTGATCAGTCCCAATTCAACAAGAATCCAGTTTGTACCTCTTCTTATTTGATTGAAAACTCCGCGATGTATTCAGCCAGTGAAATAGTTGATATTTTGCTTGTTTTGGAAGAATGTGGAGGCGTTTACCAAGACACTGCTCTAACATATCGAGAGCGATACCGTAATCGTTTACGTCATCCTACAGGTTTAGTTAATTGGAACCTAGAAAAAAATTGTAGAAGAGGGAGAATTTTCTGACGACAGAAACCACGAGAACCTGATTTCAACCTCAACGATCCACGAACTTTTACCTTATTAGCTATGATTTACATGAATCCTCACATCAGTTTCAGAGAAATCGAACGGGACTTAGGAGTAGCATGGAGCACAGCCCAAAGAATTCTTCGATCTGGCCGCTACCACCCGTATGACGTAACGTTGACTCCAACATTCTCTGCACAAGACAGACAGAATCGTGTTGATTTTTGTCATTGGGCCTAGGAAAGACGAGGCAACGTTTCAGAGCACTGGGTCATTGAATCGACACAATTGTCATTATTGGTCAAGGGTCAATCCTCACTGGACTCAATACATCGATCACCAGTATCGTTGGTCTGTAAACGTGTGGTGCGGTGTTGTTGATGGACAAGTCGGAGGCCCATATTTTTCGAATGTGACTGTCACCGGACAGAATTATCTAGAATTCTTGCGTGATCAGTTACCCGTTTTAACTGAGAACGTCAACTTGTTGACGCCACAGAGAATGTGGTTTCAGCAGGATGGTGCTCCACCTCATTTCGCTCGAGTTATAAGAGATCACCTGAACACGTTTTTCCCAAATCCTTGGATTGGTGGGGGTACTTACATTCCGTGGCCTCTACGATCACCAGATCTGACGCTCCTTAATTTCTACTTGTGGGGTTACATTGAAGATATTGTTCACACAAATCGGCCAACGACTGCATCAGATTTACAGAGACGTAGCAGGGAGGCTATCGCAAACATAACTCCACAAGGTCTTTGAAGGATTGCCGAGAATTTCCGTCATCGGATTGAGTTATGCCTGCAACTTAATGGTGAAAACATTGAACATCTCCTGCAAATTCTCAGAACCTTTTCTATTACGCGCTATTTTTTTCCTTTTTTTTGCACAAGGGATGCGAAGCCGACTTGACCTCGAGGTGGTGCATCCTGGGTCACGCTAATGAAGTCTGAACTTCCACTTCGAGTATCGAACTCACTTTTTTTGGTCAAATTAGGGGGAATGCCATGGAAAATGAAGTAACTGAAAACAACCTCAAGAAGAACAACTTTTATTGGGAAAAAAAGCAATGCGCTTGCCATCCGAAAAGAGCTCCTCATGCTTGCAGCTTGCAAGCATAAAGTTGGAAACTCAAAATCATGCATGTATCGTATGTCCTCTTAAAACCCTACAACGTTCATTTCAAACATTTTTATATTACTTGTCTTCCTTGAAAGATTCAGGTGCATTGTTTAAACAGACGGTCATCGAATGCCCACATTCGAATGCATAACGGTTATTTTTATTTCGTTTAACGTTGCCTTTTTATTTCCACCAATTTCATTGGTGGTATGCTTCAGAATGGTATCGGCTTTGTCATAGCTGATTTATGGGAAACATTTCATATCTCTGTTTATTATGAAACACTGAATATTACTGAATGAAACAAATCATGCATAGCATTCTTATTGACCCAGTGTCTGCAACCGCCATTAAAAACGTTTTCGTGAGGAAGAAGAACCTGGGAACGGTTTATTTTAATACTATATGCAATAATTTGCATATAGGGAAATATACAACTCATTTGAAAAGGGTTCGTCATTACAATTGAAGTCCTATTTCTTCAATTGTTGTTTTCCATTCAGTACTCAACTTCACAATATTGAGCGTTGATCTTTGTCAAACATAGGTTATTTCATACAGGTAAGCTGAAATACAGTAACTATGTATTTACCGTAAGTGTCATCATTTCATATTTCCATTTTCATTGATATATTTCTCAAATGGCCATCGATACATAATTTACATAATACGTATTTGTGAAGATAACATTGTTTTGGCATTTTGAAGTAACTCGAATCTTTTTGGGTACCGGAAGATAGTTCCCAATTACATTCCATAGACACTATTGAGCTGAATGTTTTGAATAAAAATCCAAATCCGTTCATTAGTGTTTGGGATATTGAATAAAATGAATTTCTAGTAAAAATTGAATATCTTAGAAACTAATGAAAATTTTCAAAAATCCGAACTACTTGCACATATAGATGCCAAATGGAACATTTGTGTAAAATTTCAAGTCTCTATGACAATAATGTTTGGTATGAAAAACGCAGGGGCCTGTGATAGAGAAAGGGCCTTTTCTCTGAGGGTCGTAAATCCTCAGGTATGCTGGAATTCGCACGTTTATAGTCCCAAACGGTTACTACGGAAACGTAAGCCGATTTAACATGTAGGTGAGGTAATAAATTAATAAGGAAAAAGAGGGTCAATTATGTGTAACACAATTTGCACTAAAAAAACTGATTTTTAATAACACTAAATAAAATATGTTTTGATTACATGAAATGCACTAAATGCCTCGATATAAATTCAATTGTAAAGTCTTGGATATGAACTCGGTATTTCAGGAAGAGTGATTGGTCTTTTCTGTTCGTGATTTCGATGGTAACTAACTATATTCTTAGCTGTAAGGGACACATAAACATATGTCTCAATCATGAAGGAGTGAGGGCAAATTCACTCTAATTGGTGGAAAACTCAAAATTTTCCTAAGACGAAGGCGGCGACTAAAAGTACGTTAGAATTGGAGAGGGTACATTTTTTTGTCAAGACATTTTCCTATTTTTTTATTGGAAGTGAAGAGAACAAGCATTGCTTGTTGTATTTTACGATTTGCACATGTGACACGAGAGTCGAGTGTTAACGGTTTTTGGGACTCATTCTTCTATTGCCAAGAGTTGAAATTTGACGAAACATAAATTGCGAGAGACAAAACAGAGCGTGACTTCATCCGAACAGTCTTTACACGTATTTATGAGATAATTTATAACCCCGTGAGAAAGTAACATTTCGGAATTTTCTCTTATTTCTCGGTTCTAATACCGAACAAACAACTTTTTTTTTTTTCCTCCGTCCCTCTCATTTGTACGGCCCCGGTAGCGGCCGTGTAAGCATTCCTTCAGGGGGCGTACCGGACACCCACCCATGCGGCTGGGGCCGACTTTCGCCATTTTTAGGCCATCGTATTTCTAAACACAGGGTAAACCTCCAGAAACCCCTGTGCTATGATGGCCGGCGCCTATGATGGAACCCGGCCCCCCCCCCTGCGTCGGGTTAGGTTCCCGCTCGGCCGGGCGGTCTCATTTTATGGGTACCGCCGATAGCACACACGGAAGTTCCTGCATCGGTCGGAATCCATGAGAAAATATTTTGAAAAAATATTCTCCGGCGGCGGGGCGCGAACCTAGGACCTTCGGAGTAGTAGGCAGATACTCTACCACTGCGCCAAGGCCCCGACTTACCGAACAAACAACTGTAGGAGGAGATGCGCGAACAAAAATTTTAAGTGAAAAACCTAAAAGTTGAAATAACTCGAAAACTTTCTACGAACTTTCTTTGGTTCCCTCTTATAGATGGCGTGATGAGGAAGATTTCAAGAAAACAAAGAAATGAATCGGTTCAATATTGGAGGAGATATGGAGCAAAAACCAAAACAAAATGAATCAAGTTTTCTCAAAAACTGATGCTTCGATCGAGCTGAAATTTGGCATAGTGTAAAAGGCACTCAATACCAATTATTGGAGAGAATTTGAGATTTTATAAATCAATTTTACCCGTGTAAATGTTCAAATTAGTAAATCGAGGTGCCAAAAATGACATGTTCACAGACAGATGGCGGCCTCAATTTTTGTATTTTTACGTTTCAGACCATTCTAGGTTATTTTCACCTGGAATTAGAAAATGTGAAAATCGACCCTTGACAAAGCTTCCATTCGGAACCAAAAATGGTATTTTCTGAGTAAAATCATAAGGATTGTAACGTGACTTTTTCGAGTGGGGTAGAAAAGCCCGTCACCTTCGCCCTACATCAAGGAATTTCGTCACAACAAAAACAAAAAAAGATGGGCGCCAGATAATTTTTACCGGAATTATCAAACTTCAAACTCAAAACGAACAACAGAATGTTTCGAATGCTCATACCAAACAACCGAGAATGCGAAAAACTTGATCTTCGGGGTAAGGTAACGGTCCCTGGTTTGCTCAGTGTGCTAGGTTGTGGAGAGAGGGGTGGATTTCGGGTGGAAATGGGGCCATCAGGCTCATTAGGCAACTAGAGGTAAACACACAAAAACAAAAAACAAGCAGGCGGACCTCGACTGTGTCAAATATGTCCCCGTTTTTTTTATTTCCCCCAATTTCATTGGTGGTAAGCTTCCGAATGGTCCAATTGCACACAAAATAAAAATGTTCCAGTATTGAAAAAGCTTTTTCCAGGCGAACGGAATCAAAAACAGGAATAGCTCATATTACCCAAAGTAATTGACTCAATGTTATGCGACCAGTTCATAGATAACGTTAAAGCTCACATTTTGAAAAAAAATGGGATGAATACTTATCGAGAAATGCAGTTATGAAACAACCGTAAAAATGACAAAATTGAAATCTATAAAATTAATGATGCGATTAAATCGCTATTCAACAGGGTTCTTCACCATAATAAAAGGAACCTCTGTTCCAAATTTCAAGTTTTTATCCCAATTTTTGCGGTCGCTAGAGTGCGAACAGAAACAGAAAGTAAAACCAAAGTCAAAAGTTATAAAACAGGAATATCTTATATTACCCAACCTAATTGACTCAATGCTTTTCAACAATATCATAGATCTCGTTGAGGCACACATTTTGAAAAAAAAACAACAAAATCGATTGAATAGATGTCGAGAAATAAAATAAAAACCGTGAAAACGAAAAAATCGATATCTAGAAAACTAATGATCCGATCAAATCACCATTTAATAGGGTTCTTCACCACAACAAAACGAACCTTTATTCCAAATTTCAAGTTCTTATCTCAATTTTTGCGGACGCTAGCGTGCGTACAAACACAAAAAATAAAACCAAAAACAAAAGTTAAACAATAGGAATATCTCATTGTACCCAAACTAATTGACTCCATGTTTTGCAACCATATTATAGATCTCGTTAAGACACACATTTTGAAAGAAAAAGAACAAAATCGGTTGAATAATTATCGAGAAATAAAACAAAAACCGTGGAAACGAAAAAATTAAAATCTGGAAAACTAATCATACGATCAAATCGCTGTTTAACAATCTTTGTTTCAAATTTTAAGTTTTTATATAAATTTTGGGGACGCTAAAGTGCGTACAAAGGCAGAAAGCAGAAAAAACCGAAAAATTGAAATATCTCCAATTTCTTGTGAGGAACCTACTAGATGGTCTTCCACCACTCCCTAGGTCTAGTTGAGATGCACATTTTGAAAAAAAAACAATTAAAAAATATTCATTATTTTCTGAGATATGAACCATCGGAGGAAAAAACGAAAAAAGCGATTTCTATGAAACTTACCGGCCGATTTCAATGAACTTGCGCTCACAGGTAGATGCATTCAATACCAATAACTGACAATTTTTTCAGATTTTATTCTCAAAATTTAGTCCTTTTTATGTTAAATTTTGTAATTGAACATTTTTGAAAAAACTTCGTATTTTTACGTTTCAAACTATTATATATCGATTACAAGCATAATTAGCAAAAGTCAAAATTAACCGATTGCAATGCTTCCATTCAGAAGCAAAAAGGAAAGTAAAAACTGGAAATGAAAGTAAGCCTCCAATAAAGAGAATCCAATAACCAAATTTTTGTTTCTGAAAACTAATTAATCAAAAGTTATTCATTCCGCAGTAGTTACATATCTCTACAGGCGAAAAGGACAAAATAATAATACTAATTCCAAGCAAATAAAAAAATAATAATAATACTCCAAACATGTGAATCGGAAACCCGAGGTGACTTGATTCACGCAATATTTCTCTCCCATACCTTATTTCGAAAATGAAGGGAACAATACTTTCTCAAGCATTACGTCATGCCTGAGAAGTATCGACAATAACAAGTTAATCCCTGAATATCGGATTGTACGAATCCGAAAGAAACAAAATAAATTTTCTCTAAAAGGAGACCACTGGTCCTACGTGAGGAAGAGAGATAGCCGAAAAACTCATTGCGTGGAAATTTTTACCCGGGGGAAAACTTAAAAATGATTTTAATTTTGGACCGCTCTGACGCGAAGACAGTTCCGCGGAAAACCACCGGGCTGGGGATAAAAATCCTCCGGAAAATCCTAACGAAAGTAACAAAACCAAAACCGCGAGTTTTGGATAAAATCTCCTCGACTTACGCTACTTTCTAGCGCCGTCGGATGGTAAACAGCAAATTTTCTATCCTAATTTCGCCAGATTCCTATGAATCCGGAGCCAGTAAAAAGGACACCGGAAAATTACTCTAACTTTATAAAAACAGCCCGCCATTCAGGGGGGAGACCTAAATCTAAGCGTAAATCATCATCTCTGATGATACAATAATACAAAAAAAAATACAATTTACCAAAGCCGTATGAGTTTGGAGCCGGTCGGGAAATCGGAACAAATCCCAATTTTCAGGGAATTACTCATATATTTTTACGCATCATCCTCCATGACGGATAACTTACTCTAAATCCGCACCAACACTAATTGGGGAGCAACAAAAAAAATGAACAAAATATCATAATAATAAAAAAAAATAAAAAGAAAACAGTGGGAATTTTCGGGAAGAGCCCCTTAATTTATACCCAAAACTCTCTATATAAAAACCAGTGAGAATTCATTGGACCAATTCCGTCATTTATACCTAAAAATTCACTCAATAAAAAGCAGTGAGAATTTACTGGAGGAATTCCGTAATTTATACTCAACAATTCCCTAAGGAAAAGCCAGTGAGAATTCACTGGACGAAGTCCTCACATTATGCCCAGGAATTCACTAAACAAAAACCCAGTGAGAATTCACTGGATCAGTTCCTTCATTTGTATCCCAAAAATCCATGCAATAAAAAAAAACCCGTGAGAATTCACTGGAAAAATTCCTTAATTTATCTGTAAAGATTTATCCCATCAAAACTAGTGGGAATTCACTGGAAGAATTCCCCAATTTATATTAAAAAATTCACTCATTAAAAACCGGTGAGAATTCACTGGAGAAATTCCCCAAATTCTGACCAAAATTTCACTCATTAAAAACCAGTGAGAATTCACTGGAGAAAATCCCCAAATTATAACCAAAAATCCACTCAGTGAAAAACCAGTGAAAATTCACTGTAAATATTTCTTAGTTCCTATACAAAATTTTCATTCACTGAAAACCAGTGAGAATTCAATGGAAAGATTTCTCATTTAATGTCTGGGTAAAATTTCATAGCCAAGAATTCATTAGATAGAAGCCAGTGAGAATTCACTGGAAAAATTCCCCACATTATATTCATAAATTCACTTTATAAAAACCAGTGAGAATTCACTGGAAAAATCCCCTATCTTAGAACCAAAAAATCACTCATTAGAGACCCGTCAGAATTCACTGGAAAAGTTCCTTCATTTATAACCACAAATTCACTAATTATGTCAGAGCCAATGAAAGTCCATTGGAATGGGCCCACAAACAGCTGGGAATTCTTATAAATTTTAGAACCAATGAGAACTCATTGGAATAATTACTAATATCTATAAATTACACGGATCAGAAGCCAATGAAAAGTCATTGGAAAAACCCATAAGTACATGGGAAAACCTCAAAAATGAGGGCCAATGAAATTTCATTGGAATAAGCCATGAGAATTCATTTATAAAATTGTAACAAATAACTCACCCACGCAGCTTTTTTTACTATTTTGCCTCTTTTTCTTGCCATGCTTTAGTCGGCACTTCCCGAAATGCGTACAATGGCTTTGTCCTTTCGTGTTTGTTGACACTTGTGTCACCTTACTCGATCTAAGATCGACTGACCTTCCCCGCGCGTATATAATTGGGCAAAGGTGTGAAAAATCGCAACAGACCCCCCCTTTTGCCGAATCGTACCGAAAGGGCACGGATAGATTCGGGACTTTTAGCGCGCGGAATAACCAAAATTTTAAACATGGAGTTTTGCATGACTCAGACTCTTACT
This sequence comes from Asobara japonica, assembly GCA_026005395.1. Classification (NCBI taxonomy): domain Eukaryota; kingdom Metazoa; phylum Arthropoda; class Insecta; order Hymenoptera; family Braconidae; genus Asobara; species Asobara japonica. Next base: position 654,638 of record BQMI01000130.1, read on the forward strand.
TCATAATAACTCAAAATTTTCGTTTTTAACCGAATAGGTAGGGATTATTATGATTACCGGGATTTTTGGCGCTTCTCGCGGGTGATTTCTCAGGGATTTTTCGAAGTTCGGCGACTCTAAATTCTCAAAACGCGTAAATTTCACAGACCCGATTGCAACCTGGCAATTCGTTTAAACACTGGTTGCCTATGTTCAAAACGACCTTCCACCTAAACCAACGGACTTCTTCCAACCCTAATAGATTTGAGCGCCGACATTTCAATCGGACTTATATCATTTCCGCTAGATTAACATTAGGGGTTTTTCCCATAGAGTCATTGGATGACTCGTAACTCGGCCCTTCTTCGCGATGCCCTATGGGCCCCTCAAAAATAGAACAAGTAACCCCAAAATTCCCTTTTCTCTCGATTATTCCCTTAAAATTAATGCTAACATTCAAACTATAACCACCCTAAAGTGGACGCGAATCTTTCTCCTTCTTCCTTATTGGACTCCTGATTCCCAGATTTTCCTCTCGTCCTATCATACTCCTACTTCCTAACGAGCAGCCCCACCTGATCGTTACAGGATTGACATGCAAAATGAGGTATCTGAAACCCACTCTTTAAGGGGAAGAACTTTTATTGGAGTGAAAAATGCGGTTGCCATTAAAAAAACAGCTCCTTGTACTTGCAGCTTGCAAGCATAACGTTGAAAGCTCAAAATAATGCATGCGTCATTTGTCCCTGTCGAAACCTTCAGTCTGAAACATTTTGCTCTTACTTATCTGCCTTGGAAGATATTTAGGTGCTTTGTTTCAAATGGGACACCCTGTATTGGCTCCTGTTACATCATCTATGTCCACCATAGATAATGTTCCCATAAAAATTTGATAATTGAAATTCGTTTGATGAAACTGACGGTCGTACAGTATGCATTCATGAGAATTGAGTAAAAAGATATAGATACAGCGTCAACTACTATTTTGTAACGGACAATTGGGGATGTCCGTTCTTGTCCCGACTAAGGCTCAAGACGAAACCTACTTACCGTAGGTCCCATCCGCCGATAGCGGCCTTCACTTTTCCACTTAACAGTGGCGGGGGTTTCGAATTAGAGATTAGGATTAGGATTAGGGTTAGGACCACTAGTTCCCCTGATTGATGGGAGTCCCTCAGGCTAACTTTTGTGGGACCCATAGGGTTATCGCGAGGAAGGGCCGTTATATAGAGTCATCCGGTAACTCCATGGGGGAAATCCCTCAGCTAATTTGGCGGGAATCGGTTAGGTCTAGCTGAAACGCTAGCACTCCAATTTAGAGGATATTGTTAGGGTTAATTGATTATGTTTTAGCTTAGGTGGAAGGTCGCGGGGGCCGAGCGCAATCCCCGAGTCCCGCGAAGTGCCCGATTGCAAATTTGTTTACGGATTCATAATTTTTCGCGTTATGTTTGTTTAACCCTAAGGAAATTCCGGAGATTCGACCCGTCGGAAGCGCCAAAAGAACTAGTCAAACGGTTAATAACTAGGAAATTTCAAAAAGTTAAGCAAGTTAAAAAGTTCCCGATTTGAGTTTGAATTGCGCGGGCCATTTATTAAATTTCCCCTCCTTTCCGTTACGCGGATTGGCTGGTCAAATCGGATTGACAGCCAATCAAAATAGTTCAAGGGGGGGGGGGGAGCCCTTGAAGGTCGCGGAGACATTGAACTACATTGTCCAGTCTCACGCGAAGAGTGACGAAAAGTAGGTGTGAGTGAGTGAGATTATCCGTGCGAAAAAAAAAAGTAATTAACCGTCGTGAAATAATGGGTCGTAAGGGTGGAAGGAAAGTTGCAAAGAGGATCAAGGTGAGTGTTTTTGGGTTAAATTGGGTTAATTTACGTTAAGACTCACGGTCACTTTTCCGAATGTCCCTAACGGGTGCGGTTTTATCACATTGGCTAGATTTTTCCGCGGGTCCCGCGGCTTTGTCTTTATTATTTTTTTTTTGGAAGGAAAAGGGTTGAGGACATAATTAATTTTAAAATTGGATTTTTCGGGTCTTTATTATAGGGGAATTTGCCAAGCATGCATTTTCTTCCACACAGGAGTGTTCTATATACACTCTTTGCGTGGTCTAAACACTACCGAATTCGTGGAAATCTAGTTGATATTCACGAATTGTTTCCACTCACTCGGTGTGTCTCGCTTTTCCCCCCTGTCCCTTACCTATACCTTACCTTCTTCCACACAATGGGAAAATATAGGTATACCCGTTGTGTGGCTGAAATAATCCCGAAATTCTCGGAATCGGACGAGAAAATAATACTATTTTAATTCCGAAATTCGGAATTATAGAAATTCCGAAATTCGGTTTTCTGCGTATATAAGACGCGGGTTCTTTAATGATTAATAATCCGATTGTTGAGTGAAAAATTTCAATTGTTTATAACAATTGGTTAATTAGGTCGAATTCCAGTGGAGCTAGAACTCCTGGACCTCTAGGAGGATTTGCGCTAATAACACCAGAGATGTGAATTCTCTGATTGTTTAATGCAAAATTCCAATTGTTTATAACAATTGGTTATCAACGTTCGAATGTCCAGTTGAGCTGAGACTCCTGGACCCCCTAGTGGGATTGCGCCAAAAGCCATAAGGGCTTGATGGTTGTCTGATGGTTTAGTGCAAATATCCAATTGTTTATAACAATGGGCCATCGATTCGACTTTCCAGTCGAGCTAAAACTCCTGGACCTCATTGGGGGTTTTCGCTACGAGCATTAGAGATGTAAGTTCTCTGAGTGTTTGGTGACAAACTCCAATTGTTTATAACAATTGGCTCTTAGGGTAGCGAATTCCAGGTCGAGAGCAAAGTTGAGTCTTTCCAGAAGACCGTGGCGTTAGATTGAACTGGTATAAAGGTTGATCCAATTGTCTGTGACAATTGGTTAGTATGATCCGAAGTTCCTCATGGACCGTGAATCTTGAAGTGTTTGAGCAATTTTGGCGTTAGCCTCTATGGAGTGGTGAATGGTCCGATTATTTATGATAATTGGTTAGTACGGCCAATACCTCATGGGGGTATTGACGGTTGGTGGATCATTCATCGCCTATCGTTCCTCGCTGGGGGCTAATTAATGTCCCGTTAGTTAATTATTAACTAAGGGCTTTCCTTTTAGGGACATAAGAAACGACGGATGGAAAAGTTATTATTGATCACTGTGATATTGTTAGTAATTGTTTAAGCGATGTTAAGTTAGTTATGACGCTATTGTACTCCGCACATTCCCCATTGTCTGAATAGAGTTGGTTAAATTGAGCTGATCGAGTTTATTTATTTATGAGCAATTGCGCCCAGATTCCTCTATTCCACCCGTAATCCACCCCTCTCTCCATAACCTACCTCCTGAGCGACCCGGGACCGTCACCTTTCCCCTCCGGCTATGTTTCCCGTCCGTTTCGAAGCACTTGACCGTGGAGGTTATGTTTCGTACTTCCGGTTTGGTAAATCCGGAAAAAACTTACCTGGCGCCCAATACAAATTCCAGTTTTCGGGGTTAAGACTTAGCCGAGGAGAAGTAGGGCGAAGGTAACCAGACATTTCCCATCCCCAATACGGAAAAGTCACGTTACAAGTCATGTATATATATATATTAGGGATGCCCAATTGCAAAAAAAATCGAATTGCACCATTTCTTTTCCTGAAAATAATGACTAGAAAAATAATCGGTATGGACTTCAACACGTGAATTACCAACCCAAATAGATATTGTGTTTATTCAGACTCAATTACTTGACTTATTGATACGCCCTTCCGCGAACCACCCGACAAAAACTCAAGGAATAGGATGAATTTGTTTTTAAATGAAAAAAAATATTCGTTGTTGATATAAAATTCCTAATTTCTGGGTTATTCAGGGGTTTTTCAAGGTGTCTACCACGCTTAGGAAATAGCCCGTTTTTCATATCGATTCAATAGGACAATTATTTAATTTACTGACTCTCGTGTGCAAAGATTTTCGATTTTTTTTACAAATCCAATGTAGACGAAAAACGCGAAAGAAACTTGAAAAATTTTGTCTAGAGACAGGTGCTAGGCTTATCCGGTGCTTTTACAACGATCATAAAAATAGAAATTGAACCCAGGAAAAAAAATTTGACCTGATGCGCCAACCCTTTCTTGAAAGGGGAAGTACCCTCATTACGCTCAATTGTTGACAGCTTTGTTTTTTATTCCTGTCAAGAAGGTTTTATAATTATTCATATTTTTACAAAGAAACGCACATTTTTGAATCGATCGCTTTACGACAATCTTAACAAACTTTGAATGACCAAACTCGCTTGATTCTAACTAGTATCATACTGTTTTAACAATTTTGGAACGACATTAATGCTCAAATAATTGATTTCAATAGTTCTACTTTCACTTTTCTATGAAAATTTTTATACTGAAGCAATTCCAACGAAAATCTATATAACATCTACTTTTTGCTTGCGAACAGAAGCTTTGCATTCGATCGCATTGAAGTTTTTGCGTTTTCTCTGCTAGGAATTTCGATTTTTCGACGATTACTCAAAAAATAAACGGAATGCGACCTTCTCCGGGTCGAACGAATAACTTCCTGATCGTTCCACTGTATATGTTATATCCACAATTTCCGTCCATGTCTCAAATTGTGGTCTTGATAAAGTTTTCGAAATTTCTAAATATTAAAAAAAATTATAATTCTTATGAAGTAGTTAAATAAACAATTTGTTACTAACAATTAACTAAAGGTGTTGGCAAAAAAAGTCATTGAACATCCAGTGTGTATTTTTACGTGTGGAACGACTTTCATTAAATACTTTGTTTGGTATCTCCGACCGTACTTGCGATAGAGCGATCTAAACAACTGAATTTGTTAATAACACCTAACTATCGGTGTTAGGAAAAAAAGTTATACGACATCAAATATGTGTTTTTGTGTGTGGAACAATTTTCATTACGTAATTTGTTTTGTATCTTCAACCGTTTTCACGCCGCTGTGATATAAACAATCTCTTTTGTTATTAACAATTAACTACGGGTGTTAGCAAAAAAAGTCATGAAACGTCAAATGTGTATTTCGTGGCGGGGAACAACTTTCATTAGACCCTTTTTTTCGTATCTCAAACCGTTCTTGCGATAGAGCGATATAAACAATTAAATTTGTTAATGATAAGTGAACGAATTATTCGTTGAAAAAATCACTCCTTTCAGACCTGGACACCACTGAAACGCATCAATCAAAAAAAAAAAAGGAAATCCCTCTGGTGGTTCCGCCGGAAACCTTAAACAAAGTTTTTGTTTACACACACACACAGACATACAGACACCTCTCTGAAATCACTTCAGGATGATGTAACGTCGAGAAATGTGAAATTTCATGGATCTGGCATTTTTCATTTTCGGGGTCATTACAATAACTTCCTTTTTCATATGTATTCAATGGAATATACGCGCGGAAGGAGGGAAAGGAAATCATGATTAGTTAATTAACAATTTGAATTGCTATCTAAGGTGATGGTGGCCTTTCTGAATGTGGCAAAACTTGGAAAAAATGGGTGGATCTTCAAAAAACCACTCTCGAATTTTGTCACCACTTAGAAGTGCAGAAACGTTCATTAATAAATCATGATTAATTAATTAACAATTTTAATTGTCATATGAGGTGATGATGAGCTTTTTGAATGTGACAAAACTCGGAACAATGGGTCGACCTTCAAAAAATCTCCCCAATAATTAATAATTGCACTTGGCCATAGTTAACAAATTTTTTTAGCAATAATAATATTTTACTATTGTTTACCATTGAATTCTCTACACAACTGATTTTTACCGATTTTTCGCAACAATTCCCTCCGACAATCATAGGTTATTTTTTCATAATTTGTTTTTGCAAATACTACGCATACCAAGGTTTCATAAATAACGTACCATTGTTCACCATTGAAAAAGGAAGCAATACCAATATGATTGTTTTAATTATCTTCCACACCCCCGCTAACTATGGTGAAGCATATAGCATGTATTCGTATTGGAAAATATAGTCCAATATGGGAGAATGACCTATTTGAGTTTTTTTTGCTTCCGAATGGAAGCATTGCAATCGGTCAATTTTGACTTTTGCTAATTATGCTTGTAAACGATATATAATGGTTTGAAACGTATAAATACGAAGTTTGAGCATAGTGTCTATATGTATCAATTTTTTTTTTCAAAAATCTTCACTTACATAATTTAGCATAAAAAGGACTAAATTTTGAGAATAAAATCGGAAAAAATTGTCACTTATTGGTATTGAATACATCTACCTGTGAGCGCAAGTTCATTGAAATCGGCCGCTAAGTTTCTTAGAAATCGCTTTTTTCGTTTTTTCCTCCGATGGTTCATATCTCAGGACATAATGAATATTTTTTAATTTTTTTTCTTTTCAAAATGTGCATATCAACTAGACCTAGCGAATGGTGGAAGACCATCTAGTAGTTTCCTCACAAGAAATTGGAGATATTTCAATTTTTCTGTTTTTTCTGCTTTCTGCCTCTAGCACTCTAGCGTCCCCAAAAATTGATATAAAAACTTAAAACTTGAAAGAAAGATTCCTTTTGTTATAGTGAAGAACCCTGTTAAACAGCGATTTGATCGTATGATTAGTTTTCGAGATTTTAATTTTTGCGTTTCCACGGTTTTTGTTTTATTTCTCGATAATTATTCAACCGATTTTGTTCTTTTTTTCAAAATATGTGTCTTAACGAGATCTATAATATGGTTGCAAAACATTGAGTCAATTAGTACGGGTACAATGAGATATTCCTATTTTTTAACTTTTGATTTTGGTTTTACTTTTTGTGTTTGTACGCACGCTAGCGTCCGCAAAAATTGGGATAAGAACTTGAAATTTGGAATAAAGGTTCCGTTTGTTGTGGTGAAGAACCCTGTTGAATGGTGATTCGATCGGATCATTAGTTTTCTAGATATCGATTTTTTTCGTTTTCACGGTTTTTATTTTATTTCTCGATATCTATTCAATCGATTTTGTTGTTTTTTTTCAAAATGTGTGCCTTAACGAGCTCTATAACATGGCGAAAACTATTGACTCAATTAGTATGGGTACAATGAGATATTCCTATTTTTTAACTTTTGACTTTGGCTTTACTTTTTGTGTTTGTTTGCACTCTAGCGTCCGCAAAAATTGAAATAAGAACTTGAAATTTGGAACAAAGGTTCCTTTTGTTATGGTGAAGAACACTATTGAATGGCGATTTGATCGGATCATTAGTTTTCTAGATATCGATTTTTTCGTTTTCACGGTTTTTATTTTATTTCTCGATAATTATTCAAACGATTTTGTTGTTTTTTTTTTCATACTGTGTCCCTTAACGAGATCTATGATATTGTTGAAAAGCATTGAGTTAATTAGGTTGAGTAATATAAGATATTCCTGTTTTATAACTTTTGACTTTGGTTTTACTTTCTGTTTTTGTTCGCACTCTAGCGACTGCAAAAATTGGGATAAAAACGTGAAATTTGGACCAGAGGTTCCTGTTATTATGGTGAAGAACCCTATCTATTAATTTTATAGATTTCAATTTTTTCATTTTTACGGTTGTTTCATTACTTCATTTCTCGATAAGTATTCATCCCATTTTTTTCCAAAATGTGAGTTTTAACGTTATCTATGAACTGGTCGAATAACATTGAGTCAATTAGTTTGGGTAATATGAGCTATTCCTGTTTTTGATTCCGTTCGCCTGGAAAAAGCTTTTTCAATACTGCAACATTTTTATTTTGGGTGCAATTGGACCATTCGGAAGCTTACCACCAATGAAATTGGGGGAAATAAAAAAAAACTGTTACATATTTCACACAGTCGAATGGGGGGACCCGAGGACCGCCCCCTTGTTTTTAAAAGTAGTGAAATATAGAAGATAAAACAAAATGAATTTCGTTTCAAAAACGCCAAGTAACCATTTTATTGTGTTGCTGATTATCTTTTTGGTATCTGGAAAAATAATGAAATATAAAAGAAGCGCCAAGTGAAATATACTTATGAGCAGAAAAATTAGCACAGGCAAGACCAAGATACTTGGCGCGGTTGGCAGAACGGACCAGCCTGAAGGCGACGACTCGCTCGCTGAGTAGGTACTAATACTCAGTGAGATTCTTATTGTAATTTGTATAGCTAGACTCCTTGTTTGCTCGCTATTATTAAGTGATACTCAGGAGTGACCATTGATAAGCCAAAAACGGCCGCGCCAAGTATCTTGGTCGTGCGTGTGCTAATTTTTCTGCTCTCAAGTATATTTAACTATTGGGATTTGCGCATATTTCGAAAATACGACACACTTGCGAATCACGCATCTTGCAGCTTCGCGAGCAGTCAATGTTCGCGTGGCACGTCGCGTATAATAAAAATAACACTTTAATACTTGCTTATTCGAAGGTAATTGATTACCCCGGATTTCCGGTGTTTCATTACCAATTAATGAGATTACAGTGTCTAATTGCGTTTTCGGCATTGTTTCACTGTTTACTCCTCTAAATAACTTATAGACATTATTCACACTCGAACACCGTAAAGTTCTTTCGATGCAACCTTCCTGAAAGTCGCTCCTTGACTGAACATTAGCACAGGCATGAAGTTGAAGAATATTGTATTGTCACGAGGGTGTAATAGTAAGAGGCAACTATGGGACGGCGAGTGAAAATTTCTTCTACGAAGATCATAAATTTGGCCCTAGTCATTACGGTTCCACGAAGCATATTCATGAGTATATACCATTTGGTCAAACGCAATACAACAGTAAAGTTTTGCCTCCCAATTTAGAAAATTCTCTATTCTCCAGCAGTCGAGGAGGCTAAAAATTGAAATCTTTTTAACTTCCCGATATAGGGAAGTAATTGTAATGAGCCCGAAAATCTAAAGTGCAATTTTCATGAAATTTTCACTTTTCTCGACGTTTTACATCATCCTGAGTCTTTTTCCGAAAAGTGTTTGTAAGTGTGTGTGTTTTTTTTTCTACTCTTTCTCTATTCGTATTCACCCACGTAACCGCTGGTAGGCATTACTTCATGGGCAATACTACGGATCAGAGTACCCACCCATTGCGGCTGGGGCCGACTTCGCCATTTCAGCTCATCGTATTTCTAATCACAGGGTAAACCTCCAGAAACCCCTGTGATACGATGGCGGGGGTCTACGATGGAACTCTCCCTCCCCCCCCCCCCCCCCCGCGCGACGGGTCGCGTTCGGTCCCGGCTCACGGTCTCACTTCATGGATACCGCCGATAGCACACACGGAATGTTCCTGCCATCGGGCGGAGTCCGTGAGAAAATATTTTTCAGAAAAAATATTTGCAGTGAGCGGGAATCGAACGCGGGACCTTTAGAATAGTAGGCAGACACTCTACCCACTACACCAAAGCCCTGTCTTTTGTAAGTGTGTGTGTGTGTGTGTGTGTGTTATGTTTGGCACACCATCGAGACCAGGGGCCTTGTTGTTGCCCACTCTACTACAGGCCTGCAATAGTTCATCAGCTGTAATCGGTGGCATTTCGTCGTTGATACCATTCTTCACATACGTCCCAATAATATTCGTTTGTTGAGGAAATAAGACAGCCACAATCCTCTCCAGGAGCTCAGGGCAGGTCGGTGATGGCATCGGTTGACTCCTAAGTCGCGCCATAACCACCTTGTACGGTCTGCCCCAAGGATCCTTATCCACTTCCTCCAAAAGCCCGTTCCAACAGACTCGTTTGCGAAGCTTTATGGCCTTGGTGAGTTTACGCTTAGCGGCTTTAAACTTCACTTCCAGGCTTTCAGGATTGGACTTCTTCCTTGCGCGTTGCCAGGATCTTCTCGCTGCGAAACATTCCTTGCGGAGGGTCGCGATTTCATCGCTCCACCAATACACCGGTGGCCGTCGGTTTCCACTAACTTTCCTGGGCATAGTGGCATCGCAGGCGTCGGTGACTCTCCGCATGACTCCGTCTACTTTTTCTGTGGTATTGCTACCGTTTACGAGGTCAGTCTTCAGTGCTATAAGGAAGGTGGTAATGTCGAATTTCCTCACATTGCAGCCGACTCCGTTTGTTCTTTCTGATGTGGGCGCGGACCTCCGGTCAACAGACACCTCCCAGAGTACCGCTCTATGATCACTGGCAGTATAGATCTCACATACCTCCCATGCACAATTTCCTTTCAGCAGGCTACTGCTGACAAAGGTGAGATCTATAATTGAGCTCGCTTGTCCTCTGCGAAATGTTGGTTCACTTCCATTGTTCAATAGGACAACATCTAAAGTCGAGAAGGCTTCTAGTAAAGCACGTCCTCGCTGATTCGTCTCCTTGCTACCCCACTCAACTGCCCAGGAATTGAAATCCCCCGCAATGGCCACCGGGAAATGCTGTTTCGCATCCATCACGAGTCTATCTAAAAATGTTGTGAAGTCTTCATAACAAAGGCTTGGTGGTACATAGCAGCTATAGAAATAGATACCATTCACCTTGGCCACAACAAATCCAGACTGTTCGACACCATCATATGCTTCAAGCGGTAAACCACCGCAGGACCAAATGACAGCTTTTTTGCTAGTATCGGTCACCCAGTTTTGGGAGTGTAGATTCCTGTAGGGTTCGGAAATGACGGAAACATCAATCTTCAGGTCTCGAACCGTCTGCGTCAGCAGATCGTGTGCTGTTGCGCAGTGAGCAAGGTTCACCTGTAACACTCGAACTATGGCCGTGTACGGATCTTCTGGAGTGCACCCTGGTAGACTGGACATTTGATGCTACCAGTTACATGGGCATGGTCTTTCCTGGGCTCCAGTTCTACGCATAGAACGCATTTCGAAGACGCTTCACAGTCAGAGCTTTTGTGCCCCTGTTGGCTGCATTTATAGCACAAGTCTGATCGGTCAATGGGGCTCTTGCAATTAACAGCAAGATGCTCGTAGTGCCAGCACTTGAAGCACTTTAGCGGCCTTACCACCGCCACGATGCGCGCATATACCAGGCTTATTCGTATTTTGCTGCCTTTACTCAGTATATTTCCTGCAGTAGCGGCAGGGAGTACCACCGTGGCCGATTGTGTCCCTCTGTAAGCCTTGCGAAGAGACTTGATGGCACCCAGTGAAATATCACTGTCCGTGCCGTCAGCTTTTCTCAGGGCATCGAGTATGTCTTCTTCCGTAGCGACGTCATCGAGGTCTTTGATTTGGAGTTCCTGTTGAGGTCCCTTATTAAACACCTTAGCTTCGTTTTCGAGGGCTCCAGCTAATGCCTTCTCTAACTCAACACCTTCATCCTTCTTTCCTCTCGCAAGGATTAAGAGAACGTCTCCGGAAGCTGTTTTACGGATTTTTTCCACGCATGAGCTAGCCGCATAAACACCTTGGTCCTTCTTTATTCGTCCCAATATTTCCGAGTATGTACCTTTCACCGTCGAGCGAATAATTAGTGCATCAGGTCGGATTGCTGCTTTCTTTTTCGACCGTGGTTGATTCTGCGTAGCTCCTGGAAGATTTTGGGACGGATTCGGTTTTTTCCTCCGTCTCTTGGCTTTCTCCCAAGCATTTCCATCGTCTTCTGTAGCAGAATTCGAGGTTTGCTCTTTGGCCCTGTTTCCATCTGACCGGGTCCCATTTCTCATCAGCTCCTCCATATGAATAGGCGGTGTTGCTGATGCCTCATCTTCGGTACTCTTGTACTTTTTGCCCGCGATGTCATCGGGCGGAGTTCTTTCCTTTCTTTTCTCTCGTCTGGTCGGCGTTTCATGGGATGTTCCCGGTTTTTCCATGGCATTATGGCCGCTTCCTCGGTTCACCTGCAACAATCTAGGACCCGGGGGGGTGAGCCATGCCGCTGCTGGCAACCGCGAGTCCGATCTTCCGGTTTCCGTCATGGTTCTTATCCGCTTGGTCGATATTTTGATCTTTCTAGCTAGACTCCGGATCTCTTCGTTGATGGTTCGCCGATTTTTATCCGTGAGGAGGTTCACCAGCGTTGCCAGATCGTTTTCCTGCTGATCCCATGCTGATTTTCCAATACTTTGGAATCCACTTGTAACATTTGGGGCCAAGTGGGCCACCCGGGGACAATCCAGTGATGGTTGGCTCTTCCCACAATCCGAGGAGCCAGCGCCGGCCATCAGGGCTTTCACCTGGTAGGAACCGACGGCGGAATTTCCCTTTTGGGGGTTGTCCGCGTGGGATAATATTGTTTTATCATCGCTGTTCATGTTTGCTTCATGGGCTGTTATAGGGAGCCCACCCTTGGCACCCTTGGTTTCGGGAGTTAGGTTTCTCCCTGTGTGTGTGTGTGTGTGTGACCAAAAACTTTGTTTAACGTTTCCGAAGAAACCAACGTAGTGATTTACGTTTTTTTTCATCGATGCGACTTACTATTCTTCAGGTGTGAAAGGAACGATTCATTCGAAAAATGGGTAGTTCAATTGTTACTAACAAATTCAACTGTTTATATCGCTCTATCGCAAGAACGGTTTGAGATACGAAAAAAAGTGTTGAATGAAAGTTATTTCCCGCCACGAAATATACATTTGAACTTTCATGTTTTTTTTAACACCCGGTGTTAATTGTTAGTAACAAAGAGGATTGTTTATATCGCAGCGGCGGAAGAACGGTTGAAGATACGAACCAAATTAGTTGATGAAAAATTGTTCCACCCACAAAAATACATATTTGATGTGGCATATCTTTTTTTGCTAACACCGATAGTTAGTAGTTCTTAACAAATTCAATTTTTTAGATCGCGGTACCAAGTACGGTTGGAGGTGCGAAACAAAGTGTCTAATGAAAGCCGTTCCACACGTAAAAATACACATTCGATGTTTTATGACTTTTTTCTCCAACAGTCATAGTTAATTATTATTAACAAAAAGGACTGTTTATATCGGTGCATCATGAAAACGGTTAAAGATACGAAACAAATTAGTGAATGAAAGTTGTTCGACACACGAAAATACATATTTTATGTTGCATAACTTTTGTTGCTAACGCCGATAGTTAATACTTATTAACAAATTTAGTTGTTTAGATCGCTCTGTCGCAAGAACGGTTCGAAATACGAAACAAAGGGTGTTATGCAAGTCGTTTCACACGTAAAAATACACATTTGACGTTCCATGCCTTTTTTGCCATCACCCATAGTTAATTGTTCTTAACAAATTGTGTTGTTTATCTAACTACTTCATATTGAAAATTATAAATTTTTTTAATATTTAGAAATTTCGCGAACTTTCTAAAGTCCATAATTTGAGACATGACCGGAAATTGTGGAAATAAGATATACGGCGGAACGATCGGGAAGTTATTGGCTCGACCCGTAGAGGGCCATACCCACATCCCGATTATTTTTTCAAGTTCTGTCGTGAAGAGTCTTCTGAATTCTTTCAGATATTTGTCTAGACTTTTTCTTTCATTCATTTCATTTTGCGACTAAGACAGGTTCTTTAGCGCTGACGGAGGACCCCCGATTTCCCCCTTGAAGTTTTAGCGTGCTTACCAGGTTAATGGTTGTTGTTAGATAAATACCACCCTGACTTTGTTGTAGGAAACTAACTGCCCTACAAATTAAGTGGTATGAATATTTACCGCATCTATGATGGTTTGGGCAATTTAAAGCAAAACACATTGGCTTGTCGCGATATTTTTGTAAGTTTCAATTTGTTGTAACTTGGCACGAAATCTACTGAATATACGACGAAAAACGAAAAGGGGTTTTTCGTAGATCCAAACGAGATCTCCATAAAAGGTCATGGGGAGAATTTCGCTATCTTGCTTGGTGTCATCGATATTCATCAAAAACTTACAAACAACTTCGTTTGCTGATTCGTTTTTTTGCATTTAACTGAGAATCTAAGCAAAATAGCAAAATGTGGATGGATCTTTTTTGTAGAGCAAAATCAGGTCTACAAAAAGACTCTGTATGAAAAATTCGCTATCTTCCTCACATTTCGAGATTTGTACGACGTTAGGGGATTCAGTAGATGTGCGAGTGAAGCCTCCTATGTAAACCTTCAGCTATACCTGGGTAACACGCCCACGGCCATTTTCACTACCTGACACTGGACCCTCATTTAGGTTAATCAACGTCTACCCAAGTTTTATAACGTTTGATTGCCAGTAGGTCAGATCTTTCCATCAACCTTCAAATGCTTCGCGCACCCATTAAAATTGGTTCCAAAAATCTAAAAAAAAATCACTGGCTATTCCATCAATAGAACTGCATTATTTTGGAAAAGAAACTGAGATATTCGGAAATAATGATAAAATGGGCAACCCTAATATATATTCAGTTGACTGTATATTGATTCAGACTTGACTCAACATTGAATTCAACACAGAATGAACCTGGGTCCCATACTGGAGTGTTCAAAGAATACTCGCACCTCGATCCATGCTACATGAATCCTCGATCGAATATTGATCGTCAGGCTTGGATCAATATTGAATTCGGCCACCGAATAAAATATTGATCGTCAGGCTTGGATCAATATTGAATTCGGCCACCGAATAAACCCGAGTTCTAAACTGGATCATCCAGCCTCGATGATATATCTTGAATCAGTCTTGTTTCCGTCGTCAAGATGGATCATTCTCACCTGAGCGGTACAAAGCTTCTTGGGGCAACTTGACGTACTTGTTCCATTCAGCTGTCCAGACGCCGAAGTCAGCAAGTGTAAACAACAATCTGAAAGGTTGGCGACTCATTCGAGGACTTAGCTTTTGTTAAGGGTTGCAAGCTGTAAGCCCAGATTACTTTTTCTGAAAATCGCAACCACATTTTTTCACCCCGATGAAATTCATTCATTTTGATGAGTTGTTCTCAGAACCCTACGCATAAACGTTAAATCCTCAATGTTTCCTTATATGAAGAGAACATGGACAATTGCCAGGAGAACGTCTTTGCATGCGAGTAATCGATTTTCAGCCAATCAAATCGATAGAAAATTTCATAGCAAATTTACATGAAGGACAGTTTGGACCAATCTGTACCCATTTCGCGCTTGCATACATTGCATTTACAAATGGTTCAGTCAAAAAGTTTCACCGAGTGTCTAAGGAATTTGTGTTTTTCCAATGCCAGTGTATTGAACCCTCCCCACCCGTAGGCGGCCGGGGAGATGCAAGTAAGGAAAAGAAGTAGGATCGATCCATTGGTTCTTGAGGAAGCATTGGCATGATTTTTATACCACTTGCATACGTACAGATATTCAAAAACCTATTGGGAATATATAATACATCGAGGAAAATGAGAATATTTTGACAAATTCTCTTTTTGTTTTCGAGGCCATTAAAATAATTTTACTGAGTTATAGGATGAGAATAACTTGCCATAATATATTGGTCCTATGTAATTTATATATGTTAAAATATAGAGAATCGATGGTGAAACATATAATAGTATGTTTTCAGACTGTCATCCCGGGGATTTTCGCTCGCGCAGAGTTTGCGCTCGAGGCGAAGCTGAGAGTGGGCAAAGGCGCGGGGAAACAATCCCCAGAATGACACCTCGGATAAAATTTTTCCGTACTGACTTTTACGTTTCGAAGTTCGGAACAGGGCTAATCCCCGAACGAGGAAAATTACAAGGTAGTGCGGAAAAAACTTTCCTGGCGACTGTGATTTTTGCAACACAAGAGACCCAAAAGTTATCTCCGCATGTGTGTCGACCAATATTTTTTTAGACAATCTGCGTGGGCAGGGTTTTTGCCCGCGCAGCGTGCGGAAAACGTTGTTTTGCGCACAGTGTGTTAAAAACTTTTTTTGTGTCCATGCACATTGTGTCAAAAAATATTGTTCGACATACGGCTAGAAGGAACTTTCCGTCTCCTGTGTTGCAAAAATCGCCTTCCGCTCGTCCTGCAAACTCACAGCCGCCGGAAAATTTGTTTCCGCCCTTGTGTCGAAATATACTATATCACGCCATCGATAAGAGGGAACCAAAAAATACATATGCGTCCGTAGAAAGTGTTCGAGTTATTTCAAGTTTTATGTTCTTCACTTAAAATTTTTGTTCGCGCATCTCCTCCTACAATTGTTGTCATAGAGACTTGAACTTTGACACAAATGTTCCATTTGGTATCTATATTTGCAACCGATTTGGATTTTTGGAAACTTTCATTATTTTCTGAGCTATTTAATTTTTACGAGAAATTCATTTTATTCAATATTACAAAAACGAATGAATGGATTTTTTTTTTAAAACATTCGCCTCAGTGGTATTTATGGAATGCAATTAAGAAATATTAAGCTGGACTCAAAAAATTCGAGTTATTTCAATTTTTCTGGTTAATATGCCAAATTTGTGTTCGCGCATCTCCTCCTACAGTTGTTGTCATACAGACTTGAAATTTTACACAAATGTTCCATTTGGTATCTATATGTGCAAGTGGTTTGGATTTTGGAAAATTTTCATTAATTTCTGAGCTATTCAATTTTTGAATTTGGTTTCATTCTTCTGTCCTCAGTCCCACTGGGCTCAGCTCACTTGATGTTTTGCGTGTGTAGAGTCGCCTACGCTCCTGCGCTAGCACTTCCATAGGTAGCATGCCAGCAATGACACACACAGCGTCGTTAGATACTGTGCGGTATGCGCTAACCACTCTAAGGGCACTCAGCCTGTAGACTGGAACAATTTGCCGCCGAGATGCTTCGTAATGCATCAGCCCATATAGGAATACCATATGTTAATACCGACGTAACAACTGATGATAGTAGGGGCCTTCTCCTCTGTTTTGGCCCTCCAATGTTTGGCATAAGTCTTGCAAGGGCAGTCGTCACTGCTCCTACCTTACTGCTTGCATGTTGGGCTTGCCGTCTAAAACTAAGTCGGGCATCAATCATTATTCCTAAGTACCGCATGTAGGGCTGGGAGGTTATTTTGTGCTGGCTGACTTGCAGCGTGATTGTCCCCAATTGCTTTCGGCTTGTGATGAGAAGTGCTTCGGTCTTATGCTGCGCAAGTTGTAAACCTATCGTGTCCATCCATTGCCGTATCTGGTTGAAAACATTCTGGGAAATGAGCTGGAGCGTGGAGAGCTGTTTGCCCACCACGATTATGGCTACGTCATCCGAAAAAGCTGCGAGTTTGGCCGTCGCCGGTAATGGTATTTTGAGCAATTCTTTATATATACGATGTTCCACAAAAGAGGACTGAGTAACCCCCTGTAACCTTATATATTTTAGGACCTACTTCTGTGTCATATCTGAGGCCTCTATCGGTAAAGTAATTAGCTACCATCTTTTGTAAATATACCGGTACCAGTAGCTTCCGCCAGGATGCAATCCCACCGCACTGAGTTAAACGCATTTTTGATGTCCAGAGTAATAACCAAACAATATTGTTTCATACCTCATTTCCATCGCCCACCCTCGATTGCTTTCTTGGCTGTTTTGACCACCCGATTCATAGCATCCAACGTAGATCGTCGTCGTCTGAAGCCGTATTGAGTTTCAGCCAACAGGGATTATGTATGTGTGTATATGTGTGTGTGTGTGTGCGTATGTGAGCAAAATTTTGTCCAATGATTTCTCTTCAACAAATTATCCAATTTGGGTTTTGTTATACTTATTGGATAGGTTTCCGCCTAATTTAGACCTGATTAGATTTTGACCATAATCGTTTTTTAGTTATTAACAAATTGAATAGTTTATACCGTTGCATCGTGAGAACGGTTAAAGATACGAAACAAATCATTTAATGAAAGTTGTTCCACACGCAAAAATATATATTTGATGTTATACAACTTCCTTTGCTAACACCGATAGTTAATTGTTATTATAAAATTCAATTGTTTAGATCGGTCTATCGCAAAAACGATTCGACATACGAAACAAAGGATGTAATGCAAGTCGTTCCACACGTAAAAATACACATGTGACGTTCCATGACTTTTTTGCCAACACTCATAGTTAATTGTTATTAACAAATTGTATTGTTTATCTGACGACTACATATTAAGAATTATGAAATTTTTTAATATTTAGAAATTTTGAAAACTTTCAAAAGTCCATAATTTGAGACATGAACCGAAATTGCGCATATAACTGTAACGAGATTTTCTCGTTAGGGTTGAAACCGCCGTAAATATGACATTCAAAACTTTGAAGTACGAATGAAGTGCCATCTGGTGACAGCTGAAATACGGCTGTGGGAAGATGCTAAGACCAAAGAAGGACGTGGGTAAGCGGGTCTGCCTGACAGTGCCCCCATCGTCTGGAGGGCGTTATTAGATGATCGCCATATGTGGATTCTACTCTGTTGGCGGAGAGTTAAAGGCCGACGTACAGGCATCCCAACCTAGCGGATCCACAGGCCATGGTGGGGTAGACTGGAGACCGAGGGCTAGGTGAGACCACTAGCGTCCCCGTGATCCCGTAGGGTTGATCAGCCGTGGTGGGGTAACGTAGTTCCTACCGCCGCCGAGATATCCAGACTAGGGGAAGAAAGACTCTAGGAGATCTCGTGAGAGTCGAACGCGGACGCTTGAGCCGAGTGGTTGCAAACCTCGGTCAGAGCAGGCTGAGTGGTACTGGCTTCTCAGAGTTATCTTAGCCCCCATTGAACCCCTGAGTGAGTCGTGATTCGGTCGACGGGAATATGAAGATTCTGGCAGTCAGGACACGCACCGCCAGCTTAGTAATAAGGGCAAGTGACTCACGGTGATAGTGCGGTAATTGGTGGTCAAGAGTGTGGGTGGTCGTAAGGAGGTTGGGAGATAACCCCTTGGTCAGATCTGCCTCTTAACGTCCAAAGCCCTGCGGGGTCCCGAAGGATACGCAAGTGATCCGGACCTTCTCCTAGAGTCGAGCTACCTAGGAGAAGAAAGAACCATCATAGAGATGGAAATGTCTCTAATGGAAGGTACGGGTAACACCCGTAAAAGGCTATCGTACGTTGTTGTTAATGTACGTCCCGAAAAGGCGCACGGCACCGACGCATGATACACTCCAGACCTGGTGGACCTCGCCCCTCTACCGTGACATGCTGATGTTAGCTCGGCATTGCGAGAGGCCACGTCTCAAGTCCTCTGGGTAGATAATTTTCCCCAGAGGCCGGTTTCTGTCCAACTCCGTAAAAGCTGGACTGGCGCCCAACTATGTACGTTAGAGACGGCACTAGATAGTTCGGTGGATTTTCCTGGTGAAACACCCGGGAAAAAACCCCTTACATTACATATGCAGCGCAATGATCGGGAAGTTATTGGTCCGACCCGTAGAGGATTATACCCACATCCCGTTTATTCCATATTTGTCATAATTAAGGAGGTATGACGGGTTTAACCCTCGAGCAGTCGCACCTCCATTGGCGTTTCTCGTCCTCATGCTCACCATGCGTCTACTCAAATATTCATAATTATCTGCTTGATCAATAGAATTGGAACATTTAATTGGGGTATCTAGGGATGACAAACAGGAATTACAAATTTAGATATCGGCATGTCTTGTTTGTGTTCCCAACGGGGACACACAGACTTTTATTTATTAAAAGAAAAAGATTTTGCGGGGTTATCGGAAGTGCAGACCGAACAGGCTTGGGGCAGTTGCACAGTCGGCTATACTTCATATTACGACAATAACAGGCGGCGACCACAGGTTCGGTGCTAGGGTCTTCACTGGCATCAGTGTATATGCAATATTCGTCTGGATTCACTTCGATAATTTTGTTGTTTATAGTATCATTCCCATTCTCTTTGGATTGGACTATCGGACAAATATATTGATTTGGTTGTACGGAGAGTGTTGAAACATCATAATAATTTTTGTTGCAGATATTTTATAATGTTTAGTGATATCAGACGTTTTTCCTGTATTTGACCGGTGTTCTTTGAAATCTAGTTTTTGGTTTAGATAGGCCCCTGAGAATCTAACGGAGAGACTGGAGGTAATTTCATTTCTACTTTGATTTCTTTAGGAATGGCTCAGAGCCTTCTTTGTTAAATTCAGCCGAAACTGTTTTTTCGAGTGCCAAATCTAGACCCAAATTTTCCAAATCCTGAGCTACCATTTCCAGAGAAGATTCAAGGGAATGCAGGTTGCCTTGTTTGTTTGAAGAACCTTGAATTAACTAAGGACACTTTAATTTTGTCATCTATATTCTTTTCAATTAATTTGGCGTACATGGTATAAATCACTAGGAATAGAACCCTGCCTTGTCGGATTTCTTCCCGAATAGTTCTAAAGTCATTGCCTAGACATGCAGTATGAATATATCGTCGATATGGTTGAAATTTCATGTATCTATGGATATTAGTGGGACATTCAACTGCCATGAGATCTTCAAATCATATTCCACGTAATGGGGATGAAGGGATGAAATAGACGGCCATTCGAGGGGGATTGGATCCCCAATTAATGATAGTCATTCCAGCCCTTCATCCCTATTAGAGGGAGAGATATGATTTTTTTTGAGGGAGTGGGTCAACGTACCGCTCGTTGGAAAATTAATTTCTGCGCTCCTAATAGGGATGCAGGAATGGAATAAAAGTCATTCATTGAGGTTTTAATCTTCAATCCAATGTGAATATTTCCATCCCTTCATCTCTGTTAGGAATCGACAAATGAATAGACGTGACAATATTTTGATTAGCGCAATGCATTTTGTTTTTCATGACGCGACTTTGCTTGCACCTATATGCCCACACATATCAAATAGTCGGGTACTCTTCCATGGATAAGCCAATGCCCCATCTGATATACTTAATTTTATTCCCTACTAGTGATTAGCAAGCCACCAAAGTAGCTGAAAATCATGAAGACATAATTCAGCATAACGCGGGCCATAATTCCTCCCTGAACCTATGCCTATGACGGCGGGACAGCTACTGCCGAAACATCGGTAATGGCTTCTCGCTCAGCCTGACGGCCTCCCCAATTGATCGTGGCGTCTTACCTCAGACCGGGTGGTAACTAGTGTCGGCATTGTCACTCGAGTGGCGTCAAGCAATCCTGGAGATCTGAGTCTCTACTTTAGTCGATCCTCTTTGGTGACCCCTATCAGTATCATAATGAAAATTTTCAGATTTGAGAATTCTAAAGTGACTCATTTATGACGCAGATAATTATGAATATTTGAGTACAAGCATGGTGACCATGAGTATGAAAGTTATGCGTGTTACTTGAGTGGGACAAAGATGCCAATAGGTGTTTTCGCTATAGAGCGTTAGGGACAATTGAATTTGTTGATAACATTGGATACGCTGTGGCAATTTTGACTAAAATCTTGGGCCCTCCATTCTCCACGGACATACTGCGATTGGAACTTTAATGACGACCGTAACTTGTTTCGTTCACTTATTATATACATAATTATTGAAACCGCCATACCTCCTTAACTATGCAAATTATGGAAAAAAGTCATCCCACATAAAATATGTATTTTCATATAAGGAATAATTTTCTTCAAATAAGTTTCCCGATAATGTTAATAGTTCATCTACTGGAACAGGATAAACAAATGAAATTTTTAATAACAATATATGTACTGAACCAATTCCATGCAAAATCTAATCAAATCTAAGTTACATGAAACTCTTTCGATTGAGTGATCAACAACCTCGATCGAATAATTCGCTCACGAGAAATCGCTGATCATAAATTTTGAACACATACATACATTATGACACACACATATATATATATATATATATATGTAAGGACACTTCCTTACATACATGTGTACGTGCGTACACATATATATTATAACGAATTTTCTTTGCCTATCGACAAACGAAACGCAGCACAGGCTTATTATCCCTTGACCTACTGAAAATTAAACACAAAACTGGCGAAACTCGTTACCTTCGTTCTCCGGAACCTGGAGTCCTGAAACTGAATTAGCTAAACCGTATCTTAACTGAGTCCTCAAGGGAGAGTAGCTGCTCCTAACCTTATTTCTAAATTTTCTGGGCGCCAGTTGATTTTTCGAATCTGCGGTATCGACGAACCGCGCAACTTACCTCGACTAATTCTATCCACCCTGAGAAGTACCATAGCATAAACGTACGCAGAACTCGGCTCCGGAGGGTACGGGACTGTCCGGTTGCTCAGTGTGCAGGTTGTGGAGGGGGGGGGGGGGGCGTGAATCGCTAACAAAACGATAGTACGAGACCAACGCCAAAACCAACTCACGAGAAATCCAAACGAAATCTTATAATCTAGGCTGAAATGGTCGGGAGCTTAACCTACAAATCACTAGGCTAGAAAATTTTAGTATGAAGTCTTTACTACGTAATGTTCCAAATATCTCAAAACTACAATTGATATGGCTTAGGTCAATAATCTTAGGACGGTTGATCGTCGAGAAGTGATCGCTTCGGGGCATGATCGGTAAGTTATGAGAGAGGGAGAATGAGAGAGAGAGTATACGGATCGTGGGTTCGATTACCATTTAGGTCCGCGACCGCGAACCGGGTAAGCAAACGTGGACGGACATAATTGATAACCAGAGAGAGAGAACCCAGAGTAAAGAGCGTGGCCGCTCATGCGACTATTCGGAGGATCTAATGCGCTACTCTATAGTCAGGGAGCCAGAATCGAACTTCGAAGTCCGGTCGAATTCGCAAAATCGTTCGAATTACATAACCACCCTAAGCGAGTACTGGAGTCGTACTCTACCGCGAAGTTACGCGTTTAGTGGGTCGTTGCGCGAGGTAGTTTCCCAAAAAAATGGATACACATAGGTAACCTTGGAACTTCATCCAAATGAGTCCATTGGAACTCCCCAATTCGGATCAGAACGCCTGATCCAAAATGGCCGTGATACGAGTAAAAACGATAATTATAAGAGGCAACCCAGGTAACCGTGAGAACAATAACCATAATAATAATGACATTACTAGGTAACCAACTCGAATGATACTAATCATGAGGACGGTAGTCGGTAGCCAATACGCCTAATAATAATAATAATACGCATGATACGAATAATCACAATAATCCGAGGTAGCCTAGTCGAATAATAATAATAATCATGATAATGATTAGCATGATGCTCCGAGGTAACCAAGTCGAGCCGTAGTCCTTAGAATCATTACAACGGTAACCGGTAACCAATCCGAATAAGGATAATAATAATAGTAATAATAATATTAATAAGGATAATAATATCGGTAGCCAATCGCTAGCCAATGTTCAGAATCATCCTGATACCAATCTCCAGGTAATGTAACCAATCTCGATGATAATGATAATAATAGTAATATTAATAATATTGGGTAGCCAGTATTAACAATCATCATGATAATACTCCTAAGGTGAGGTAACCAGTTCGCATAATAAAAAAAATAATGATAGCCACCATCGGTAGTTAATATTAATAATTATTATGATAATAATCATAATGTAAGGTAACCAATCTGAAGGATAATAATAATAGTAACATTCGGTTGTTAATATTAATAATCATTATGATAATAATCATAATGTAAGGTAACCAAACCGAAGGTTAATAATAATAATAGTAACATTCGGTTGTTAATATTAATAATCATTATGATAATAATCATAATGTAAGGTAACCAATCCGAATGTTAATAATAATAATAGTAACATTCGGTTGTTAATATTAATAATCATTATGATAATAATCATAATGTAAGGTAACCAATCCGAATGATAATAATAATAATGGTCGCATTCGGTTGTTAATATTAATAGTCATTATGATAATAATGATAAGGTAAGGTAACCAATAACTATCTATTAACGAATAGTTAGTTCCGAACTGAGCACAAGTCGGTACTTGGCCCAGTCTTGATCGCGACTCCCGAAATATTATTTGTCCGCAAATAATATTCTCCATGTCCATTTTTCCTACGAATGGATATAGGAGGCGGACGCGGATAACCGAAGAAATTCACCTTAGAGGTAAATTTCAGCCTTGATGTCTCAAGGGTGATGTCATCGTCTATTGTCGATGACTACAATAGAGAGATTACCGCATTCCATTGTTGGGAGAACGCGATCTATCTCATATAAATAGTTTAGTCAAATTTCGCAATTATTACATTTGACTAATTTTGGCGATTCAGTGAAGTTTTCCCAATTTTGGTAACCAAGGGAAAACTTCACTGAAATTATAACTTTATCCCGCGATTAAAATTTCGATAAGGTAACCGCTGAATCTTCATCAGGAAGAGAGCATTAATTAATTAAACAAATTAACCCCAGGGAGTATGGAGTTCCGGAACTCATACTCTCCCGAGATTATAGGTAACCCGGATTATGTAATTTGATTAAACAACCATTAAAATTGGGGTTCGTACTCACCAGTAAACGGTGTCCGGAATCTGGGACTGGTGGTCTGGGAGATGCGCCTATTCCCATATACGTCTATCGGGCTACTCGCCGCGTGGTTTCCACGTGGTTTCGGAGGAGCCCGCAACTAGTTGCGCGAAGGTGGGGGAAGTGTGGCGTAGAGGGGTTCGTAGGGGAACCGAATAGGGAAAATAATATTCGCACTGGCGCGAATATTTGAATAGTTGATTTCCCGCGTTTGCGTTTGGAGTCAGTATTTGAGGTAAATTATAGGGTGCAATGGGGTGGATATTGACCCATCTCTATGAGACTGGCTTTGGTCATTATCCTCGGGATTTACTCTCCGGAGAAAGGGGTTTGAACCTTCCTCAAATCTCTAACTAAATTTCTAAACCGTAAGGGAACCATAGTCTTGCGGCAACACCTAGAGCCGGTAGACTAAGCCGTCTCTAGGGCTTTCCAACCGTACTACAAGGACCTTAACCCTTTCTCGCCACAGGAGAAGCGTAGGTGTGATAACCTGGTCGCTATGTCCGACCCCGAGAATGAATGCAAAGGTGAGTCAGGGGTTCGCCGGTCGGTATCATTTATTGGCCCTCAGCCCTTTGCGACCCCTAACTCCTCTAACTCTGTACTCTAAAATTGGCGTCCTACATTTTCCCCTTTTCCCACTCCATTACGCGTATTCCTACTTCGCCCTACTTCCCCATAAACCGTATTTTTAGGTAAACCGTATCCATAAATGTATGAATCATGTGATTCTTCTTAATTATTAATTTTGTTCAAACTAGACTAGGGTTAATTATCGCGTCTCTCTCTCTCTCTTGACTTAACCTCCATCTCTCTCACTCACCAAACCTCGTACCGGTGGCGGGATGTCCAAAAATTCCGTCACAATATATATATACATGTTTGCATACCTTTTGGTTTAAATAGTCTAGAGACGTCCGAAACCCTATAAAACGTGGGGATCTGATGCGAAATCGATTTTTCATTTTCGGGGGCAAAACAATAATTTCCCTATGGGGAAGTTGAAGACGAGGTACATTTCTGACCGTTACACCCCCCCCCCCTCCCAACAAAACAAGACCAAAAATGGGCGTCGTATTGACGGCATTGACCCCAGCCCGAATGCTCTCCCGGTCCCTGAGCAACTCTCCCGCCAGTGTGACGTTACACACTGTGGGTGGCTGCGTAGATCCTCATCTTGTTTCAGAAACCCCCTTGCCGAACTGATCGAATTGCGTACAAGTTGTTCTTCAGATTTCCGACGTTTGCTACTCAATCTCCGGGACTAATTTTTCCCTGATTTATTTGTTGCAGATGAGCGATACAGGATATTGGCATCAATCCCCGCAAGCTGGTTCATCATGACGAGTTTCATTGTTCTACGATTGAGTTATTACTTTGCACGCCGTTATCAATGAGGAATAGAATTATTTGCCTTGTCGAAACACATATTCCTGAAGTCCCTCACAGTTAAAATGTTTTCATGCCTAAAACAATGAAATAGAAGCGGGTGTATATACATTTAGAGTCGTTGCCGGATTCGATTTTAGGATGGTAGTGTTATTCTGGAACATATCAGTTCATCTTTCGACCGGAAATGGGAAGTGCATGGGCAGCTTTATGTATATTTCACCAACAAGTCTTTAACTTACTACCTATGTCACTTATACTTCTCAAAATCAATAAAAATACTCACCCCAGTTGGAAGTTGTAACATATGATTTCATATAATACTGTTCCTGACCAGAACTGACCGCGGAAATTTGGGAATTGTAGCAAAATACCTCAGTGAGTAGTCAAATTACCCAGGGCCACCACGATTTGTATTTTTTTACTTGTCATTGTTTTGTTGTCACTTTTTTAATGCACAAATTCCACTCGTTCATCGTGTATGGCGTGAGCTTGATGATGGGAGGGAAACGGAGCGGTGGAAAGATAGCCAGTCTGATAGTTACTGACACTTGGGGCTCACGCCCGCACACACACATACGGAGAACGAGTTTACGCTGGGGCTATCCTATTTGATACCCCGAACTCTGCCACTACAAACGAAAGGCACATCCTATAACTGCCAAGAGGCACTCACCCATTGGATTCGTATTCCCTAGCGCTGGTGGCCGTTAGAACGTCGGCATTTATGCTGCAGCATAACTTCACATCGATGCATCGCATCAAGCTGGGACCAGATCGGTGCATTATTTTGCGCGACCGGATTCAAATTACACGGCGTAGACTAAAAAATGGCTCAATAATGCATCACTGAAATTAGCTTACTTTCATACGTTTGAAACGTAGGGGAGAGCCGTCGGAAGGTAGAGTGGGGATTTTTCAAAATTCCGAGGCGCCTTGATAGACGCGTGAGCCGAACGGGGGACTGCCCGTTGAGGCTTCCACCTAGTAATTTGTTGAGCTCCAACATTTCGCTACTGTTTGAGTTTCCGCGCATTTCGCATTTATCAACTTTTTCTTATCGTCAAATTCTGTGTGCTGAGTGCCTGGTCTCTGCGGCATTCTCCAGAGGATCTTTGTCACGCCATCGATCGCTGGGGAGCTGAATCACTTTTTCAGGAAATTCAGTAACGCGATATACGGTGAGCGGAATTTTTTTGGGGAGTGCCCGCGTGGTCGAATTTAATAGTCACTCTCCGGTAGCCATTTCTGGCTCCGTTTGAGTCTTAATTAAATTCATCGTTAGCCTGAGATGCGGCACTTCGTGGTGTTAACCACTTATTATAATAGTATGAATTTCGAGTATTTTACATTTGTAATATTCCGGATCAATTGTTTTTTTTTATATATTTCCTGTAGCTGTTGTGAGCGTTTTAAGTCACCCAATATATATAAAGGCGCCTAACGCCACCGCCATTTGTTCAATGCCGTTTTTGATCCCACTCATCTTGTTTAAGATCTAGTCTTTTTTATTTGTCAATTTTTAATTGTTCTAGTCAACAGAATATATTGAGTCATGAAGTGTTTAGTGAGTCACTAAATGCTGTTACTAAATTGTGCGCGTACTGTTATTCAAATTGCCTGTTCCCAGACGCCTCCGCAGCTTTTTGTGGTTGCTAGCCTGGAGGACGATAAGAGTAGTCGCGATTCCTTATCTTTTATTGGGTAAAAAACTGGCGTCCATTCGGAATTTCTTCGTCGCGATTGATTCGCGGATTCGGAGATTGGGCATCCCAAGGCAGCCATAAGGTTTGTACGAAATCTGTCCGCAGTAGGGGAACTAAGCGGGTTCTGGACCAAAACTTCTGAGCGCCACCAGCGATGAGTCATCCTGTGAATCATTGATGTGTTGATGACTTTATGCGGGGGTCAGATATGTATTCGTGGAATTTTTTGAGCGGCGGCCCCTTTTCGGCACATATTCTCGGAACATGTGATGATGCAATATGCAGAGTGAAATGTCGCAGATGGTTTGGGAAGTGGGGATGACATCGCCGATGAGATATCGGGTGAGTTATCGATGTTTTTTTGATGACGTCATGCGGGTGAGTCATCGATTCGTGGGATATTGGGGGTGGCACATTCGCTGTGTGTTCTCAGAACATCTGATGATGCAACATTCGGGGGGGGGGGGGAATGTGACGGCATCTATATTCTGCAGTGTTCTAGAGATGTTCTTTAATTGTTTCAAAATGTATGTTGGTGGTAGTGGTGGGGAGGTTGGTATAAAACGCATATGCACTAAATGCGAGTAGTTGTCAACCGTCTAACCCCTGAGTGGGAAAAAGTTTCTGTAGTACCATATGTACATCTATGGTGAATGTAACGATGGTTGCAGGTGAAGTCTCTGGTTTCGAAAGCATGCTCACTAATGATTACCCTGACCCTGTTCATCAATTATTCGTTAAAAATCTTGTGTATGATTTACATTGTTTATGGGATAATCAAGAAATGGTGAAATCAGATAGGCAGTCTGAAGAAAACAATTGCGTACAATGTATTACTCGCCATCAAGATTTATCAGACATAATTAAAAGTATTGACAGTCTGGGTAAATTGAAAAAGGTCTGCGAGGATTCTCGGAGCCAAATACCAGAAGGGAAGCGTACATCAGACCAATTAACTGTCAGCGAAATCCGATGGCTATGTTCCGTTCTTCCATACTGTATCGATGAATATGAGCTTATGAACGCATCATTAGTTCGTGCACCATGGAATCTTCCAGCACTGGCTGCACTTATTGAGAAAATACGTGCACATTATGTGGATCTGAGCTCTGGATGTCAAATAAATACATCACAACCGTGTTATTCCTGCGAGACATTATGCAGTTACCTTGATGGTATTAAGGAAAGCTTAAGAAATTTGTTTGAAGCCATAAAAACGATGGGTTTTATATATGATATACTCATGTGTTCACAGAGTTTTGAGTCTATAGATTTGGACTTAGACTAAGATGGAAACGGAAAAAACATAGGAGAAGAACTCCCCGTACGAGAGTATAAGATGAAAAAAGTCCGTTTTGAGTCGGAAACACATGTGTACTTGATGCTGCATTGGGACTATGCATACAGAGCTGCTCGTGCAGGGGCTTGGGAGCGAATAGCTCGTCATCGGGGACGTTTCAATAGACGAATAAGTGTATGTGAAGGAATCTTCAAACATATCTTATCGGAACACCATAGGCAAATCATATTCAAGACTCGATTTGCAGAATTATCATAAATTAAGTTTTAATATTAATAATGAAGATAGTGGTTTAAGCAATAAAACATGTTTATTTATTCATTCAGTACATTATGATTTTATTATTTTTCTCTTAACCAATAACACCATTACATACTACATATACTGATCTGCGATATGTTGTACTTCTTTGGGGGAGGTATTAATGACATAGTCGAAGATGTAGACTATCGTTTTGTATTCATTTTCCGAGTGCGGTTGCTCCCCTAATTGCTTACATAATTTTTTTAACACCACCACTAATAGGATGGTATTCAACAATTCGATCATGAAGGATGAGGCAGTAACCTGCTGTATTTGGTGGGAAGGGTGTTGCTGACTCGAATTCCAAGCGAATATCAACTGGGGCGCTTTTCAGATATTCATTTTGCTTCGAACAATCAATAACAATCAGTGGAGCGATGTCCAAAAATTGCAATTTGTTCAAGATGGGCTCCATCTCTTTGCCGTAATACGAATCTTGAAAGTTTATAAACATATGATACAAAGTAGAATATTAATTGACCTACATCAAGATTCAAATTTTCATAGGGGTAACTTTATGAATTGAGAAAGACTTTCACATAATGGATTTTACAATGATCGAAGCGGCTGGCATTAGCTGTGGGGGCATTTTTTCGTCCTCTTTAAAAACCTAGGATAACATATCGTGGTTTCTCCAACTGATTCGATGTTTTAACTACCCAAACTTGTTTCGTAGATGCGGGAAGTAAAGGATACTCATATAGCTCCCAGGTGCGGAAAGCCATCATAATAGGAGCGTCCTTTGCAATTAAATTGAGTAATTGAATCTGCCGCTCATCCGACACTTTTATATATGGAATTTGCCATTCAATTTTCTGCAGAGTAATCTTGTATGCTTCTGCAGGATTTTGATCAGTGATTGGATCCTGGAGGATTGCGTTGATATCAGTCTTCGATGTAGTAATTATAAGTTCATGTTTCACATTAATAATGACTTTTGTATAATTCCCGGCAAAACCGAGAATCAAACTTAATGGTATGGAAATATCGAAATACCCATCAGCATTTGTTAATGTATCAGCACTATCCACATCATCGTTTTTAAGCCACCCAGCGTTTGTGGCTTAAAAACACCATTGACCGGGGCTTTGAGATATATAGTTTTTCATGGCACTAGTTAGTCCTACGTTTTTCGCACGATCAATTTCAATACCATTCAGCTCATATCGTATTTCCTCAAATAAATTATAAACGGCGTTGTTTACGAGTCTCGTCCTCTTTGCTGGGGTAATACCATCTTCTTTGGTCAATCTCCCATAAATGTGTATATAACTCCTACTAGGTAGCAAGCATAAATCCTGATGTTGTACTGTGATGGAAATTTCATCATTATTACCGAATCCTGATGATGAGAGTGGTTGATGTACATGCATCTCATAATGAGATACAGACTCATCGAATACCATGGAAGATTTCTGAATTTTCAAGACGTCCTCCATATTATATTTTCGGCTTCAAGTTCAAACTTTTCAGAAATTAAATGCACTGCTGTGTTAACTGATTCCTAGACCTTTGATAACTGATAGCACGCTGGTGAGGTAATGTGCTTTACACACATACAATACCCATTATATTCGCTTAACGTGAAGTCTTTTCGTGATTATTTCACCTTGGAAATTGATTAATTCACCGTCCTGATCCACCAGTCTGAGCTCTAGATGATCTATTGCTTGCACACTAATCGGGAGATAAATGAGATTTTTTGGAACTTCAACGATCTAATATCCAGGTGGTGCCGTAGGGAAAAATTCATTAATCAGATGCACTTTCTTTCCATTAACATGAGCGCCACCAGTACTATTACATTCCACACACACCGAATTGATCTTCAGGATCCGCACAGGTAAATCAGATGTATGGGTTTTATTTGGTAAAAGAATTCTATTATTGAATCCTAATAATCTACCAATCGAATCATGAGGTTCGAAATTAAGTGTACCGTCACATTTGATGTCACTACATAAAGTATTATTATTTGGCTTCAAGTTAAAGGAAACACCTTTCTGTTGCAGACTCTTCTGCAAATAATTATTGATATCATCAATTTCATAACTTGTATTTGCTATTTCATTATGAGAATAATAAAACTTATTTTTCCCCTCATCAATATTGGAGATTAAGTTGAATGTTAATAGTTCAACCAACGCTAAACTATAATGGTGATTCGGTGATAATTCGATAGATGGGAAATAATTTCCCTCTAAAATTGATGATGTTCCTGAGAGTGTCAATGTGGGTGATTCGAGCATGATTGCTAATTCTGAACTATCTCTCAATATCACTACACCAACGGTATTTATAGGTGTCCATCAAGAAATTTCAGACAAAAATGGCGACAGATGATTGTATCATACTCTTGATATTTTATATGATTATACTTAACAATGCTACCAACACCGAAATAATCTATAAGTCCTTTTGGCGGTTGTAAATTGCCAAAACCATCAAAATAGAGGACTTCTTTATTTCGTTTTCTGTATGCAACCCAGTGTGTACCCGGACCATCTCTATCATCTAAATTAACAATAGCTGATTCATTCTTTTGAGGCCCCTTACTCGGTAGTGCATTCCTCATATGTACTCCGCGGAAATATGGGATTTTCATCAATTTGGAAAATCTCATAATATCAGCATCACTGAGTGGTCGGTGTGGTAGCCTTATATGTTTTTTGGATTCACATGAAGTCCTAATCCTGTTCTATAAGGTTTCAAATATAAACCTTTCCCCATCGCCATAGCCTCCATTGTTTCATTATGTCGTTTACTTTCAGCAAGCGCACGTTTGGCGGCACTTGCATCATTCCTGAAGCAGGCAGTATTCTTGCAGATTTTATGAAACGTTTTTCTCCAGCTTTTCAAACAGCATCTCGTGCCCCCTGAAGGGCGGATTTGATGTTTCGCTGCATGTATAATCTGTTTTAGAGCAATTTCTTCGTTTTAGTTTGAATGACATTAGCCACAATCCAACCAGCAGCTTTTTCCCCAATGTTTGAGTTCTTAGATAAGACAGACCTCCACGCTTGCCGTTCTAAAATATTATCGGCAGTGTGTCTGGCTGCTAAATTTTCTCGATTTTTTGAGTATCCGATATCCTGATCCTTACATGCCCTATCTAAAGAATTAATACCAGGATCACCGCGAGCTAACCTCTCAGATAGTTTCGTTCCTGGTCCACAGTACTGATAACCAGAAATATACAGTTCGATTGGTAACTTATTAGTAATTATTATTACTCAATCTTATTGAGTAATCCTTTACCGCTTTTCTTACATATGTTCCCCTTCATTGGTAGTTAATGACTGATTATGGGGGTATAAATACTCACTATTTATACTATTCCAGCTCAGTTTGATAGTAGAAGGCGTAATATTCATCGAAAATGAAATTTACGGAGCAGGGAGTGAAGTTGCCTATTTCAACTTTTGATGAGATAGTGCACTGAGGAAAAAAATTACTAGCATTCAGGAAATGAATCGTTTTGCAACCAAAATACATTCATCCAATTGCAAGTTTTCTCAAATCTAGACAATTTTCTCAAATGAAAAAAGAATTGTCTTGATTTGAATAAACATGCGATTGGATGAATGCATTTTGGTCGCAAAAGCATCCAATTGCTGAATGCTAGTAATTTTTTTTCTCAGTGTGCAGAGTAATGATGAGATGAAAACGAAACGTCATGGTGAATTATTACCCAATACGATATGTGCCATTTTTTGTGGACCATCTAATTGCGGGAAGACGAATGCATTATTATCGCTCATTCCACACCCCAATGGTTTAAGGTTTGAAAATATGTACGCCTATTCAAAATCCCTGAGCCAACCGAAATATGAGTTTCTGAAGAATGTTCTTAAATCAACGAAGACGGTTGGATATTTTCCATTCAATGAATAAGAAGAAGTCATAAAACCAGCCGATGCAAATCGTGACTCAATCTTCATTTTTGATGACGTTGCATGCGAGAAACATCACACCATTAGAGCATTCTCTTGTATGGGGAGACATCGGGATGTTGATAGTTTCTACCTTTGTCAGACATATTCTCGGATTCCGAAACACCTAGTGCGTGATACTGCAAATTTGCTTATATTGTTTAAACAGGATGACATGAATTTGAAGCATATCTATGAGGACCATGTCAATACCGATATGACATATAATGAGTTCAAAACATTGTGCTCATCGTGTTGGAATATTAACAAACATAGTTTTCTTGTTATTGATAAAGATAGAGAACTGAATAATGGACGAAAAGGATTTGGTGGTTTCATAAAAATATAGAACACATGAAGATTGATTTAGTCATGATTAAAACCTCAACATGGTAAGTTGCGATTTGAACAACGAAAAACATATGCTAGAGCAAATTGCTCACGCAAGTGCAGCAATTCGGGAAAAGCACCAACTTTTGAAATCAGGAAATTATGCTACACAAAACGTTCTTAACGATGTTTTCAAGCCAGTGATTAGGCCACTACAGGAGCTTGTTGACCAATCTGTTCCAGAGCTAAAAAATTTCCGAAAAATTCATAAAATTAAACCAGAAATTCAAACATCAAATGTCGCAGAAATAGGTAAATATGAAGGTTCTCCGAGAATCATTGAACAAACATCAAGACCGTTAACAAAAATATAACTCCAAGATGCTTCTTTGAATGATGATCATGATAACGAGGATCCTGATGATCTCTATCATTCCATACATGAAAATGAGCACAACCTTGCGGGCTAGTACATAGATTTATTCAAAACTCCTCATGGAATGAAATACTTAGAGACGACTGTTGGTGTTCTTATAAAAAACGAGCAAATGGTACTTGGAGTAACTCCGATCGATTTCCAAGAAGGTAAAATACAATTCGGAGGTCAGGAGTTTGAACAAACATCAGGGCTTCTTGAAGTACTTTTCAAGATGGAACCTGATATTAATATGATTACAGATGAAGATCGACACATGTTTACAACAATCGTAAAAATCACTAACCTCGATAAGAGGTGGTACAAGGTAGATAAATCTCGGAGGAAAACAAGTATAGACCGGTTGAATAAATTCATGATACAATCTCCAGAGGGTAGAGGGTACAATCATAGAATTGTGAAGAGAACCAATTGGGATGACCCAAATGAAACAGTAGATCGGCTCCGTTTACTGTACGCATCTCAAGCTGCAGGTCATAATAATCATACTAATGAAATAGTTTCGATTATTGAAGAATTAAGAGAGGCTGGATTATTATATCAAGTTTAGTATCATTGTCAGTATCAAAATGAGCGTTCATGTGTTTGTACGTCATCTAAGTGGGGAAGCCCCTCGAAACATACAAGGCCCACCACGTACAGGCTTCAAACTCACACATGATGCTGAGTTTGATATGAACAATAAACGAATATGCAATATTGCCGATGCTGTAGAAGATAATGATGCAGTTTCCATGAAGATTCTTCGACTACATATCGATTCACTACAAAAACTCGTGAGTGAGAAATTAGCGATCAGTCTCGTAGAAGATAACATACAGAAGATCACAGGCAATCCGAGCATAGAGTATCATTCTGCTGGAACGATTGACAATATTAATGTACAAGGTAAAGTGCCATAGCGAAACGTACCAAGAGGGGTTCCAAAACTCATCAACAGTAAATCATTCTTTCTAGAAAGGTGGCGAATATCAGAAAAGAAAGAATCATTCGAAACTGAGAAGGAAGCGATTGTTGAAGAACTTCATAAACCAGCCCGCAGCAATTATCCTAGGCAATATGTTGATATACGAGATCTTGATGAAACATGGCAGGCTGATGTTGTTGATATGTCAGCATATACTAACGAAAGCAATGGTCGTAAATTAACAGAAGCCATGACCGTCTCAATAATTATGTCTATAGTGAGTGAACTAATGAACACAGCGCTGTCATGAAGGTCTCAATTGAAGCATTTCTGTTCAGAATCGAGCAGATTACATTTTGGATGACATTCGTGGAATATATATGCAATGTTATTAACAATTGCAATTGTTTATATGGTTGCACTGGGTAAAATATTGAAGTTAGCGGGAAACTTATCTCAAGAAAACTATTCCTTATATGAAAATACAGCTTTTACGTGAAATGACTTTTTTCCATATTTTGCATAATTAAGGAGGTATGGTCGTCCGAGCAATTTGAAATACGGGAATAATGCATATCACCAGTGTTGTTCCTTATACGAAACTGCACATTCAGTATGACTTTTTTCAATATACCTTAAAACATATCGCGAGTTGAACTAGAATATACTTGTCGAATGAATATGTGGACAATTGCGAGAAGGATATCAAAGAGCGGGATAATTAGGAGTGTACAGAGGTAGAGAGGGTAACTAGGCGGACGAATTCCAGTTGAATATTTTGATGCGGCTTAAAAAGCAAACTAAATCGATCGCGTGCAGTAATTATTAGTCACAAGGGTCAATTATTGATATCACTATTGAGTTTGCTCATCACCATGGTTGCATGCTTTTGCTATGCTGAAATACCAAATCGGGAAGTTTTGCTTGTGCCCCGTATGGGGCACACACATTTGCACACCACTAGTTTGTTTGCTAATGGTATCCCATACTCATTATCAGGTTCATAATCAGATGTAGCAAACATTTGTATGTCTCGCTTCATACACTCATAAATATTTGGTACCTGAAATAAATATAGTAAACTATCTGTATCAGTATACATCAATTTGGCAGAATCTCCGAAATTACGCTTAACATAGTTGTAATGGAAATCCTATACAATTGTTTTCGATACATCCAAGATTGTAAATCCAATGTAGATCGGTTCTTTGAAATTTGCGAATGTCCTGTTCATTTCAATAATGACCATATCATCATCGAACACACTACAGCTATGGAAGTTTGGCTTTGCAATGAGAGCTTTCGCTCCATAGCGTCCTTCCCACTGTGTGACAAGTTTGATATCTTTCTGCTTTCTCACATTCTCCATCGTTTTTCCGAATACAGCATTGTTCATTACCTTGTAAAAGTTTTTTTCGAATTCATTCTTCGATTGTTGTCTTTTGATGGTATTTAGATCAATGTATGGTTTCAATCCATTCAAATGAATCACATGGTAGGGTTATACTCATGGCAGCCCCATATAAATTGTTAACATCGTGATACATTAAATAGGATGTTTCTATAGTTGGATCATAAGATGTACCCATAAAGGCGGTATTTACTTCAGCGTATCTGTTGGCAGATTGTGCTACACCACCCCTGATACCTTTCTTCATGAATAGTATCATTTCTGGATCGGTAAGGAGTTCTAAATTCACTTCTGTATACTTAAGCATAGCGTCAAATGCCAATCCTGGTGCTATATAGTAGTGTAGAAGATCGAATTGATAAGTATAGAAGCAGTTACGACGAAATTTCTCAAAAACATCAGCCAGCAGTAAAATATCGGTCTGATGGTAAAGATCTGAATACTCTCCCAATATCTGAATATTGAAACCATTCCGTACGTTGATGGCATGCTGATAGTCTGCGTCAGTGATATGTTCATCAGATAGTTTCGAATAAAATGCTTCTTTGGCAGGCAATTTGGTATCATCTAATCTATGCCAATCATCAATGTATTCATAGGGGAATACACCCTTCCGACATAATAAACCGAACTTTTCAGAATCAGGCTGATATTTTTTGATGCTTTCTTTATGTTCATCGTGAAAATCTTCTGCCAAACTTTGGAGACTACTAGCCATGAAACGAAACGAATTGATGAAACGCAAGTTTATAGAAGTTCCAGCAACATACTTAGTGAAGGATACATATCGATCTTTGTTCACTGGAAGAATTCTCAAGTTCCCACCGCAAGCTGTTCGCACAACTCCGAATGATGAAATGGCTGTAATAACCAGAGAGATTATGAAATACAATCGGAATAGTATGTGAATCTTGGACTTGCAAATTGCATCTGGAATGCGCCGCTCCACGAGATTTTCCTGTTAAGTCACTATGATCACACACTTTATCATCCATACTCAATGTTTTTTGCACAGAGAACAAATGACGGTTGACTGAAACGCTTGAATTTGCTGATCAGTTAATATTTCCATTTTCATTTTTTTTGCCAAATGCTTTTCAACTTCAAATGCTAACGATTTCATTTGTGTTGTGAACCAAATAATACAACTAGGTCACCGCAAATATTCGTATTTTGAGAGTGAATCATCATAGGCGCATTTCAAATAAAATGCAATTTTATGAGGAACATGAAGATCTTCATTAGTAGGGTCAATCGTACACTCCAAGTCCGCATAAACAACGAATGGAACGGGGTTAGAGTGTTGAACATTTTTAAAATGTAGGATTTTGTCCTCCTCTTGGGATAATACCATTCTTACTCTGTTTAAATTCATACAATCTTCTTTATGACGCTCGAGTGAGTGTTTATATCGACAGTGGCAGAGACACCGATCGCATAACCATGTAAAAGCTTTACTTTTGGATAGTTGAACCCCCACCAACCTCGATAAATCACGAATCCATGCAAAATAGGATCTAGGACTGTTAGATTCTTCAGAATTCCATTCCACCATTAGTAGGTTGATTGTATTCTGAGTACTGCTACTTTTACTCAAGGAGACAGGAAAAACATTATGCCTACAAGCACCTCCCCTCTCAACTCCATATACATTAATTCGTAACTCATTCATTCGCTCATATTCCGGGATAGCTTTGATTGTCATTGGAAATTAAGCCCATCAAATTTGAGTATGTCATGAAAATCAGGATATGAACTTGGCCGGTCTGCGTGAGCATCAACTGGATGTAAAGCTGCAGTGATTGCCCATAAGATGCAAAATTGATCACTGTTCCTCACATTGACCACCGCTTTCTCTCATTGAATATTCCTAGGTAGCTTGATAAATGTCGAATCTCCTGCTTCCAAGGGCTCATATTTGTTCGTATTAATCACGAGACTGATGACCTCACTTAAAGCCCAACCTGACCCCGTTTCTTGAAAGTCTTCAAGCTTTGTCATAGTCTTTAAACCAAGACTTCAAATCCGTCGCTGGGCGAACGACTTCATTTTTCGTGTTGAAATATTTAGTTTCTTCCTGAATTTCATCTGATCTTATGATGGGAAACTTGCATGCTAACACACAATTCACTGTAACGTTGCACTTAGTAGACATTTCCAGGTTTGGAACAATCAGCCTTTTACTGTCCTGCAAAAATGATTTCACGTCTTTATGATTCAAATTTATTACCGCATCCCTCCTGATTCGATTCCTGAATGCGGACTTCAGCTTCTTCCATTGCACCCGTTTCGGAGCTCTTTCTTTGTTCAACGCACCTGATTCTTTCACACCGGTACCCTATTTTAAATGAAGCTTGAAGGTTTCCTCAAACCATAGCAATTCTGCGATTGCAGCTTCTACCCCACTTTTTTCACCACTATATTTAACGTTTCTCAAATACTTATTCAGGAATTTGATACTTTTTTGCGTTAACTTGCACATAACCTCCACTTGATTATGCGATATATGCGGAAGCTCTCGGTATGCATTTTTCAATACTCGTAATAATTTCTTCCTCACGTTATCCATTTGTGAGTAACACAATCGAGACTGATTGGTGGCGGCTCATTCAGACTTCCTATATATACTGTGAGAAATGAGTCATGTTTCCGTGAACGAACCATTACATGATTTCCGCTCTTGATGATTCCAGATGGCTCTCGAGTTATCTGGAAATTCTCGAGCGTGATGACATCATATTATAAACAGATGACTCATCTCAAAGAGTCTGGAGCATGATGATGTCATATTACCGCTATATAAGACTGCACCCTCTTGGAGGTTTCAGTCCAATCGACGCTTTCATACTAAGCAGTCCAAAAATCTACGAGCGGTGAACGCAATAAAAATACGAGATGGACTTCTCAGCTATTAACAAAGCTGCAGCTGCTGCTTCCTGTCTACCTACCAAAAAAAATGAAGGACATGGAGTCGAAGAAACACTAATAATCTACTGTAACCAAATGTAGAACAGTTTCTACAAAGTTTGGACCGAGTATCGTCATAACCTTAGATAAAGCATTCACAGTCTTTTTACCCAAACGAGTGGTGAAAAACGTTTAGTTCAGTGGAATCGGCAAACCACTAACTTAACCGCAACCAAAATAAATGAACTTCGCTGATCAGCCGGGGGAGACAACCTAAACTTACCAAAAACCTCCGAGAAAGTAGGACCCCAGGGTACGGAATTACCCAGTTGCTCAGTGTGGTGGTTGTGGAGAGGGGGGTGGATTCGTGGTGTAAGGAGACGCAACGAACCTCAACCGAATCAAGGAAAACCCAATGGCCAAACTCTTAAAATTAGCTGAAATAGATCAGGATCGTAACTGTAGAAATTATTAGACAGGAATGACTTTCATAATCGATTTTCCCATTTATTCGGCGCTTAGACTAATTCTACATCTTATAGTTAGCTTAAATTCTAACCCGTATCCTTGGATTCTGAGACCAATACACATCCTGGAGTTGGGATCCTAGAGGACTCCATCGCGTAGCTGGAAAACTCAATATTAGGTAGCGTGAGGGAGAGAGAACGAGCGTTAGCTTATCAATTAGCACGATTTCATGTAATATCGTAGCGGAAACGCGTCGAAACGATAGACGGATTCGAATTTCGCCGGAACCGCATCGCTGCTAGCTATGAGCTAAACGATACCGGTTCGTACGTTCATCTCCGTAGTTAGGCAGCGACGATACCAGGTCGCGGGGACCGTGGAGGGCACGAGTAGCGCTGATACCAGGTGGTATCAGTAACGGCGAAGCGAGGAAGCAGTGGTACCAGGTGATACCAGCGCCAGCCACGCTAGGGAACGATGGTACCAGGCGGAGATAGCATCCACAAGACCAGGGAAGCCTGGTATCAAGTGGTAACATCACCAGCGAATCTAGGGAGCACTGGTACCAGATGGTTTCCTCACCAATAAGGTCAGGAAAGCTGGGTACCAGGTGGTAGCAGCACCAACGAGGTTAGGGAGCGTTGGTACCAAGCGGGTTCTTCACCACTAAGGCCTGGAATGCTCGGTACCAGTTGGTAACGGCACCAGGGAGCTTAGGGAGCGTTGGTACCAAGTGGTTCCGCCATCGGTCGGCGCGGGAAGACTTGGTACCAGGTGGTAACACCATCAACGAGGTCAGGGAGCATCGGTACCACGTGTCTTCTTGGTCAGGATCAGCCAGAAGTCATGGTACCAGAGTCGAGCTAGCGCTAGCACCATGGAATTGGCTAGTGATGGTGCTAGAATTTAGGTAGCGTGGGCACCAATGTCCAGGCAATCATGGTCTAGCCTTGGACGGTGGTCCCAAGAGGCAGCAACCCAGAAAGGTAGCACTAGAGCTCAAGAGTTGGGTAGCTCAATAGCCTAGGTATAGGAAATCCGATTTTGGACCAAGAGTTAGGGAGCATGATACCAAAATCCAAATTCAGGTAGCGCCGACTGGTGATTGTCGGTAATGAGTCATAGAGGTAGCTTGAATTCCAACCATTTTTTAAAAAAATATAATTAGTGGTATTTCGTCACCCATACCCAACCGGAATCCACCAAAAAAAAAACTCATCCTAACGCGTCCGCCATTTTGTCGCGTGTGCGCCAATTATACCCATTTTACACTAGATTATCCGATTATCCCAAAAAGCGCATGAATTTCCCGAGTCCGGTTGATTACGTAACTCTCGAGAAATTCGTCCAGAGCCGCGTCATTTTGTAATGGAAAGTTGCAAGTCGGAATTGTTGAGGGTATCCGACCCTAAAAATTTGTTTCGCGTCCATATTTTATGCAAAATCGGAAGCGTGCAAATTACTAATTGCGTAATTTTCCAATTGCCGATTTTATTATACGGGTTTGAAGCAGATACCCATAAGCAACCATGAGTGCAAGTGAGAAAGGTAGCGCCGCACACGGGAGTGAGCGAGAGGGAGGTATGCCAATATGGCATTCTCCATTACTCATGAAACGGAACTTCTCACGCACTTCCCGGGTCGAATTTTTCACCGAATACCTCCAATTATTACCCAATTATTTAATTGGATACATTCGGAACGATAATTGGGGGATATTTGGCCCATTCTGGGTCATTATTATTCTAATTATGCGCGGCGCGTCATGTGGTGATTTGTGGACGGAACTACCACATATTTTCCCTAGTTTTTGTTCATTCGGGGACACTCGCGGGCCTAATTATTTTAATTGCTCATGCTTCTACTTACCATGTAGAAGTTCGAGATAGTCCCAAGTCGTTTTGCACAAAAACCACGCGAAAAACTGCAGAAAAAAAAGGTTGTTGTGTAGCACGCGGCGGGGTAACAGCGACTGACTAAAATGGCTGCCAACTCGCCCGTTCTGACTTGGCAACCTGTTGCGACGGAGGGGGAAGTCACGTGTTTCTTCCCCGTAGCACGGCGCCATCGGGCGGCTGGGGTAGCCGTTACTAGACGAATAGGGAGCGCGGGAACATTTAAAATGTTCCCGTTTCGTCTTATCGTGTTTTTCTGTTTCTATATTTTTTTAATTTTCACGGGGATCCGAATCCCAAACCTAAAGAGATGGGGATTGATGGTTTAGGGAGCTTACCCCTGGCGAATGGTTCTTCGGGGAAAGAGATTTGAAACTCCAACCTTATTGAACCCAAAAACCGTACCGGGAATTTCCCAAATCCCTTTCCCACGCGGGGGAGCGCGATTTTCCTCGATTTTTCGTAGCTTCCCTAGGAACAGTTTTTCCCAAATGAATGAAGAGCACTGGCTGCTCGGTAATATTGTTGGCAATGTCTAACTCGGTACTCTCTAGGTTCACTTAACCTAAATCCCGTCACTACATGTCTCAACACCCTAAAACTTTTACTCATTAATTTACTAATTATTTAACTTTCTCCTTGTTAACCCGAACTTTGTGCTTACGATACAAAACTTCCCACTATTTGTTAAACGCGCGTGCCGATAGGCAGCTTTATAAATATTTATTAACCTATTTATAATTAACGAAGGGAGCATTCGCGGAATTCTCTCTCTGTCTCCGATTATAAATTGTTTACGTTACCCGGGATGGCGAAATGGAATTTCGTCACAATGTATATGTATATGTATATGTATATGTATATGTATATGTATATGTATATGTATATGTATATGTATATGTATATGTATATGTATATGTATATGTATATGTATATGTATATGTATATGTATATGTATATGTATATGTATATGTATTGTAAGGAGATTTTCTCGTTAGGGTTAAATCCCCCGTAAATAGGACATTCAAAACTTCAAAGTACGAATGAGGTGCCATCTGGGGACAGCTGTAATCAGGCTGTTGGAAGATGCTAAGACCAAAGAAGGACATGGGTAAGTCTGGGTGAGACAGCGCCCCATCGTCTGGAGGACGTTATTAGATGATCGCCATATGTGGATTCCGCTCTGTTGGCGGAGAGTTAAAGGCCGACGTACAGGC
This sequence comes from Asobara japonica, assembly GCA_026005395.1. NCBI lineage: Eukaryota > Metazoa > Arthropoda > Insecta > Hymenoptera > Braconidae > Asobara > Asobara japonica. Next base: position 697,124 of record BQMI01000130.1, read on the forward strand.
ATCCCAACCTACCGGATCCACAGGCCATGGCGGGGTAGACTAGAGACCGAGGGTTAGGTAAGACGACTAGCGCCCCCGTGATTAGCCGTGGTGGGGTAACGTAGTTCCCACCGCCGCCGAGATATCCAGACTAGAGGGAGAACGCGTGTGTATATGTATATGTATATGCATGCGTATATGTATATGTATGTGTATATGTATATGTCTATGTACACTGCCGTGCAAAAGTCTTTGGCCACTAGATTTTTGAAGGTGTTAATCGCCCAATTCTGTTGAAAAAATTATGTACTACTATATATAGACTTACCAAACACTGACTTTTCAACTTGTTTATTATAGAAGAAACACATATATAACAGTACACATCAATATACATATCAATATATAGAAGTTGCACAGGACACTGAGTACATACATTAAACCTTTTTTCCATCGAAAAATCCGCCTTTTGCTTTCAGTACGGCTTTCACAATGTTCTGTTGACGAGATTTTCGATTTTTTGCTTGTTGAGTTTGTTCCATTCCACTCTTCTTCCAAAATCATCCATAGGTTTTCCTGCGATGTTGGAAGGCGTTTTCTCATTTGACGGTCTACCTCGTCCCATAGTAATTCGATGGGGTTCAAGTCAGGGGATTGAGGTGGCCAAGTCATAACTTTCAGGGTACCATCGTCTTCCTTTCTCTTGACATCATTTTGGCAAAGTCCCGAAGTATGCTTCGGATCATTATCCTACTGGAAAACAAATCCTTTGCCTATCGTTTGCTTTCCAGCTGGCGCAGCTTTGTGGATGAGAATGCTGTGGTACTGTTTCTTGTCCATAATTCCTTTGACTCTGTACAGCTGACTGACTCCACCGAATGAAAACCCTCCCCAAACCATAACAGAACCACCTCCATGTTTGACTGTTGGTGTTATGCAGTCGGGCATCATTTTTTCATTCGCTAAACGTCTTACAAAAGTCCTTCTCTTGCTGTCGAAAATCTCGAATTTCGACTCATCCGTCCAAAGAACTTTATTGAAGTCGTCAATCGTCCAATTTTTATGTGTATTGGCCCACTGGAGTCGTTTTTTCTTGTTTTGTGACCGCAAAAGTGGTTTTCGTATAGCAATCCTACCATACAAGCCTGCTGAACGCAGCCTTCGTTTCACAATGTCGACAGACATTTCATTATTATGGAAATTATTGAAATCAGCAGTTATTTCCGGGGCTGTTCGTCTTCTATTTCGCTTTGAAAGTAAGACGATTGACTTGCCTTCTTGATCTGTTGTTTTACGCAGTCTGCCACTGCGTGATCTGTTAAAATTGGACTTAGTTTCACGATACCGTCGAACCGTATAGGCCACTGTTGATTTTGGAATCTTGAGTTTCGCTGATATTTCCCTCAAAGAAAGGCCATCAGAGTGGTAACAATTAATTACGGCCCTTTTTTCTCGATCAAGATTAGCGTGTGATGGGATTCCTTATTGTGAAACGTACATAACCGCACTCAGTGAAAAAAAGTCGTGTCTAATGTTCATTTTCACAAAAAAATATAACGCTTACCGAAATATGCAGATTTTAATACACGTAAACCACTGGAACCGCGGAACTTTTTCTTCATACACAAAAAATGAACAAAAAAACGATCAACAATAGCTGTCGTATCAATATTGTCTAATTCAGCGTATCAAAACCTTTGAGTATTATTCATTAAACTATTATTAATATATAAGTCTTAAACGATGTTCAACATGGCGCATTGTCACTGCTGTAGGTAAAACATGATCATTGTTACTGCCATAGTCAAAACATGTTCAGGTTCGTGGACTATTACGAGTGTCCAGCCCATTGTGGCCTTAGTTAATGTCATCTAGCTCCATTACTCTCTTTAAGTCAACCCCAAATCCGAGCAGGTTATGGGCCTTTTCTTTTTTTGTTTTGTGTTAATTTTCTACCAAAGTTTAGGGTAATAAAGTTTGTTTTCTCGCATCTGATTGTCTTGCGATGTCTCAGGGCGTGGGTTCGTTTCCTCATCCTCATTCTAGGCGAAGCGCCATCGGATCGGACAAGCCAGAGCCCAGGATAGAGCCCAGCCAACCCGAGGACCCGCCGGAGGACGATGCCTACACCATGCCAACAACCGATACGGAACGTCGAAGGAGGGAGGTCTGTGACGAAATTCTGTTTCGTCATCCCGGGTAACGTAAATAATTGACCAGGAAGAGGGAGGGAACAAATATCGCGAACGTTCCGTTCGTTAATTATAAGTAGGTTGAGGAAAGTCTATAAAAGCCCCCTATAGGCATTCAAACGCGCGTTCAACGAATAGTGTGAAGTTTTGTCTCGTAAGCACAAAGTTCGGGTTAACAAGGAAATAATAAATAATTAACGAGTTAATGAGGTAAAATTTTGGGATTTTGAGGGATGGTAGTGACGGGATTTAGGTTAAATAAATAGGGAGAGTACGGTGATAAACATTGCCAAAATATTAACGAGCAGCCGGTGCTCTTCATGTATAATTAAAAGTTGTCCCTGGGGAAATCTGGAAAAGTCGAGGAAAATCGCGCTCCCTCGCGTGGGAAAGGGGTTTGGGAAATTCCAGTAAGGTTTTTGGGTTTTCATATAAGTTTGGAGTTTCAAATCCCTTTCCCCGGAGAAACATTCCCCAGGGATAAACTCCCTAAACCACCCTCGGTCAATAAAAGGGGGGAAAGCCATCTATTCCCCCATCCCCTTAGGCTTGGGATTCGGATCCCCGTTAAATAAATGTCACCGAAATAGGAGGAAACGATCAGACGAAACGGGAACATTTAAAATGTTCCCGCACTCCCTATTCGTCCAACGAACGTGCACTTGCGGCTACCCCAGTCGCCAGATGGCGCCACGCTACGGAGAACAAACACGTGACTTACCCCTTCGTAGCAACAGGTTGCGAAGAAAGAACGGATGAAATGGCAGCCATTTTAGACAGTCGCTTATAGCATTTCATTTCACAAAATGGCGCCGCTCTGGACGAATTTCCCGAGAGTGACGTAATAAACCTGACTCGGGGAATTCACGCGCTTTTTGGGATAATCGGATAAACTCATGAAAAATGGGTACAATTGGCGTACACGCGACAAAATGGCGAACGCGTTAGGATGAGATTTGGGATTCCTGTTGGGTATGGGTGATGAACCGATGCTAATTAAATTGTAAAATGGTTGGAATCCAAGCTCCCTATAAGAAACATTACCGACAATCAGCAGTCGGTGCTCCCTAAACTTGGATTTGGGCACCATGCTACCTAACTCTTGGTCCAAAATCGGGCTTTGCATCCCCAGGCTATCGAGCTACCCAGCTCCTAAGCTCTGGTGCTACCTTTCTGGGTTGCTACCTTTTGGGACCACCGTCCTAGGCCTAGGCCATGATTGCCTGGACTTTGGTACCCGCGCTACCTAATTTCTAGCACCATCACTGGCCAATCCCATGGTGCCAGCGTTAGCTAGACTCTGGTACCATGATTTCCAGGCTTGGTAGGTGCTGGTATCCTTGGATATCCGTGCTCCCTAAGCTACCTGAGGGTGTTACCACTTGGTACCAAGGCTTCTTGCTGATCGTGATCAAGAAGATACTTGGTACTGATGCTCCCTGACCTCGTTGATGGTGTTACCGCCTGGTACCAAGTCTTTCCGCGCCGACCGATGGCGAAACCACTTGATACTAGCGCTCCCTAAGCCCCCTGGTGGCTCGGTTACCACCTGGTACCGAGCATTCCTGGCCTTAGTGGTGAAGAAACTACTTGGTACCAACGTTCTCTCACCTTGCTGGTGGTGCTACCACCTGGTACCAAGCTTCCCTGACCTTATTGGAGAGGAAACCATCTGATACCGAGCTTCCCTGGCCTTGTGGATGCTACCACCGCCTAGTACGGTCCAGAATTTTTCTTACTTTTTTGGATATGCCTTTAAATATCAAAACCCGATGGGCGGGCCCGAAGGCCGGGCGAGGACTTCGAAGTTTCAACGGGGTCACCCCTTAAGACCCCGAAAAAACTCGAACTTTAAGCGACCGAAACTCATGTAAATGATTCGAATTATGATTTTTTTTTATGGAAACTTTTGACCCCTAAATATCGACAGAATACTGATTTTCCAGCCCCCTAACCCTCCACAATAAAATGATATCGAAATCGGCACATAATCTGATTTTTTTTACATGCTAATGAAATGGGAAATGTAAAACTCCCATGCGCGACCATTTAGAGTGCTCGCACAAGGCCCCGGTTATTGTCAGGTCTTTGCCTCGCACAATATTTGATAAAAAGGACGCTGCAGGCCAAATATAAAATTATTTTTTTTTTTTAGATTTGAGAGGTCTAATGTATATGTATATACCGTCACGAAGTAGCATCCACGCAGTAGCGTGGATCTTGCATGGATAGTATGTGGATGTGATTTTTTTCGGAGAAAAGACGAAAAAAAAATTAAATATGATGCGCTCATAATGAAAATTGGTGACAGATGATTAATTGCAGGTAAATCACGGAATCGATATACTTATTTTCATCAAATTAATTGTAGTTAATTGTAATTAGATCTATGGTGTACTTCACCTATAATTACTCACCTGTAACTAGTTTTAATTATTAGCGGATTATATTCCAATTCTTTAATGCCCTTTCCGAACGAAAGAAAAAAATACATCCATGTACTATCCACGCAATATCCAAGCTATTACGTGGATCGTCAATCGCCAGGGTATGCCTATCGATATGTAGATGTATATGTATGAAAATGCATGGTGTGATGTTCACCGTGACATTAAGAAACACACATGGCTCATGATAGCATCAGAGCGGCATCCCAGCATGAGTATTCAAAGAAACCCCTGATGAATACAACTTGGTAAAAAAAAAACGTCGAGAATCATCTACTACAAAAAATCCAATGTCTATTCGTAAAATTTTGTTTTAGTTTCATGCATTTAGTTCTTTATTATTATTATTGTTATTATTTTTACTTACCAAATTATTTTTGTGACGCTGATGAGAAAAAAAGTACACCTCATAATAATATAATTTTGCACTGTATTCATAAAATTATTTATTTATTCTTTTTTTTTTAGCTCGTTACAATAGCAACTAGGGCTGTATCGAAATACATAAAAAATATCAAAAGTATGAAGGTACACAAAATTTGGTAAAAAGTTGATGCGAACATGAAAGTGGTGTTGCATAATATGAATATAATAAAATGTAGAAAAATCCGCTATACAGAGAGCTATAATACCCACAATGGAAAGCTCGTATCACGGAATGTCTTACAAGTGTCGAGGTCGAGGCACTTTTTTCCAACTGGAAACAATAACAAATTAATAAATTTTCTTCCATGTATGAGTGGATGTGTGTGTGTGGGTGTTTTTTTTCACTCTTTCTCTATTCGTATTCACCCACGTAACCGCTGGTAGGCATTACTTCATGGGCAATACTACGGATCAGAGTACCCACCCATTGCGGCTGGGGCCGACTTCGCCATTTCAGCTCATCGTATTTCTAATCACAGGGTAAACCTCCAGAAACCCCTGTGATACGATGGCGGGCATCTACGATGGAACCCTCCCTCCCCCCCCCGCGCGACGGGTCGTGTTCCGTCCCGGCTCACGGTCTCACTTCATGGATACCGCCGATAGCACACACGGCATGTTCCTGCCATCGGTCGGAGTCCGTGAGAAAATATTTTTCAGAAAAAATATTTTACAGTGAGCGGGAATCGAACGCGGGACCTTTAGAATAGTAGGCAGACACTCTACCCACTACACCAAAGCCCCGTCACTTGTGTGTGGGTGTGCGCGTGTGTGTGTGTGCGTGTGTGTGCTTACCTTTCGTTTGAAATTGTGCTGTAGATCGAAAATTACTCGTCCACCATTAAACCCTCGAGATCAATGGTCACCGGGACATGGACAGCAAACGTGGTGGTGTTGGTGATGTGCCGATTCAAACACTCGAATTCGAAGTCGCAATCCAGCCCCACTGTAATTTAGAAAAAAAAAAAAAAAAAAAACGTCTGTGTGTGTGTGTGTGCGCGTATGTGTATGTGTGTGTGTGTGTGTGTATGAATTATCGTTCATGAACAAATAAGCTTCGCTGGGGTGTGCCGACGGCGGTGGCGGCGGTGATGGTGGTGTGGCGGCGGTGATGGTGGGGATGACCAATTTGATGCAAGAGCATGAAATGCTCCTGGTAGTGGTGGGGGTGGCCAATCTGATGCATACGGATGATATTGTCCTGGTGGTGGTGATGGTGGAGGTAACCAATTTAATGCATACGGATGATATGGTCCTGGTGGTGGTGGTGGTGGTAGCCAGTTTGCTGCGCACGGACAATACACTCCTGGTGGTGGTGGGGGTAGCCAGTTTGCTGCGTACGGATGATATACCCCTGGTGGTGGGGGTGGCCAATTTAATGCATAGGGATGATCTGTATATGGTGATGGCGCATGCACTCCATAAAAAATGTTATGCATATGACGATTGATTTCCCTCACCATGTCAGTAGCCTGGTTGTGCTCACCGTGTTGTCCATAACTATGGTCAACTGCATTGTGTTTGCATAAGCACTGGACTCCAGCATCCATGTTGAGGCTATCATCATTCTGCATTTCCGTCACATCATTTGTTACTTGTGATGATGGATTTGCTTCATCGATCCTTTCTACATTTTCCTCAACTTCATGTGAACAGTTCCCCCCTTCATTGGCTTCTACATCCTCCATTATCACATCCACGCTCCCATCCAGGCTCACGTCATCACAATTTTCGATTCCAGGGTTCAAGAAGACTGTTGATGCATTCGAGTCAATCTCGTCCCCTCCGTCCTCCTCCTCCTTCACCGCATCCGCGCACACATCTTCATTTGCATCGCTACCGCCCGACAATGCATCCCCGTTCATCATTGCATTATCGTTGTTATGATGGGTCATGCTTGCACTGATGGACTCTGGAGTAAGAGGTGGTTGATCGATTTCCACGAACTAAAACTCAAAATCTGAGTGAACAATCATAATTGTTTCAATTCCCACCCCCTTCACACGAATATCTTCATACCGACATTCTAAGTATTTTGAGCTCACTATGGATAGTTTTCTCTTGAGTGCATCCAACGGAATGTTTTTCCGCACATTTGGCACACGTAACTTAAATTTCCGCTGAATTTCCACCCCCCTATGGTTAACCAATCCCTCTAACTCTATACCGAAACTATCGCACATTTTCCGCATAATTGCATTTCCTTCACCGTTTCAAAAAAAATTGCTAATTATGCTAAGACGTTGAGACATCAGTTCACGCTCGAGATCGAAGTGTGACTGTCAGGGAATGAGCCATACGTCCTCTTATCAATTTTCGAAAATGTTTATAATTTGGGTATGGTTTACTCTCTCACACTCGAAGGATCGTATGTCGCACTCACTCTATAACGCTTCTCGAGTCGTATAGATGAAATTTCGAACGCGTGCAGATTGCTTTTCTTTTCCTCTCCTTCATTTTCTCGGTACGAATCAGTCTCAGTTTACATTACCGCTTAGTACGCTTTGATTATCAACGACTCGTATTGCAATGGATCGCAGACTCTATAGATTGATTGTACTGGACCCGCACGGACCAAAACAAAATAAATAGAAGTTCTTTCATGATATATACATACGCATATATATACGTATGTGTTTCTAAATTTTTTTTTTTAATGTGGGGTGTGGGTGTGCAAAACAAAAAAACCGTAAAAATCATTTTTATTATGATCATCTTTATTCTATGTTTATGGAAAAATGATCCAGTTAGACAAGATACAAGTGACACAATTCTTTCGTAATGGTGGAGGCCCGTCCACTACATCGCTATCATTGTCTTTTGAAACTGGATTATGTTCATAACATCGCCGATATAGTTGAATGTCGATGTCAACTTGCAAATCTGCATGTAATTTCTCCCATAGTTCATCTACGTGATGCCAACCAAATTTCAATAAGAAATCCTTCATGAACGGTGTAGAGCTAAGTTTTCGCAACTGCACATTTGCCAACCAGTCATGAATGTTGTATGTTGAAAGAGAAAAAATTTTGAGCTCACCTCTATCAGCTCAAAAAACGCGTTACTTCTAGGTTTAGCGATACCAGTATTATTGTTAAAAATTAGCAGAGCCGAATTTTGTTTGTTGCTTAAAAATAAAAGCGCTCTGTGAGTTTTTTTATTTTTTTTTATTTTTATTTAACGTCGCTATATTTATGCTCTCTACCGAAGTGCTAATCAGCGACGGAGGTAAACAAAGCACTTATAAATAAATTACATCGGTACTCGTATCAATCGGCACGGTTCTGTGAGTTAAACGTGATGTAAAACGCTGAGAAAAGGGAACATTTTCCATTTCTGAGACTCTTCATTATCGGGGTCATTACAATAATTTCCCTAAATCGAAAAGCTCAGAAGTCAACGGAAAATCGAAAGAAAATTGATTTTACAAATTCAAAGAAAACAAACAGACGAGCCGCTCAGCGTGGATTCCACGAAGCTTAACGAGACAAATTTTAAACCTTGAATCTTCACATAATTCGATTTGTGCGCGGCGGAGTGCTTCCTCGACGCTCGCAATACAAATGAGAGGCAAATTTTGCAAATACCGGAGGTTGTAACTAACGAAGGTCCACTATATATTTGATTCGACTAATGGTTGTAGTAAATTCTCTTTATCACCTAGCGTTTCGAGGATACATGATTTGTTTGTTACAAAAAAAAACTCCTCAAAAACCTTATAATTTATGGGAGAATATGGGGAAGGGGGGGGGGGAGAAGATGGCAGCAGTATTTTGGGGTGAGGCAGGGACAATTGGTTGGTTAGCGGGATAAATTAAATTTTTTTGTCCATATTCATGATTTGGAGGTAAATATTTGGATAGTTCTATAGGTTTCGTTTCAAACTATTATCGGTTTTATCTATAAAATCATCTATGGTTGTTATCCCTAATACGTTATGCATATCCAAAATCGGGGTCCTCGTAGGGGTTCTCATTCTGAAATTTCCGATTATTCATAACGATTTGTTTTGGATAACCCGAGTTTGGTGAACAAATGGGTAAGAGCTCTAATTGATGCAACAAACCAATTTGATTCTACTAATTTTCCAAAATCCTATTGCTATCGCGAAACCTCACAATAACTCGCTTTTTTAGCTGATAGAGGTGGGCTCAAAAGTTTTGCAACACATAAATTTGATTCTACTAATGTTTAAAATTGTTGTTGGTATTGCGAAATCTAGCAGTAACTTCATTTTTAAGCTGATAAAGGTGACCTCAAAATTTTTTCTCGCCCCTCAAAATGAACTCAACAAGAGCTCTCATTTTGATGCAAGAAATAAAATTCGACTTTGCTAATTTTGAAAAATATTACTGCGATCGTAAAAGTTTGCAGTAACTCGATTTTCGAGCTGATAGAGGTGAGCTAAAAATTTGTTCTCTCTACTCAAAATTAACTCTGAAATAGCTCGAATTTATGCAATCAATACAATCCCATTCTGCTGGATTTGACGGCTAACTTTTCATACGTGATGTCTAAAGTGATCTTACATGAGCTCAACAGGAGACCAAACTGGGCTTGACGAAACAGTAAGATTTGTTCGACACAAGGCTTATGCTGGCCTCAGGAGATGCGACAGGGGCTCTTCGACAAGTACCTATCTCTTCAAATTCGTACCATCACCAACTTTCTCACAACAACGGCCAACCGCATGACTATGCAGCTAGAATCACTGTTCGAAAATCCAATTTGAAGGTATTTACAAACTAGCGCTTTGAGAGCGCTGTTTTCTTTTTATATGCTCAATTCAACATGATTTCTCGAGTTTTCAGAAAAAAATTTAATTATACCACTCCATTATTGTTAAACAATCAGACTGTCATCGAATGCCCACATTCGAATGCATAACGGTTTTTTTTATTTCGTTTAACATTGCCTTTTTATTTCCACCGATTTCATTAGTGGTATGCTTCCAAATGGTGCCGGCTTTGTCGTAGCCGATTTATGGGAAACATTTCACATGTCTGTTTATTATGAACACTGAATGTCACTGAATGGAACAAATCATGCATTGCATTCTCATTGACCCAGTGTCTGTCACCGCCATTAAAAACTTCTTCGTGAGGAAGAAGAATCTGGGAACGGTTTATTTTAACACTATATGCAATAAGTTAGATGCTCATTGATTTGTATTGAATCAATATCATGCCTTCCCGATATATAGACATATACAACTCATTTGAAAAAGGTTCCTCATTACAATTGAAGTCCTATTTCTTCTTTTTCCATTCAGTACTCAACTTCACAATATTGAGCGTCGATTTTCGTCAAACACAGGTTATTTCATACAGGTAAGCTGAAATACAGCAACTACGTATTTAGCATAAGTCTTATCATTTCATATTTCCATGTTCATTTTTTCCCAAAGTTATGCTTCGATCGAGCTGAAATTTGGTATAGTGTAAGAGGTGCTTAATACCAATTATTGGAGGAAAGTTGAGATTTTATAACATAATTTTACCCGTGTAAGTGTTCAAATTAGTAAATCGAGGTGCCAAAAATGACCCGTTCACAGACAAACGGCGGGCTCAAATTTTGTATTTTTACGTTCCAGACCATTCTAGACCATCCCCACATGGAATTAGAAAACGTTAAAATTGACCTAGGACAAAGCTATTATTCGGAAGCAAAAATTTGAACAATCCAAACCACTTGCACATATAGGTACGAAATGGAACATTTGTGGAAAATTTTCAGTCTCTATGGCAAGAACTGTAGAAGAACATGTGCGAACAAAAATTTTGCATATCAACCAAAAAAATTAGAATAACTTGAATCTTCTTGAGTCCAGCTGCATATTTCTCAATTGCATTCCATAGATATCGTTGAGGCAAAGGTTTTGAAAAAAAGAAAATCAAAATCCGTTTATTAGTGTCTGAGATATTGAATAAAATGAATTTCTAGTAAAAATTGAATATCTCAGCGACTAATGAAAATTTTCAAAAATTGAAACCACGTGCACATAAAGATACCAAATGGAACATTTGTGTAAAATGTTAAGTCTCTATGACGTCAATTGTAGGAGGAGATACGCGAACAAAAGTTTTTAGTTTTTAGTTCACAGACAGACGGCGGCCTCAAATTTTGCATTTTTACGTTTCAGACCATTCTAAATGATTTTCATATGGAATTAGAAAATGTGAAAATCGACCCTCGACGAAGCTTCTGTTACGGGTTTTCTGCCTGTTATGTAGGGATTAGGTTCAGGGGTTTCAGGTAGGTAACCGCTGATGGATGTGGGAGCCTTAATCCACAGGTAGGCTCTGCCAATCGACTGCTGTGCGCAGCTAACCAAAAGATGACACAACACGCGAATAAATTGGTTTACACTATTTATTAATTAACAGTCTTAGCTTAATTAACAGTTTCCACCTTAGGTTTACAATTGTCTTTTTACAATTTTAAATCTTGATCTAATTTGAGTCCCGAACACTTTGATTAGGAAATCCAAGATTTATTGAATTAATTAGTGATTCCGCGTTGTCACTTTTTATTAGCATTTAGGAGTATTTTGTTTTTTATACTCATGAGTTAGGATTGAAAAATCTTGGGTTGTTTCTTGGAGATCGCGGGAATGGAACGAGTGTTCGTTATAACGATGGAAGTAGAAGTGAAGTTCTAGGAGAGGAGTTTTTTTGATTTTTTTGGGAAGTTGGGCTTTTTGTGGGCGTGATTTTGGTTTGGGTAGGGGTATGATAGGTTAGAGGAGACGAATCAGCTGGTTGGAAAGCTCCCGTGTTGAGTCTCCACATTTCGGTTGGATGCTGGGTAGGTTTTCGTCCGCGTGGGGAAAAAATGTTAGGATTCTGGGAAAATGTTGGTTTTCCTTATCAACGTGTCCGGGTTACATCGAAGTTTCCTGGGTTCGTTTGTTTTTACCATGAGGATTAAGAGCGCACCTGAACAAATAGGTGTCCTCAATACGTGAATCTGATATCAATCTGATACGCAATTTTTTGCAGATATTCCGGTGGTAGCAGCTTCGACAATGCGACCAGGATGGTGTACCACCGTATCGAATTGAAGGCATTCTTGAAGTTCAGACTAACAACCAAACAATATTGTTTCCACCCCCATTCCATCGTCCACACTCAATTTCTCTCGTGGCTGTTCCGACATGTTGCCAATTTCTTGTCGCTACGAAGCATTCCTTGCGAAGGGTCGCTATTTCATTGCTCCACCAGTGTACCAGTCGCCGTCGGTTTCCACTAACGTTCCTGGGTGTAGTCATGTAGCAGGCATCAGTGACTCTCCGCATGGTTTCATCTACTTATTACGTGGCATTTCCACCACTTATTGGGTCGGTCTTCAGTCACCCCAATATTTCAGAGTACGTTTCCTTACCAGTCGGACGAATCAGCGCCTCAAGTCGGATTGCCGCTTTCATCTGTGACCAAAATTTATTTTTCATAGCTCCGGGGAGATTTTGCGACAGGTTCTGTTTTTTCGTTCGTCTCTTGGCTTTCTCGTAAACGCTTTTATCGTATTCCTTTGCAGAATTCAATGCTTCCTCCGTTACCCAGTTTCCATCTAACCGGGTCCACTTTTTCACCAGCTCCTACATATTAAGGGATGATCTTGCTGATGCCTCGTCGTCGGCACTCCTGACCTTTTCGCCCGTTGTATCAGCGGACGGTGTCCTCTCCTTTCTTTTGTCCCGTCTGTACCGTGCCATTTTATTTGGACGTGAAAATGCCCATTACTTTCGTCCTACTTCCCCATAATCCAAACAAAAAATAAAGAAAGAAATCAATCAACACAAAGAAAATATTAGTTGGGCGCCAGTCAATTTTAACCCGGAATTGCCAAACCGGAAACACGCAGTTGGGGTCGAACCGATGGCTCGATTTACCCCACAATAATGGAACGGAATCCAAAGGAAAAGAAAAAGAAAAAGGAATAAAAAAATAGATATCGAGCATTGACTTTTCGGGGAAAGCCCCTGGGTCGCTCAGTGTGTAGGTTATAGAGAGAGGGGTGGGTTTAGATGGGATCAAGGTTATCACGCAGCTGCGAGAGCCGGAAAAAAGGAATAAAGTCAACAGCAGACGTGATAGTCAGCACGATATAGTTTAATGATCAAATAAACGGGATTTGGGTTTGATCCTCTACGGCTCGAACCAATAACTTCCCGATCGTTCCGCCGCATATGTTATATACAAAATTTTGGTTTGTGTCTCAAACTGTAAACGTTTTAAACTTTTCAAAATTACCAAATATGTGAAATTTTATAATTCTTAAAATATAAAGAGAATTTTAAAAAATATATCCTTTCTTGCGATAGGGTTAGATAAACAATTCAATTTGTGAAAAACTATGAGTGTTAGCAAAAAAGGCATAAAAAATCAAATGTGTACTTTTACGTGTGGAATAACTTTCATTCAACAACTCATTTCGTATCCCTAATTATTGTCGTGATAGAGCGACATAAACCATTCAATTTGTTAATAACAATTAACTATGGGTGCTGGCAAAGAAGTCATAAAACATCAAATGGGCATTTTCGTGTGTGAAACGACTTTCATTGGACACTTTGTTTCGTATCTCGAATTATTCTCACGATGGAGTCACATAAACCATTCAATTTGTTAATAACAATTGGCTATGGGTGTTGGCAAAAAAAGTCATACAACATCAAATGTGCATTTTCGTGTGTGAAACGACTTTCGTTGGACACTTTGTTTCGTATCTCTAATCGTTTTCGGGATCAAGCAATACAAACAATCCATTTTCTCTGAACCACATATTGCTGGGATTTCTGGGATCCACGATATTGCATGTATGTTGCGTGTATGTCTATGTTCTGTTAAAAATAGATAAAAAATAACCTTTTAGTACCTACTAAACATTTGAAAATGAACTATTTGAGTAATTCATAGCCATTAGTCACTTATTTATCATCCACTACAAGGATTCGTTTATCCCACAGTGCATGGTAGTGTGGATGTTGCGTGGAAATTCAATCACCAGGGTTGTAAATACCAATTAATTATGGGTGTTGGCAAAAATGTCATAAAACATCAAATGCGTATTTTCACGTGTGGAACGACGTTCATCAGACACTTTGTTTCGTATCTCGAAGTGTTCTTGCGATAGAGCGATCTAAACAATTGAATTTGTTAATAACTATTAACTATCGGTGTTAGCAAAAAAAGTGATACGACATCAAATATGTATTTTTGTATGTGAAACAATTTTCATCAACTAATTTGTTTCGTATCTTCAGCTGTTCTCACGCCGCTGCGATATAAACAATCTTTTTGGTTACTAACAATTAACTACGGGTGCTATCAAAAATAGTAGATTACATACCTAGGCCGGCAAAGTAAGGAATGCCTCAGATCACATTATTGTCGACCTCGGCTTCGCCTCGGCCAACAACTAAATGTGATCTGAGGCTTTCTTACTTGCTGGCCGAGGTGTGTATACTATTTTTCTGCTCGACGAAGCCGGAAAGCGGTAACTTCGTTCAGCGCAGCGGCCCGAAAGTTACCGCTTTCTGGCCGGAGGGCAGAAAAAGTCATAAAAGGTCAAACCTGTATTTCGTAGCGGGAAACAACTTTCATTTAACACTTTTTTTCGTATCTTAAACAGTTCTTGCGACAGAACGATATAAACAATTGAATTTGTTAGTAACAATTGAACTGATCATTTTTCGCATGAATCGTTCCTTTCAGACCTGGAGAATAGTAAGTCGTGTCGATCAAAAAAAAATACGTAAATCGCTACGTTGCTTTCTTCGAAAACGTAAAACAAAGTTTTTGGTCACACACCCACACACTCACACATGTGAGAGAAACCTAACTCCGGAAACCAAGGGTGCCAAGGGTGAGCTCCCTATAACGATTACATGTCTACTTAACACAAGACAACTCAACACGCAAACTCAACACACACAAACTCAACACACACAAACTCAACACACACAAACTCAACACACACAAACTCAACACACCCAAACTCAACACACACAAACCCAACACACGCAAGCTTGATACAGCAAGCACAATCAAAACACTGAGGACTATGAAAACCGCGGACCAAAGAAAATTATCCTAAATGCCATCAGTCATACGTAAACAACTGTCGGACACACAATGACACCTACATTCATACCGAACGAACAGGGCAAAGACCAACTTGTGCACGAGGGCTACTTATACACCTTACTGAGAACATCAAAATCACATGTAACATGGAGATGCGTTGAGTATCATAGTGAGACAAAATGCACGGCGTTAGTACACACAACGAGTGCAGCAAAAACAGGTAAAACAAATGTTTCAAATACACCTTCTACACATAGTAACATCCATGTATCAGAACATTTTATTTTACGTTCTAGGCAATGTTTGGAGATTCTAAATGAACATACTGGACACGCTCCAGATATCAGCAGACTAAAGGCCAAGAAAATCGTATCCAAGATGAAAAAAGGCAAAACAACAAAAGAATCAACTTCAACAATAGAGCTTCAACAAACACAGCTCCAGAAATGCCAACCAGAGTTGTTGACACGGACAGTGATGCGTGTACGTGAAAAAAATAATCCACAGTTCGAAACACCTGCCTCACGAGCAGAACTCGAAATACCAGAGTCATATACATTGACAGAGAAAGGAGACCAATTCCTTTATTACGATCACGGAGGTGATAAGAATAGATTTTTGATTTATACGACAGAAGCAAATTTAGATCGGTTAGCTAAATGTAAAATTTGGCAATGTGATGGCACTTAACAAAACCGTACCAAAAATATTCACCCAACTCTATTCAATACACGGATATGTCGACGACAAATTAATTCCATTTGTTTATGTTTTGCTACCAGGAAAAACAGAAAAATGCTACAAGAAAGTTCTTGCAGTAATTAAAAAAAAAACGAGCCCAAATGAAACCAAAAATAATCATTGGTGACTTCGAAAAATCATTCATTAATGCGGCAACAGAAATTTTTCCAAGAGCCCAATTCCATGGATGTTATTTCCATTTCAAACAAGCCATTTATCATTACATTCAAACCACCGGTCTTAAAATTCGCTATGGGAAAGATGAAGAATTTGCAACTGCAATAAATCAACTAGCAGCTCTAGCTTCTGTGCCTGAAGAGATGGTCACAACAACATACGAGCTATTAAAAAAACCGAGTATTTTAAAGCTAACAAAGGAGACCTAACACAAGTAATCGAATACTTCGAATCAACATGGATAGGAGAAAAACGCAAATCGAGACGAAGTAAACCTCTTTTTGATATCGACATATGGAATTGTTACACAGCCATTCTCAACGATGAGCCAAGGACAAACAATGGTGTCAAGGTTGGCATAACGGATTCACTCACCGCATTGGTAAAACACATGCTACAATGGGAAAATTCATCACGACCCTGAAGGTAGAACAAGCCCTTAGTGAAGCTATTTGGGAAAATCATTTGTCTAGGAGAGTTATTACACCGCCGAAGCGTAAAAAATATGTAGATTATAGTGAACGATTGAAGCAAGCAGCTACCAACTATGATCAAGAGAATGATAAACTAGAATATCTTCGTGGTCAATCACATAACATAAAACTCTAACTTATTATTACTCACAACAAATATTTATCTCAGTGTTAAATCGCTAATTTCATTAAATAATCACTTAAAATCGTTAAATTTTCATTATAATCGTTAATAACCCCCCTTAAAATCGTGCGAGAACATCAAATTTCAAGTATTTATTCCAAGAATTTATTTCACGCCTATGTTGATAATATTGTATTATTTATAAATAAGGAAAAAAGGAATTATGAATAGGAAGAAAAAGTAATTTAATAAATTGTGTTGAAAAAATCCTGTGTTGAGTTGACCTGTGATGAGTTGACCTGTGTTCAGTTGACCTGTGTTGAGTTGTTGTGTTGAGTTGACTTGTGTTGACACATACCGTGTTAAGTAGACCTGTTACCCCTATAACAGCCCGTAAAGCAAACATGAACAGTGATGATAAAACAATCGATCGGTTCCCACCAGGTGAAAGCCCTGATGACCAGCGCTGGCTCCTCCGATTGTGGGAAGAGCCAACCATCACTTGATCGTCCCCGGGTGGCCTACTTGGCCCTTAATGTTACAAGTGGAACTGTACCTACTATGCAGAGCACATGGGACCTGTACGAGTATGATCTGGCAACGTTAGTGAATTCTCTTACCGATAAAAACAGGAGAAGCATCAATGAACACATGAGAAAGCTGGCTAAGAAAGTCCAAATGGCCGCAAAGCGAATAAGATCCATGATGGACAAAGGGACAGGCAAAACACCCTTCCCAACAGTTGGATGGCTCACCCCTCGAGGTCCTAGATTGTCCCAGCTAAGCCTAGGGTGTAGCCATCAGTCCATTGAAAAACCGAAGACATCTGAGGAGACACCGACATGACGGGATAAAAGAAAAGAGAGGACACCCCCTGATGGCACAACGGACAAAAAGCTCAAGAGTGCCGATGATGAGCCAGCAGCAACGTCGTCCATTAATGTGGAGGAGCACGTAGAAAATAGAACCCGGTTAGATGGAAACAGGGCCATGGAGGAAGCATCGAATTCTACAACAGAAGACGATGAAAGTGCTTGGGAGAAAGCCAAGAGACGGAGAAAAAAACAGGACCCGTCCCAAAATCTGCGCGTTACTACGCAGACTAAACCTCGGTCGAAGAGGAAAGCAGCAATTCGCTCTGATGCGCTAATTAGTCGCCCGGCGGGGAAGGATACGTACTCGGAAATATTGGGAAAAATAAAGAAGTACCAAGGTGTTTACGCGACTAGCTAATGCGTGGACAAAATTCGTAACACAGCTTCCGGAGACGTTCTCCTAATCCTTGCGAGAAGAAAAAAGGACGAAGCTGTTGAGCTAGAGAAGGCACTAGTTGGAGCCCTCCAAAACGAAGCAAAAGTGTTTAATAAGGGACCTCAAGAGGAACTCGAAATTAAAGACCTCGACGAAGTCGGTACGACAGAAGACATACTCGATGCCCTGAAAAAAGCTGATGGCACAGATAGTGATATCTCATTCAGTGCCATCAAATCTCTTCGCAAGGCATACAGAGGGTCACAATCGGCCACGGTGGTACTCCCGGCCGTTACTGCAAGAAATATACTGAGTAAAGGTAGTAAAATACGACTAAGCCTGGTGTACGCTCGCATCGTGGTAGTGGTAAGGCCCCTAAAGTGCTCCAAGTGTTGGCACGACGAGCATCCTGCCGTTAATTGCAAGAGTCCCATTGACCGATCCGACCTGTGCTATAAATGCGGCGAAAAAGGGCACAAAAGCTCTGATTGTGGAGCGTCTCCGAAATGCGTCCTATGCGTAGAACTGGAGCCCACGAAAGACCATGCCCATGTAACAGGTAGCATCAAATGTCCAGTCTACCATTGTGCACTCCAGAAGATCCACACACAGTGATAGTGCGAGTGTTACAGGTGAACCTGGCTCACTGCGCCACCGCACATGATCTGCTGACGCAGACGGTTCGAGACCTGAAGATTGATGTTGCCGTCATTTCGGAACCTTACAGGAACCTATATACCCAAAACTGGGTTACCGATACTAGCAATAAAGCCGTCATTTGGTCCTGCGGTGCTCTGCCGTTTGAAGCATATAACGGTAATCAACAGTCTGGATTTATTGTAGCTAAGGTAAATGATATCTATCTGTATAGCTGCTATGCACCACCAAGTCTTTGTTATGAAGACTTCACAGCATTCCTAGATAGGCTCGTGGTGGATGCGAAACAGCACTTCCCGGTAGCAATTGCAGGAGATTCCTGGGCAGTTGACTGGGGCAGCAAGGAGAGCAATCAGCGAGGACGGGCTCTACTGGACGCCATGTCGGCTCTAGATCTCGTCCTATTGAACGATGGAAATAAACCGACATTTCGCAGAGGACAAGCGAGCTCAATTATAGATCTCACCTTCGTCAGCAGTAGCCTGCTCAAAGGCCATTATGCATGGGAGGTATCCGTGATTTATACTGCCAGTGATCATCAAGCGGTACTCTGGAATGTATCGGTTGATTAGAGGTCCGCGCCCACATCAAACAAAACACACGAAATCGGCTGGAATGTGAGAAAATTCGACATCACCAGCTTTCTTGTGGCATTAAAGATCGACTCAGTAGGTGGTAGAAATGCCACCGAAAAAGTGGATGGAGTCATGCAGAGAGTCACCGATGCCTGCGATGCCCAGGAAAGTCAGTGGAAACCGACGGTCATCGGTGTGTTGGTAGAGCGATGAAATAGCTATGCTTCGCAAGGAATGCTTCGCAGCAAGAATATCTTGGCAACGTACAAGGAAGAAATCCAATTCCGAAAGCCTTGAACTAAAGTATAAAGCGGCTAAGCGTAAGCTCACCAACACCATAAAGCTTCGCAAACGAGACTGCTGGAACGAGCTGTTGCAGGAAGTGGAAAAGGATCCTTGGGGCAGACCGTACAAGGTGGTTATGACGCGACTCAAGAGCCAGCCGATGCCATCACCGATCTATCCTAGGCTTCTGGAAAGAATTGTCTCAGTCTTATTCCTTCAACAAACGAGTGTGGCTGAAAAGCAGATGGCGGGCGCTATCATTGACGGAATACCGCCGATTACAGCTGAGGAAGTATTGCAGGCCTGTCGTAGAGTGGGCAACAACAAGGCCCCTGGTCTCGACGACGATCTACGTTGGATGCTGTTGACCTCGTGGTGAGAACAGCGAAGAGAGCGATTGACGGCGGACGATGGAAAGGAGGTACGAAACAATCCTGTTGTTACTCTGGACGTCAAGAACGCTTTCAAGTCGGTACGGTGGGATTCTCTTTTGGCTGTATTATCGAAGCTATCAGTACCGGCATATCTCCAAAAGATGGTAGGAAACTACTTCACCGACAGAGTTTTTAAGTATGACACAGAAATAGGCCCCAAAACATATACGGTGACTGGGGGTGCACCTCAACGCTCGGTGTTGGGGCCCCTTCTGTGGAAGATCGTGTACCGCGAACTGCTGAAACTGGCATTGCCGGCGGGGGCACAGCTGGTGGCTTTTGCAGATGACGTGGCTATAACCATCGTGGGAAAACACCTATTCACACTTCAGCTCATCTTTGAGAATGTTTTTAACAAGATATAGAAATGGATGGACTCGATTGGTCTACAACTTGCAGAGCATAAGACTGAAGCACTACTCAGCTTATCACGGGCGGAAAGAAACTGGAGACAATCACGCTGCAAGTCGGCGAGCACGAAATAACTTCCCAGCTCTATATACGGTACCTAGGAATTATGATTGATGCCCGACTCAGTTTTAGACAACATGCAAGCAGTAAGGCGGGTGCAGTGAGGACTTGGAGGGCCAAAACAGAAGAGAAGGCTCTTGTTATCATCAGTTGTCACATCGGTATTAACATATGGTATCCTTATATGGACTGATGCACTACGAAGTCAAGCAGCACGACGGCAAGTTGTTCCAGTGTACAGGCTGATCGCGCTTAGAACAACTGGCGCATATCGGACAGTATCCAACGAAGTAGTGTGTGTCATTGCTAGGATGATACCTATTGAAGTTCTAGCGGAGGAGCGTAGGCGACTCTGCACACGCAAAACATCAAGTGAGCTGAGCCCAGTGGAACTGAAGACAGAAGAACGTAATCACAGCATCCAGCGATGGCAGCCACAGTGAGACGCCTCGAGCAAAGGCCGGTGGACTCATCGACTTATTCCGAAGCTAGATGTTTGGCTTGACCGATCACATGGACAAGTCAATTAGTACCTAACCCAAATGCTCTCAGGACACGGGTGCTTTCGGAAAGATCTTCACAAATTCAAGCATGAGGATTCCCCGGATTGCCCAAATGGTCCGAGATTTCAGGAAAACGCGGAGCATGTTCTCTTTGCGTGTCCGCGTTTCGACGTCCAATGATCTATATGGGAAAACAGCTCAGGCAAACCCATTAACGGTGGAAATCTTGTGGCGGTTATGCTGTCATCAGGGGCAGCATGGAACGTGACAAGTGATTTCGCAATGAAGGTTCTGCAGGAGCTGCGCCGCGAGGAGCTGCTTCGGAAAAATCCAGAGTAAACGGTGGATCTTCTTACCGTGAACGACCGGAAAGGATTCGCTACTGAGGAAGCCGCGGCTGTCGTCCCCTACGCAACGAAGTATTGCTTCGCAGATGTTCCGTCGTGGTCTGGGGATACTGGGAAATCGAACGTTGTTCTTCTACTAGTTTAGGCCAAGGGGTATTGTCCCTTGTTGTTTCTTTATTTTGTTCTTTTCATTTGTAAATTTTTTCCTTTGTTTTCAATGAAGATTCAATAAAAAAAAGCGGAGGAAAGAGAAAGAAGCAAGCGTGAGGAAGGAGGTTGGTTTCCTTCTATCTCTTTTTTTCTTAAAAAACCCACACACACACACACCCACAAACACTTTTCGGAAAACAACTTCGGATGATGTCAAACGTCGAGAAAAGTGAAAATATCATGAAAATTTTACTTTCGATTTTCGGGGTCATTACAATAACTTTCCTATATCGGGAAGTTAAAAAGTCAGAAGTTCGTGAAAACTTCACGTTCAATCTTTTCTGTAGAATAATTGTTGAATTATGAGTACTAACGAAAAACGTTACAAGACACGAAATATGTATTTTTCAACGTGGAATAGAATTTGTTGGAGATGTTTGTCCGGATCTACAATATTTCATGAGATACAGCGTTATAAACAATTGAAATTGTTAATAACAATAGAACTACTTGTTATTTCACTTTGATGCTTCTTTCCGGCCTAGTGACCATGGCCAGGCATCGATAAAAAAGATGAAAAGTTCAGGTTCGATTTTCTGTTTAAGGTAATTAATTAATTAAGAAAAAAGTCATTAAATATTAAATGTATTTTTTTGCGGCGAACAACTTTCATTCAACACCTTTTTCGTATCTCAAACAATTCTTGCGATAGAGCGATATAAACAATTCAATTTTTTAATAACAAGTGGACGAATTATTTGTTGAAAAAATCACTCCTTTCAGACCTGGACACCACTGAAACGCGTCAGTCAAAAAAAAAAAGGACATCCCTCCGGTGGTTCCGCCAGAAACGTTAAACAAAGTTTTTTGTTTACACACACACACACACCCACAGACACGTCTGTAAAAGCACTTCAGGATGATGCAAAACGTCGAGAAATGTGGAAATTTCATGGATCTGGCACTTTTCATTTTCGGGGTCATTACAATAACTTCCCTAGATCGGGAAGTTAAAAAAAAGACAGGTTGTAACACCACTCCACTAGCGGGGAAACAGTTTTGCAAAACTTCCACCCAAAACTCGGGATTTTGGGGATCGTTTTTAGCCTCACTAGACGAGGTATCCCTTCGGTGAAATTTCGCCGGTTATGCATAGCGTGGGAGGCCACGTGAAAGGCGCGTCTCGCGAAAGGAAAGCATCCACTCTTCCACGCGGGATCTCTGTCTCTCTCGACGGGGGACTTGGTTGAGAGGAGAAAAAAACAGCAAAAAAAACATCCCACCGCAGGGGACGAGAAGGGGCGGCAGAGTGTATCATCCCGACAGGGGTATGATACGCAGGCGATCCCCCCTGATTTTTCAATGGGGGATCGCTAACTCGCAGCGGGGCCGGCCTCGATGGATTCATAATCGCGGAGAGGGATCGTCGGGGAAACACTTTTTACCTGCGAAACGCCATTCGTAGATGGGACCGAAACGGCGCAATTATCTCGGGCTCGGTCACTGTTAAATTAGCCTGTGAAAGTCACCTTTTGTTGTTTTTTTAACCGCTTATTCTTTCGAAGCACCATCACCGGTAATCCAAAGAATTTCAATCGGGAACGAAAGCCAACGAAAAAAAAGTATCAAAATCGCAAAGATCAGTTCGCCTCGTGGGCGCTTGCCTCGAGGGAGCCACCGATTCCGGAGAATTTTGCGCGTGTATAATTTAAACGAGTACTGACGGTTAACTAATACGGTTCCTCAATATTAACAATTTCAACTAATTGACTTCGGCTCTTGATCGGTAGTATTTGACTCCAGACTCGTCTCGCGGGTCAACTCTCCGAGATTTACGGGGTAAAAAGACAATTTCTTCGCGATACGCCCAATAACTACGAAAATCCCTCAACCCAAATGCAACCTGGCCATTCGCCGGAAGTAAGGGTTGCACTTATCCCGGGCGACCTTCCAGCAAAAAAAAAACGCAAAAGGTACCCATTTTACTTCGTAACCCTACTAACTTGGAGTGTTAGTATTGCAACTAAAACTTTTAGATTTCCGGCGAAATTGGTAAAACGATTGACTCCATAAAAAGACCGGATGACTCGAATGATGGCCCATCCTCGCGATAATTTTATGGGCCCTCCAAAGCTTTACCCGACCAAAATTTGCCTATCCACAAAAACGTCCTCAGGAGGGTGACCCCTAAATTTCTCCATCGGAATGGGACAGAGACACCATTTCCATGGGATCCTCTACCACTGGAAAACGCTCCACCGGAGTGGAAGAAAAACAGGTATTCCCTTTCTCTCCGTAATTCCCTGAGCGTGCTTTTAGGGTACTGTAGAGTGGGTGGCTGAAGTCGCGATGGGGTTTTTAACGGACACCTCCACATTTACGTTACACGTCTTGTCGGCGTTCGTTGGGATTTTTTCAGTTTTTCCATGGAATTATGGCTATACCCTAGATTCAGGTAAGGGAATCTAGAACCTAGAGGGGTGAGCCATCCGAGTGCTGCCAAGGGTATTTTGCATCCCCCGATTTCCGTCATGGTTCTGATCCGCTGTGCGGACATGAGGATCTTCTTAGCCAGCTTTCGGATCTCCGCATCGATGGTCCCGTTTTTATCTGTGAGGAAATTTACCAGCGTTGCCAGATCATGTTCATGCTGATCCCATGCCTTCTTCGTAGGTCGTTTGAATTCCACTTGTAACATTTGGGGCTAACTGGGCCACCCGGGGACGATTAAGTAATGTTTGGCGGTTCCTACAATCCGAGGAGCCAGCGCCGGCCACCAGAGCTTTCACCTGATCGGACTGGACGGTGGAATTGCCTTTTCGTGGGTTGTCCACGTGGCATACACTAATTTATAACATAGGACAACCATATGTGATTTTTGTATAGAGTAAGTTTTAGGGATTGACTAAGCGCTGGTGATTTTAGCAAATTATACAATCTTGCTAGAATAATTTTCTTTTCGATCTTAATTACATGTATGTATTTTTTCCACAGGAGTTTGGAATCAATATGTAAGCCTAAGTATTTAACAGAATTCGTTGGGGTGATTCTATCGCTTCTGTTTTGGGAGTATTCACTTGAATTTTCCATTTCATACGCTCACTGATTGTAAGAGCAGCTGCGTTTTCAGTTCTTCTAACAGCTTTATTTACCGATTTGCTAGCTTAGTACAGAGCGATGTCAGCATAGCCAGCGATAGATACATTTCTAGCAATTCTGCTAAAAACAGAAGTAATGTACAGATTAAATAGTACGGGGGAGAGGATAGATCCTTGTGCGACCCCCGCAATTATTCCAATTTTATCCGAAAGCGATGTTTCGGCTCGAACTTTAATATGTCTATTTATGTGAGATATGATAGAAGGATTTTACACACATATTTAGGTACGTTTAAGCTATTGAGGTTATATATAAGGCCTGTGGGCCAAACAGAATCAAAGACCTTGTCGCTGTCCAGGAGAAGAAGAACAGTTTCTTCTTTCCGGTCTTTCGCAGATTTTATATCGTTGGTAATTCTGACCACCTGGTGGCAGGTCGAATGTTCTCATCGGAATTCAAATTAATTCGTAGGCATTAGTTGTAGCTTTTCTATGGGTTTTTTGATTCGAGCTAAAATTATTCGCTCAAAAAGTTTAGCCAATACCGGTAGGAGGCTAATAGGCCTGTTGTAGCTCACCGGATACGAAGGGGGCTTGCCAGGCTCAAGAATCGGTATGACCACCGCTTCTTTCCAGAGTTCCGGGAAATATTGTTTGCGGAGGCATGCATTATATCTCTTTGTTAGTAAACTTATTGCTTTAATCGGGAGGTTTTTAGGGCTATGTTGGGAACATTATCCACACCCGGGGCTGATTTATTTTTTAGTTTTTTCATGGCAGAGATAATTTCACGAGGATTTGTCAGGAGTTTTGTGGGGATTTCAGTCGATGCATTGGGAATATTTTTCTTCGCATGGCCTTGTTGTTCAAATGATTTATTTCCTCGCGAGGGCGATAATTCGTGGATATTCGCGTAGTATGTACAAAGTGTATTTGCCTTATCATGGTCTTCTGTGTGAATCGTATTATTATTATTAAAATATTTTGGTACGCGGCGTATTGAGTCATCCTTGAGGTTGATGTTTCTGAGTTTGGTGTCCCACGTTGTTTTCATTCGGTTAGTTTAAGTCTGATTTCTTTCATCAGCTGATTGAATTCGGATCAAAGGTCGTGGTTTCGTGTTTTTTGCTATTTAGACCTAATATAGTTTTTTATTTTTATCAAGGACCCTATTTCGGCTAGGAGAGGAGTATGAGTGGATTTTGTTGGGTGGATTGGAGTAGAGGAATCCAGGGTTGTTTGAATAATTTGAGTGAAATTCGTTATGTGTTTATCTATTGCTTCAGTGTTGTTACATGTCGGGTTTGGTGTAGAAATCTCATCATTTAAGATGTCCTTGAACTTTTTTCAGTCGGTTTTCGCATAGTTTAATATTTTAGATGTTTATGGTGAGGTTGGTTTGCCAAACAGGGAGAAAAGCAGTGGTAGGTGGTATGAGGAGGATTCGGAAACAGTAGTGAAATTATGAATGATAGACATGTTGTTAGTTAATAAGAGGTCAATACTACTAGGAGTGTTAGAATTATGGGGGTAGTATGTTGGAACGTCTGGAAAGAGCAGATAGCTTTTTGGCCTGGCAAAAAATTTGTGAGAATTTTACCTGATACGTTCGGCCTAGCGGTGGTCCAAGCAGTGTCCTTGGCATTAAAGCCTTCAGCGATAATTGTTGGAGTATTATCAGAAAATATGTGCCGCAATAGGTTTGTATCTAGTGAGACATCAGGTGGGTTGTATAACGAGTAGATGCTCGTTTTTTTATTGTTTACTTGGACCTCTACTCCCGCGTATTCGGTGAGCGACAGGAGATCGTGCGGAAGAGTTTTATACTTCAAGATATTGTGGATTTCCACGGCAACACCACCACGTGCTTTGGCCATTCTATCGTCCCTGATCAGCGAGAAGTCTGGTATGTTAATTTTCTCAGTTTTTGAAGGGAAACTTCTTATGGGAGGGTTTTGAAATCTCGATCGGCAACCTTTTTGGTGACGCTCGCTCTAACGTAGTAAGTAAGAGTGAGAGGCCTCCGGGAATCGAGCGAGAGTGAGACGGACTACCTTACGTCTCGTCTATCGGGCGAGAGTGAGGGGCCTTCGTGTATCGTGCGAGAATTAGACGGAAGACTTTCTGTCTTTCATGTAATTCTCTGCGTTCAGGCGGCGTCGCGATCGCGGAAAACAGCTGTTGGTTTCTAACACAGTGATCATAAGCAACGTATTTTGTTTTTGTGCGTGTCTTCATTACTTAAATCGAGAGTTTTGTGCAAATATGCCGAAGTCGGGTGCAGAAAGGACAAAAACGTGGCGGGAGAAAAAACGGGCGAGTGAAGGAATTGATCAGAATAGAAAACGGAAAAAAAGTAGAACTGAAATTGAACGAGATAGCAGGGAACGGAGGCAAACACGTGCTAACCTCTTACGTGACAGTGTGGACGATAGTGTAAATAATCCAGAGAATGAACTATTAGCAACGACTTCGACTCATCCTCCTCCTGATTGTGATGTACATAGTGGTGATCGATTACAATATTCAGACTTTAATGAGTTTAAAACTGCACATAAGAACTTTCACCGTGATTTTATAAATAATCCATTCGGTTTTACGTGTTGTGTATGTGATAGATGATGGTTTAAAAATGACTTGAAGACTCTATCCGTTGAAAATGAAATTCGTATTCAACAAAAATTTCCAGAATTCAGAAGTAATAATGAGCTGGCATGCACCAGCTGTCGCCAGGCTTTGAGGAGAGACAAAATTCCGACATTGTCGAAATTGAATGGCTTTGTATATCCCCCGATCCCTGCACATCTTCGGAAATTAGATTTAGTGTCCGAGAGACTCATTTCTCCTAGAATTCCATTTATGCAAATTCGCAGATTGCGTCATGTGCATGGACAATTTGGAATTTTGGGGCAGGTGATCAATGTTCCACTGGATGTCAATACAATGGTCAATCACTTGCCCAGGAACATTGACGACGATCACTGTGTTTACGTTCATATCAAGAGAAAAAAAATTCATCGATCAAGCTACAGCTAGGCAGGTTTAATAAACAAGAGAAATATTAAAATATGGCTAAGATGCTTAGTACCGAGTCCATTGTATCAACTGTACGACATCAAAGTTGATGAATCTTTCTTTAATGAGGATTGTGTCCTTCATCAGATACCTATAGATGAACTGAGTGAAGACATCCCCATGGAGGAGAGCCTGTTCGCTCAGCAACACACATTACTCTGGAATGACGATAAATATTTGAGGATTGCTCCTGGAGAAATGAATGTCCCTCACAGTCTATTATTTGATGAGCATGCAGAAGAGTTATCTTTCCCTACTATCTATCTCGGACAATTTCGGCGCTTTAGTGAAGATCTCAATGTGACTCCATTCATGATGGCTACCCGTGAGCTAAGGAGATCTGATCGACGTGGGGTTACACCTCATCATTTATTCTATATGGCAATGAGAATTATGAGGTTTAGAGTCCGTGACAGTCTATCCATTGCTTTTAAACACGTAGGTAACGACACAAAAATTACACGTGAACAAATTCAATCAGGGGAGTATATAAATCATTGTATAGAAAGCAACTTGGCTTTTCTACGTTGTATCCCTAACTCGACTTGGTATTGGGCTGAAAGAAAGAGAGACTTATTCGCAATGATCAGACAACTCGGAAAACCCACGTTATTCCTAATATATATATAAATTGAAGAATAATGGAGCAGAAATTACAGAACAAGATGTTCAGGAACTCCATTATATTGAAAAGAGCACACTCATCAATGAAGATGCTGTAACATGTGCCATCTATTTCAATAAGCTCATCAATGTTATAATGAACATACTTCAGTCCAAAAAGTCTTCTCCCTTCGGGAAATATCGTGTTGTCCATTATTTTAAAATAATTGAATTCCAGCATCGTGGGAGCCCCCATGCACACATTCTGCTATGGCTTTTGAATGCTCCAGCGCATCCACTAGGTGCTGACCGACTAAAAGCTATTGAACTAGTTGATACATTGATATCAGTGGCCACTTCAGAATCGTCGGGGAACATCAAACTACAGACACATAAGCACACGTTCAT
Organism: Asobara japonica; assembly: GCA_026005395.1. Classification (NCBI taxonomy): domain Eukaryota; kingdom Metazoa; phylum Arthropoda; class Insecta; order Hymenoptera; family Braconidae; genus Asobara; species Asobara japonica. The sequence goes on from BQMI01000130.1 coordinate 725,628, forward strand.
ATGTTACAAAAAAATAGCGGCGAACGTTACGTTCTCACGTTACATCGAAAATTTGGAGTCAAGAGTCTTCATTACCTATTTTAGTTACCACAAACCTATCATTTCGTTCATGAAGAGTCTACCAGAGAATGAAAGTGAAGCTGATTGAGATTGAATTCATCATATTCATACTAATATTGTTGTATCTTGAAAAAAGTATAATTATTATGATGAATAAATTAATATTTACTATCAAGAACTGTTTGACACGTGATTAAAATGATTCCTCTCCCTCTAAACATAGAAAATCAAATAATCCTTGCCGATCCAGTCATTCAGTTTCACTTCTATCGCGTGTCTTCATGACACACCATTTTTTCATATTTGTCATAATTAAAGAGGTATGACGGGTTTAACCCTCGAGCGTTCGCACCCTTATGGGCGTTTCACTCCCACTCCAGTAACGCGCATAATTCTCGTCCTCACGCTGACTATGAGACTAGTCAAATATTCATAATTATCTGCTTGACTAGTGGGGTGCAAATGTGTGTGCCCCATACGGGGGACAAAAAACTTCCCGATTTGGTATCACAGCACAGCATAAGAACGCAACTATAGTGATGAGCAGACCTAACAGCGATATCAAGAATTGAACTTCTGACTAATAATTACTGCACGCGATCGATTTGATTGGATTTTTAAGAGCAATAAAAATATTCAACTGGAATTCATCCGCCTAGTTACCCTCTCTACCTCTCTACTTTGCCGCTCTTTGACATCCTTCTCGCAATTGTCGACAGTAGTAAGGGAGCGGTTTCAGTGAGAATGGAATGTGCTCCCCCCCTCCCCCCCTCTAAAGGTAAACAATGGAAAACACTTTGGACAAGTGTAGACCTGCCGACTCCCTTATCTTGGGTCCCATCTCTGGTTGGGCCCGCTTTCCCATCCCCCCCCCCTTCTCCCGTCCATCAGCGGCGGTGTGATTGACGTCACAGCCCTGCGGAAAATCCCCCCCCCCTTCGTCTCTTCTTGGCGCCTCGGTGAAGCGCACAATTTGGGGGTCCGCTTCCCCTTTACCCCCCTCTCCCTTCTGCCAAGCTGTGATTGACGTCACACTCTGCTGGTGGAAAATTTTTGTCACCCCACCCCCCCAACTTCTTAGCGCAATGCTCAAATACACAATTTTGGTGCAGGCGCCCCCCCCCCCGGTCATTCTTCTGCTAAGGTGCGAATGACGTCATAGGGTATGGTTCCAGGATGTCTAGTGCCCTTACGGAAAATTTAAAAAAATTGTTTTCGCAGGTATCGATAAGGCGTCTCTGCGGAAAAACGTCAGTGCACGTTGTCGATTAAATAACGGCGTTATTTATCGAACAGTTTTATTTTTAATTAGTGTCCCATTCCAGTTTACAATATTTATTGTGATTATTAAATTTAATTAATAATAAAAGTTTTTTAAATAGTGTGTGTGTTTTTCAAATGTTTGTAACCACAAGTGGGAAAATTCAACCTTGGTAAGTACACATTCATTTAATTATTATGTATTATTAGCTATTGAATAAAATTTGTATAATTATTCTCAATTTTTTCATCATTATTCACCATTTTTTATTTTTAAATGGTTTTCCGGTCGTGTTTTAGTTTTTTTTTGCGGGTAGACATTTCATGTTTCACAATTTTTTCCGTACCACGAATACTTTAAAAGATATTGTTATATAAACATTTCAATTGTTTATAACATTTTATCTCGAAAACCATTGGTCGGAGAGGAAAAAGTTTTCATTAACATATGTGCGCCATATGATTCTACACATTTTATGTCTTACAATTTTTTCCGTACTGTCAATAGTTTAAAAGATATTGTTGGTTAAACATTTCAATTGTTTATAACATTTTATCTCGAAAACCATTGGCCATAGAGGAAAAAGTTTCAAATGAAATGTGTTCACCATAAGATACCGCACATTTTACGTCTAATAATTTTTTCCATACCACGAAGAGTTATAAGATATTGATATTTAAACATTCCAATTGTTTATAACTTTGTATCTCGGGAACCATTGGGCGTATAGGAAAAAGTTTCAAACAAGATATGTTCCTCAAAAGAGCCCCCGCGTTTTACCTTGAATAATTTTCTCTGTAGCACCAATATTTTAAAAGATATCGTTATTTAAACATTTGAATTGTTTATAACATTTTATCTCGAAAACGTTCACCATAAGATACCGGACATTTTAAGTCTAATAATTTTTTCCGTACCACGAATAGTTTAAAAGATATTGATATTTAAACATTCCAATTGTTTATAACATTCTATCTCGGAAGCTTTTGACCGTAGGGAAACAAGTTTCAAATAGAATATGTTCCTCATATCATCCTACGTATTTTACGTTGGATAATTTTCGCCATAGCATCAATAGTTTGAAAGATATTGCTGTATTAAAACATTTTAATTGTTTATAACATTTTATGCTTTGAACATGCATTCAATCGTCAAGCGGAGTGGGAGTGGATAAGGATAAAATAAGTTTAGGAAGCAGGATATACAATTAAAATCGTTTATTGGAAAAAACTTATAATCTACCAAACAATGTTGATGGTTTCGATTTAATAGCACATTGATTACATTGTAAAGTACCTTTACCAGATAAGTTCTGGAAAGATCTACTTATATCTTTAGGGTTACATTTTTTACGAACAATTTGTTTGAACATTCTTACAATATTGCGATCGTTACGTTTTGTGTCTGAAGTAAATAGTTTATGAAAGGACTGTAAAGACCGATTATTGAAAAGCCAGTGAAGCACAACAATACAGTACTGGCCACAAACATCTGACGATATATTTTGGAGTCTTTTCTGGTTCCATTCATATATTCGGCAATTTCTTCTAAGGCATTGAGTGATTCTGGTGTTGAAGGGAGGCAGCCCGAAACTGTCGAAGTAGATCCCTCGTCCATTTGAATTGAGGTATACGGCGACCCAATGTCTTCCTGGCTGGTTGTGATTGTCGGTATTGACGACAATTGCAGAGGGCCACGGTCATGTCCAGGGGACCCTATCGGCAGGATAAACACCTCCGATGGCGGCATCAGTATTGGGTAGCACTTTCAGAATCTGAACCGTATTCATATGTTTTCTGCGATCAGCGAGAGCGATAACTGCGTGATAACAGGGAGACGAGTGGGAGCCTACTGCCAATGGTGTTCAATATCGCACATAATATAAAGGAATACGAGGGCATCCTTTTAACCGCTGTAATCTACAATGACTTGTCTTGTTGTGTCAATCTCTAGCAAATTATCGTATTCCGTGTACAATACACAGTTTATGTTTTGCGTTGCAGGGCTATCGAAACGCACTTCAATGCGAACGCTTCCACTTCTGACAAGATTCCAATGGCTTGCACCACTGGCTGATAAATCGGGAGTCAGATCAAAGGCGAAAAGGCAATATCCTTTTGAATATGCCATCCGGTTAATACCATTACCATGATCGCTGAAATGTACTCCAGTACCGGCAAACAGTGTGTTATATGCCTCCACATCAAGGCCCCCGCCATCTTGAAACGAAGGCTGTAGAGGTCTGGTCGGAATCTGACGTCCATCAACATTGAGACACAGAAAACTGATCCCGAAATTTTGAAAATTGAACGGGTTAGTTGCTCTTGAACCATTAAATGCCGCATTGGACACAAATCCCAAGATGATTCTTTTGGGTAATTGTCCTAGAATCGCGTTGTCTATCGTTTCACCCATGATTCCATTGTGTAACACAAATGACTTAACCTCTACTCGTGTCAATGGATATTATGCAGTGTTTTTTTATAAGGCTTTTGCATGAGCTATCAAAATGCTAGGGCTGAGTCGCACGCGTCTAATCATCAATGAGGTTTCCAAAATGTGAACCTTATAATTGAAGTTGGTAGAATCCATAAGACAAAATTCGTTTTTTTGCACGGATTAGCCGTATACGTAATTCCACACCGTTCATCAAAAATTTGTCCTGATTAAAAACTTCACAGTGTAAATGGCCAAGCATATCGAAAGCCTTTCCGCCTTTTGAATACACAGAGCGTTTTCGAGTCCATTATTTTTTGGTGTCTCACCACTAGCCATAGCATGGCTATTCATAGCACCCGATGTATCGGCAGACCATAAGCTCATATCGAGGTGGGTAGCTTTCGCATCAGGACCATAATTAAGTACCGTCTCCAGGTACGCTCTGTACGCATACAAATTATTGGGTGGTGTCATAACTTTCTGATTAAAATACACGTCTACTTGGTTGAACATGGAATGTAGGAAATTATTAACAGGTCCAACGGAATCAGCGTCGACGGCAGTACCATCAGGTTTCACAATTTTCGCTCGCACTTTTATCATTGTATGAGCCAAGTCGATATATTCCTCGCCATGACCCGGAACAACGAATTCGATAGGTGCATCGTCCGAAAGGGTAGAGACCGGGTTGTAATGAACAAATTGTGAATTTTCAATACTTGTCTGTATGGGTGGTAAGGTGAAGAGGTCCAGCTCCGACTTCACACACTCGGTTGAATGGGAATGCAGGAAAGACATGATGATTAATTGAAAATATCGTACAAATCACGAGTTTTTCATTTTGATTTATTTCTTTTTGCGTTTTTCTTCACTTTTTTCTTTAGTCGCTTCTTCTTTTTATTCTTCCTGGATTTCAATGACTTGCCGCCACCACGGTTACTACGCTTGTGCGTAGTCAGCCGCTTAATCTTTCTTTTATAGCCCTCCCCACGCATCATTGCCCCAATTTTTTCCTGAGCCTTTCTCTTCAGATTTAGGCCCGATTCAGCCAAACGATCCTCAACCGCCACCTTCAACGGCTTCCCATTTGAAACCACGTCCCCTACAACATTCATTCCTGCGTGGAGAGCTTCTTTACCGACTGCCCTCGCTGCACTGCCAAGGTACGGCAAAATTCTTCGAAAAAGCCCTCCAAGGAATGCCCCTATTCCATGTCCTCTTTGTGTGGCCGATCCTACATACACACGTCCGAAATTATTGTACCTTTCTATAACCCCTGCACCACCTCCGGCCTGATTTTCGTAGTATGCGATGTAAGGATTCATTTTTCCTTCAGTCAACTCTCTTGAAATGAAGTGTTACGTTTAATGGTCCGTACTCGAATGGTATCAATTCGCCTGTATGGCTCCTTATATCTATTTCGATTGTACGAATAGATTGCTTCATCAAGGGAATGTAGTGAGGGTCCGAAAATGTTGTACATTGCAATGCGCCGTATGTATATCCTGCAGAATTAAAGGGTACTACACGTAAAAGAGACGATTGTACATCACCCGTTATGTACGGTGTGCACAAGTCACTATAAACAAATAAATTTGCAGGTAATCCTCGGGTTAGACTTGCAGGAGTGGACGTTTCGTGGAATGGTCTCTGTTCGTTGAAGGCGAGATCTTCATCTCTTCTGTAGCCTAGTATGTCGCACATTTTATCTGACAAATCCAGGCCGTGAATTAAACTACCACATTCTTCAAATTTACAATGTTTACGGATAGTTACGTACCCTTGGATTGAATATTCAAACTTAAAATGGTCTTTCAATGTCTTTTGATCATTCAAAACTTGAATCAGATCAGGCAGCGTTTTGAAAGTACCAGTACCCAAAATACATGGATGTATTGTATACTTATTTATAGTTGTTGAATCTGGAGGCCCCTCATGGGAAAAATTGCCAATATGCATACTCGCATCGTTTCTGTTACGTATGTGTAAGAAGTTACTAGGATATTGTATTTCGCTTAGCCCGACAACCCAGTCTCCTTCCAGGTCAATCTACTTAGGAAGCAGTGTGGTATATCTTGATGCTGTATTATCAGGATAATAATCCATACTACTGTTACTTGGTAACATCATATAAAAATTATTTATCCTCATTTTTTCCAATGTTATGTATATCTGACGCTGGTATCCACGAATTAAATTTACTAGGATATCCTTCCCACTTCACAAGAAGCTGCTTATTCTTTCCTTTTCCTTTCGTTCGTAAAATATGCTCAACTATAAACTCTTCTTTATCTGTTTGTTTATTCACGAGAGCCAACTCAGGTTCCTCGAAAAATTCCTCGATAACTTCACCAGCCAAATCTTTCAATTCATATATCGCTAGTGACTGCTTCATAACCCGTTTTATGATTTGAAATATTTCTTTACTCCAATTATACTCATATCCTTTCTCGAAGACACCTTTAGCTCTACTGATGCGTACATAGTCCCCAACATTGTATTTAAAGTTTATTGAACCAGTTTTCGATGAATTAAAATGGCTTCGCACATTACGCCATGCAGATGAAGCATTTTCTATGGTAGCTGCAGCAGGCGCGATCTTGATTGATGAGTGTTTTGAATTATTATAAGCATTAACGATGTCTTGCAATATATCGATATACTTGTGCGTCCTATTGTGCGTGAAATACCTCCACATACGCTCTTTCAATGTTCGATTGAATCGTTCCACGATGGCAGCTTTTATATCAGGATTACGCGCGGTACGAAATTTAATCTTTTTGTCAGAGAAAAATTTTTGTATGATCTTAGCCACAAATTCTATTCCTTTATCTGTTTGTATGTAGATAGGAACGCGCGGGTAACTCCTTTCTAAGACACGCTTGAATCCATCTAACACAATGGACGCCGATTTGTCTTTTGACGGTTCGACCCAAGCAATCTTGCTAAGAACATCTATGATTACAAGTAGATATGATATACCATTGTTGTAAGTCTTCAACGATCTCAATTCAACCAAATCCGCTTCCCAGACATCATCAATATTATCCACCGTATAATGCATACGCGGAAATTTACGTCGTATTGGTTTATGTAGAGTGTAAGCGTCCTGAGCATTTAACCAATTCTTTATATCAGCCTGAGAATCATTCTTGAATTTTGAGAGAAGATTTCGTGCACCTGTATATGACACAGACTCTCGAGGATCAAAATATACAGTTGATAGTTTGTTATATAGAAGGGAAGCCATGATGACAAGTTCAGCGATGCCCGTCTTTCATAAGGAGAATGTTTCCTAGCTTCTTTCACCATTCGTTGTCTATGAGCCACAAAAGATCTGTCCGGTGATAACAACTGATATCCGCGGCCTGCCCTATCTAGTTTTTCCCCGTCATTCAGCAAATCGTCATCATCCTCCGAAATCTCTGGGGATTGACCAATACTGGGAATGCTAGAAAGCTGATCAATAGGACCACTTATTGTAGGTCTTCCTATACCTTGAAATTTAGGATTACCCATGAATTCACGTGGTGTGTTTATATCTTGTAGGAAATCAGCAAAGGCTTCCCAACCTGTAGCACTATGATTTTTTCGGGTTCGAATTACATCTTGTACCAAGTCAACGATATTTGCACCAGGAAGTGCTTGACCATCTAAAAAAACTTTCCCCTGTGAATCCCAATTGAGACGTTTCCCACCATCGACCTCGTCAATGTATGCGAGAATACCTGCTGCTTTCCTTTGAAATGTCTTAGGTACCGTAGCTACAATAGAGTTAGAATCGAACCCTTCTCCTTCACTCTAAGTATCACTCTCCTGAGCGGTTATTGGTTGACTTTTATTTTGATTCGTGTAAAATAAATAACGTCTTAAAACATCATTATATAATTTCCACTTGTCATGCTCGTTTCTAAGCTCTTTAGAGTTCAATATTTCCAATAATTGAGCATCTAAACGACTTTCAACAGTCCCAGGGGTTTGTGCTGAAGGTTGAATTTCGTTCGTCGCCTCCGTAAGACCTTTTTGTACCGGCTTTTTGAATTTTTCAACACTATCCTCAGGAATCAGAATCATCTTTCTTGCGTGTTCCATGATTAAATAATTGCCGAAATAAGAGCACTCATTGGAGGACCTAATAACATCGGCAGAAACGCTCCACCTTTTTGATTTAGAATTTTTTTCTTATTGGCTAAAGTGTATTTTCTATCGGCCAGTTTTTTCAAAATTTTCTTATGTTTGCACAGCTTAGATTTGTCACAATCCTTCAACGGAATATTACCATGCAATGAATTCAAAGCACATTCACATATACACTGAATTAGATCTTTATCGGCGTGTTGTATCAACGCTTTACGAAGCTTCGGAGTTGCGTGGATGAGAGCCTGCAGCAACGCTCTATTTTTATCTCCAAATACTTTGCGAACAGAGCCGCTTCCTGAGCGACTGGATTTACCCATTACAAACGTACAACTGGTACACCCTTCGATGCACCGCCTCCTTTTATATTCAAATCTTTCCGTGGCACGTAAACATAGCGGTAGGTGTCGCTAGGGAAGACGTTGGTACGAATTCGGCAGTTTTCTGGTGTCGATTGCTTCAAATCAAGTAATAAATCAGAAAAAAAAAAAAAAAAAAAATTAAATTAAAGATAGATCGAAAATTTAAGAGAAAAAAATCCCGATAGTCCCAGTCGGGATTCGAACCCGAGACTCCCAGTTACGCGCCGGGCACTTTTCCAACTAAGCTACCGGGCATATAGAGACTTTCCATTCTCAAATTCGATCAGTAACCACCACCTCCCCGTCTGAAGGCATTTATTAAATTAAATTATAATATATAAACATAACACTTAGATTTTTATGATGACTCCCTTTTGTAAACAAATCTACGATTGCACCGTTTGAGGATTCGCGCATTAAATCATCAACTACCACTAATTTTGCCTTATTGTCGTCAAAATCATTAGACTTTGGTAATCCCTCACGAAATTCCACAAAATTTTGATCGTAATCCGAATATCCATTCTGCCACTCCGCATAATAGAAAATGACTTTTTCTATCCTTGTATCGCACATTGATTCAATTTCTTTAAAAATTTTTTTAACGAAAAATGTTTTCCCGCAGCCTGTTGGGCCGCAGATCATTGCGGTAAAGGGATGCTTCCACTTCATTTCCATGCTCATGTATGAATGAATGTTAATTGGCAGTAATCATTGCATTTATACACTGCAAAATATTGGAGCCAATGCACCCACACCCTCACAGATAACATCTATTTGTACACATTCCACCTGAGTTAGTCGCCTACCTGCGAAGGATAGCCAACCCCCCACCCTTCGCTTTTCCTGAACAGGACTATAACAAGCTTTTCTTTTAGGAAAACCCTACAGTCTTATACACGATGTCCCGAAAACAAGATCAACACAATCTATCCGGCTTTCAAGCTTCAAGAGTTTTGAGCGGCATATCAGACATGGAGGAGCGCATACCCACACTGGAGACTGATTTCGACTGGAATCGAATCGATCTAAATCTTTTTACCCAGCGTTTTTTATCAGGCGGTGAATTAGAAGAAGTTAGAAGAATGATGGATGCCGATGAACGACTTCAAGATGGACATGGTGTACGAGCCCTCAATACTCAGGAAGAAGACGTCATTAACGACAACGCCTTGAACTTAATCAATCCAACCGTTGCTGACCAGACGGCTGATGGTACTTACAGATTTTCATAACAATTGTTTTCATAATAATAATATGGGTTTTCTCTAATTTACATATCATCTCCTCCAATTGCAGAAATGCGGCAAGAAAATATCAGTGCAGATCCATCATCACCCTTGAGAATGATACGCAGATCGAAGGAAAGGCTGTCCCGCTTCAAACTTGATACACATGTAATGGAATTCAGAATGAACCCAGTACCACAAGATTTCCCTCCTGAAAACTGGGTTGAGCAGGCTTTTCGCGAGGTGTATTCCAAGATCATAGAGGCGGGAGGGTCTGAAATGAACCGTATGTGTCTATCGTTCAATTTCGCGAGCATGCAGCAGGACAATGCGTGGATAAGCCCTCGTGCCATTAATGGCTACGAATTCCAAGATCTGTGGAACCTGGTCAGCTCTATCGCTCAAAGTGCCAAGGGTTTCGACTGTGCTGATACATTTTGGATCAAGCTTCATGTAGCTAAAGCACCAGCGGGTAGGGGAAGTTATCTGCCTAGAACATCGAGACGGATTCTGAGTTCGAAATGTGTCATTAACATCAATAACGATGATGGACTATGTTTGCCTCGGTCACTTGTTATCGCTCGGGCATATGCTAAAAAAATGGGAGCCCGAGCTGTTGGCGGTGATTTAGACAAAATGTGGAAGTCAATGACAGATCGCAAAAGTTCCAGACAGCTGTTGGAGGCAGAACAGCTGACCCAGGCTGCTGGTGTGAATGTACCTGTTGATGGCTGTGGTCTGGATGAGATTCGCGCATATCAGCGGTATTTGGCAAGAGAAGGGTGTGTGATCAAAGTCTATTCCCTCATGCAGAATGGTAAAGATCGTCCGGTCCTTTACGACGGAACAGCAGAGCTGACTAATCATCATATCCCTTCTCAGTATACACTATCCATTGTGTACTATGATGACCATAAGCATTATGAACCGATTCTATGTTTATCGTCATTCTTTGGATGCAAGTATTATTGTGTACACTGTCAAAAACCATACAGTTCGGTACCCCATCGTTGTGAGAAAACCTGTGATCGGTGTTTGAAGAACCCTCCATGTGCCGATAGATGTAGTAGTGTGCAATGACTGTAGACGTGAATTTCACGGACGATTGTGTTTGAATGAACACAAACGACAGGGTCCCTATACAGGAACCCTAACCGTTTGTAAAAATATGGAAATGTGTAAAGGGTGTAATGTGCTCATCAAATCTGGGAAGTATCACAAGTGCCACACGTACTATTGTACGATATGTCAGAAACATAGAGACTTCGGACACTTGTGTTATATGCCTGTCGTGAAACCTAAGAAAATACCAGTGAAGGAGCCCAAAACACGTGTAGCCTTTGTGTTTTATGATTTTGAAACTCGGCAGGATCATAAAATGGTAGGGAGCGAAGAACTGTATGTACATGAGCCGACCCTGTGTGTTCTCCAGACGGTATGTGACAAATGTGCGTATATGAGCGATGAAGATATTGGAGCGAATGCTGATCACCTGCAAAGTCCTTGTCGCCATTGCAAACATAGGGAACATGTCTTCTATGAAACCCCTGTCACACAGTTTATGGAGTACATCACGTCAATGGGTACAAATATACTTTTAATGGATTTTGGGGATAATAAATTTATTGATAGTTTAAATCATTTTCATATGGCACTTGCCAAGTTACCAAAAGCTTTTGAACTAGGTGATATTATGAAGGGCTATTTTCTACACTTTTTCAATCGAAGCGATACACAAAACTATGTAGGTCCTATGCCTGATGCGAAATACTTTGGTGCAGATACAATGAGTGTGGAGCCTCGAGAGAAGTTCTTGGAGTGGTATAACGCTCGTGTCAATGAAAATTACATATTTGATTTCCGAAAAGAAATTCTTCATTATTGCAGACGTGATGTCACAATTCTGAGGAAAGCATGTGTACAATTCCGCCGATTAATGATGAATGCTGGGGACGTATGTCCTTTTCATGAATGCGTGACCATAGCCTCCACCTGTATGCGTATTTTTCAAAAAAAAATTTTAAAAGAAAAACAAATTGGGATCATACCACAAGGAGGGTACCATCTCAGTAAAACACAGTCAAAATTAGCTATTGAATGGTTATTATGGCGTGAGCACTGTGATAATCATACAATACTGCATGCGGGGCGAACTCGTGAGTGTCGAACTGAGTCGGGTGTGCGTCTGGACGGTTATTGGGAAGATATAGCAAACAACAAAAAGTGTGCTTATCAATTCCATGGCTGCTACTGGCACGGGTGTGCGTCTTGTTTCAAATTCAGTAGAGACAAAAAGGTAAGTCTCTCCGAAACATTAGAAAGTCGTTTTGAGAGAACACGTTTTACTACGGCCAAACTGAAAGCATTGGGGTATGAAGTCATTGAGATGTGGCAGTGTGAATTCAATCGTCAAAAACGGGCTGATCCATTGCTAGCACGTTTCATTGCCGAAATTCCACAACAAATGTTTATGGCTTTAGATCCTAGGGATGCGTTTTTCGGTGGCCGTACTGGTAATACAGTAACTCACTATGACGTTAAAGAAAATGAAAGAATTAAGTATGTTGATGTTTGTTCGTTATATCCATATGTTTTAAAAACTGGAACTTTTCCAATTGGCCATCCTCAGGTTCACATCGGTGATGATTGCAGAGTTCTGTGTCCTAATAACGATATTTCCCATATAGAAGGCCTCATTAAATGTCGAGTATTGCCAACGCGTCAATTATTCCACCCTGTTCTACCAATGAAAGCCCATGGAAAGCTCATGTTCTCTTTATGTCGCTCATGTTGTATCGATTTGGTCCAAGAAGATTGCCCTCATAACGACTCATCTGATCGCGAATTGTTAGGTACTTGGACTGCCCCGGAGCTTCGTAAAGCCATTGAAAAGAACTATACAATTTTGGAAATTAGTGAAATCTGGGAATATCGAGAAACAACGCGGTATGACCCCACAACAAGAACTAGGGGGTTGTTCGCAAAATATATCGATACATTTTTGAAAATTAAACAGGAAGCTTCGGGGTGGCCACCAAATTGTGTAGATAATATTTCAAGAGATAGATATATTGAGGAATATGAAACTCGAGAGGGAATAAAGTTGGACAGAACCAAAATTGAGAAGAATGAAGGATTGAGAGCGGTGGCTAAACTTTGCCTAAATTGTCTCTGGGGTAAATTTGGTCAAAGAGACAATTTATCCAAAAAATCGATCATTCGATCTTATGAGGAATTCGCGAAAATCATGTTCGACCCTGAGATCGAAGTTACAGGTCTCATACCAGTTGATAATAATGCCATTTTCATCTCGTGGAAGCATTTGAACGACACTATCGAGAAATCGACGAAAGCAAATGTGGTTATTGCTGCGTACACGACAGCTCATGCTCGTTTAAAATTGTATTCCTATTTAGATCAGTTACATGAACCCGTATTATATTATGATACAGACTCTGTAATTTACGTCAGCGATGGGAGTAATGAATTACCAATTGGAAGATTCCTAGGAGATTTGACAGATGAAATAACCAAAGATTATGGCAATGATAGCTTCATTTCATCATTTGTTTCGGGTGGTCCAACGTTTTATTCTTACAGTGTACAGAAACCAGACGGGGTTGTAAAGGTTGTAACGAAGCTTAAAGGGGTAAGATTAAATTACGAAACAACTGAAAAGATCAACTACGCTTCGATCCGTGCTCTTGTTGTCAACAGATCCGACCCTTTTGAAATTGAATATAAGGGAATACGTCGTACGATGTATCATGACGTCGTAACAAAAACGGAAAAGAAGACAATACGAGCTACGGGTCCGATACGACGAGTTGATGAAACTGGGAGCACACTACCCTATGGATATAAAAAACTACGGGTGGTATGATACAATTGGATTTTCAATGAAAAATTATTTGAAAATTTTGGCTTCTGCGTGAAATTTTTTTTTGTCATGGCAGCGATACATAAATTATTTTTGTGATGAAAAAAAGCGAGATTTTTTGTGGAAAAATAAGCCCATCATTTTTTACGTCATAAGAAAAAAAGTAGACGTAAGATTTTTGTAAATTTTTATTTTGTAAGATTTTTGTAAATTTATTTTATATTTTTTGTATATTTTTGATAGCTTTGTGTAAAATATTTATTTCATAAGTTTTTTGTAGATTTACGCTATATTTTTTGTAAGTTTTTTGTAAAATATTACTTCATAAGTTTTTTTGTATATTTTTGTAAGAAAAAAAATTTTTTTGTTCGTTTGTGAGATTTTTCTTTCTCAAAAAAAGAAAGTTGAGAAATTTTTTTTTTTTACTGTTTCGAATAAATTTTTTCTATTGAAATGAACACGCCATATTTTCTTTTTATTCCTTGACCTCGTTCCCAAATTTTAATAAGCATCCTTATTTTTTATTTATTCTTTTCTCTTTCAGTCGAAAATTTTTGGAAGGGAGAAAAAACAACAGGTCGATTTAATACTGAAATGTATCGCTTATTTATTCATATGTACATTTAAAAAGGTATCAGATATGGTACAGAATGCATGTGAGAATTTTGACGATATTATTTTACTAACATTCGTGGGGTAAGTGGAATATAGTCGAGGGCCTCCATTGCCTCCGCGTGCCCACGTTCTGCGATTTCGTATTCCTCAGTGATATCTAGCAAATCCTCGAGCAGCTGTTGTGTACTAATTACGGTCTCAGGAGAATATCCTGTGACGGGTGATTCTACTCCTTCTTCTTCGACTGTGAACAAACAAGAGGAAGAAACAATGAATAATTTGCGATTTGCATATATGTTTACTATTTTCGGTACTAAGTGAAGAAACCTACCGGACATTTGAAAATCTTCGTCGTAGAATGCGGCTACAGCTTGTATCTCTCGCGATAGCTTCTCCTGCTGATATCGCTCCTGGCGTATCCGACATTCATCCCGCTTCCTGCGAGCGGCTTCCATTCGAACCGCACGTAGCACGTTTTTCTTCATACGATCTGCAAATTCCTCCTTCTTTTGTCTAGCCTTCTCCAAACGTATCACACGATTTGCTTTTTTTTGCAGATCTGCATCGTGTGCTTTCCGCTTTCTTCTTGACTCCGGCATCCGTTTTTTTTTTGGAATACTGTAGTACCAGAGTCCATAAGCTCGAAGAAGAGATGATCTAAACCGTCTTTTAACATATTTTGCACGTCACTATGGTTCACTCTTTCTGTACGACTGTGAACCGCTTTTAGCAACAACTCTGCGAAATATTCGCTCTTCACTGTATTCTTTTCAATCATCGTGTCACTCACAATTTTGATGTTACTCGTCATCTTTGAAAACTGAGACTGTTGAACACTTCGGATTTTCACGAAGACTAGACTGTGGTAAGATGTTGACTTGTAGCACCCTTATGTACCATTTTTTCGCTCAGTTCGTAAGTTTTCGGAAAACCCCGAGATGATAATCGCAGGTCGGCATACCTGCCAAAGGGTCCTTCTGGGTACGTTTGGTTTATTACCCCGAGAACAAAGCGGGTTTATCACCTCCTAACACAACAGCATTTTTTCCTCGACCTATCGTCAATACTATTCTTCTGCATCCGCTGTGTTACGATAAAAATGTTCTCCCACGAATGCTTCTCTTAGACTTATTTTTGTTATTGATTGTATTATACACATACTTCCTCTAACGAAAAGGGTTGTTTCTAGTCGAGTGACACCTTCCTTTTTCTACTCTCCGTAGGCCAATTAGGGATTGGCTTTTGCTCATAATATACAATGTCCTCCCCTGCTGGGAAATAGAGTTCACGTGCCTAGTCTTCACTACCGTAATAAAAAGTTTCGCCAATGAAAGCGTCTCTCAGTTTAATTTCGTCCATGCCGTAGCGCCACTCGTACATCGTGTTGAAAATGACTTTGTACAATAATGTATCTTGGTCATACATTATAGCTTTCTTCACGAGCTTCAGGGTCGGCTGATTTTTTGCGTAGCGACGACTACTCGATAAAGTGGCCGTAGCTATACTTTTCAGTGTTGGAGGATTTCGGCGGATCTCAATATTTTTCACAATATCCTCAGGGGGTATTTCTGATTTCACATCATACCATATGTTGTAAACCTTGTGTGCAGTTACGGTTTTTTTTCCTGGTTGAAAAACCGCGTACACTTTTTTATTTTGGGCGTGTATCCACGTTGTCGCACACAATGATCCTGAGCGGACAGTGTGCCAATACGGTATGTGTCTATAAAATGATACGCTGTACACCTCGTTATGATTCTTATTAATCACTTGTTGTGCTTCCTTTTCTCTTGCAGAGTTCCTAATATGGAGCATGACACTAGTCCGTCCACATACCCCTTTCGAAAAGCATGGATATGGTATACACTGCGTACTTGGGTCTTCGCTTGGATAAGCGATGAACTTGTTAAAGTACCTCTCAACTCCTCGACACGGTTCCATTTTTGGATGTTTTTCACAAATGACGAAAACTTGTAAGTATCACTCAAACAAAATGCTCCTGTGAGGAGGACGATTTATACTAAATAGTTAGAGGGGGTGGGGGTATTCCTCCACTCCAACAATCTGGACCGGTTAAAAATCAGGGAGATTGAGGCATTTGAATCAGTGAGTTGTTAACTGTGCACCTGCCTCTACCAAAATGGAAGACGATAAAAATAAGACTCGTGGGTGTATCGAGAAACACGTACTGTTATCTCAAAATGTTTTCCTAAATAAGTCGGAGACAAACCAAATACGTGTCGGGGTGCAGTTGAACGATTATTATCAATTTGTGCCCGTTATACAAATTATGTCCGTACGTCCTAATCGAGTGATTATTGAAATGTCTGGAGAAGACTGGCGCTTGCTGTATGAAAATTTAGACGCGGTCACGCGGTACCTCACCGATGCAGAAAATCCTGCACCAATTAATATCACGCATCCGTCGAAACACTATGGTCCAGTAGCACTACATTTCACGAGAGTTTTCGAAAGCCTCGCTGTGAGATTCTGCCATAACGTGACTAAGCAGTCGATTATTCTACAGGCTGTGAGCATCTCTACCCTCAAAAGCAAGGCTGTATGGATCAACCAGTGGTTAGGTTTACTGAACACACTACCGCTCGTTGAGTACAGGGACACCATTGTCAAGATTATTACAAGTGTTGTAATGAGAAACCCAGATCAGAGCAGAGTACCGTCATCTTCTGCTCTTCATCGGTGGATACTTACCGACTTTGAAAAAATTTTGGAGAAATCAAGTGACGAACTAAAATGGTTGATTCCTAACCGTAATTTAGGATATTTAAATCAGTTATTTGGTGAATTATATCATTTCTGTTTCCACGACTTAGATGATATGGTTGGTGGTATCTATAGGATGCCTAGCTTTTATAATTCGTATGGTGCAGATGAGCTTGATTATTAATTACGATAATTTGTCTACTTGTAGAAGCCTTTACGAGAGAGAGAGAGAGACTTTATATTGTAATTATTTATTTGATGCAAAAAAATGAATAAAAAATTTTGTCTGTGAACCTGTGTGATTTGTGACTATTTTTTCCTCTATTTGCTTGAAAACCTTACTCATAGAAAAGTTAGCACATAGGAGGGTGGGGGGCGCTAAGCGGGTCCAAAACGGAGATGAGACCCATGATAAGAAGGGCGCCGTGTCTACCAGTTAGGCGTGTTTGCACAGGTGCTTTTCCGCAGACCCTTTGTATCATGATCTGCTGACCGCTTTCCAAAATTTCCCAAGGACGCCATATATCTTGGAGCCATACCCTGTGACGTTAATTGCATCTTCACAGAAGGAAGGAAGGGGAAGGGGGGAAGACGGAAGCGTGCCCAAACGGAGATGGGCACACCTGATAAACACGCTCAGACGTGCTTCGACAGGTCGTTTTCCTTTTGAGGGAGGGGGGGGGGGGATTTTCCACAGGGCTGTGACGTCAATCACACCGCCGCTGATGGACGAGGGAAGGGGGGGGGGGATGGGAAAGCGGGCCCAACCAGAGATGGGACCCAAGATAAGGGAGTCGGCAGGTCTACACTTGTCCAAAATGTTTTCCTTTGTTTACCTTTAGGGGGGGCGGGAAGGGGGGAGCGCATTCCATTCTCGCTGAAACCGCTCCCTTACTACTGTCGACATATTCATTCGCCGAGTATATTCTAGTTCAACTCGCGATATGGTCTAACCTATATTGAAAAGAGTCATACTGAATGGGCATTGTTGTAAAGCAAACAACCATGGTGATATGCATTGTTCCCGTATTTAAAATTGCTGAGACAATCATACCTCCTTAATTATGCAAATTATGGAAAAAAGTCATTGCCCATAAAAGATGTGTTTTCGTATCAGGAAAAATTTTCTTTTGGGAAGTTTGACAACTTTAATATTTTACCCAGTGGAACAGTACAAACAATTAACATTGTTAATAACATTGCATATGCCGCACGAGTCCCATCCAAAGTGTAATCCGCTCGATTTTGAACGGAAACGCTTCGATTGGAACCGTCATGACAGCGCTCTGTTCATTCGTTCACTCATAATTACAGACATGATTGTTGAGGCATAAAGGTGGCATACCTCGTTAATTATGCAAATTGTCGAAAAAAGGTATTGTACATAAAATACGTATTTTTACATAGGGAACAAGTTTTCTTATATAAATTTTACGATAACTCTAATAGTTTATGCAATAGTACGTGTAATACGATTTTTCCTATGGGGGTGGAAAAACGAGTTAACCTTCGCCCGTTTCTCACCGATCCTATCTGATCCCAAAAACAATATAGTGGGCGCCAGCAGGTTTTGTCCGCGGAATCAGCAAACCGACAACTGAAATAGAACTTCCGAAAAGTAACAGCAAACTTCGGGCCGTTCAATAACTATTATAATAACCTTAACATTCATCTTAAATCTGAAAGGGGGGAGGTTCGGATCTGGCAAGGGGGGAAGAAAGGTGACGGATGTCTGGGGTTGGTCAGGGCGTGAGTTATGGAGAGAGGGAGGGGTTCGGGTGGAGAAGTCAAGCCTAACGGCAGCACGAAATTCCACGCAACACAAACGTATCTGTTAATCATTCGATATATTCTGCTAACTTTATACAACAACAAAAAGGAGAAGTTCGCATAGCGTAAAGTATAGGGTTATATCTAGGAGAGCTTTATAAAACAAAAGAATGATAGAGGGAGGGTCATAATCGAAGGTACTTATCTAGTACGAATTTAGCGGTATAATTAACCAGTACTGAAAGTGAGAGGTTTATAGTTTTGTTCGCAGCAAGGTATTTTCTAAGTGAGCCAAAGAACCTAAATATGTGCCATCATCTAATCGTTTAATAGACAAGAGTAGAATTGGTTGTATAATAGCTTACATTGGGAACGCAGAAAATTGCCATGGGGGTTACTTGGAGATTTTATAGGGCCGGGGTAGAGTGGGCTGGGGCGAGAGAAGGACGTTAACATAGCGGGGCGCTATGTAGGCATGTTTGCGGGGGGCATGGTTGAGTAACTGGGCAGGTATTTTTGACTTACGGGATATCAGATGGGCGCGAGTGAGACACTTTTATCATCGGGTATCGGGGTATCGGTATGGGGCGGGCGAGATGCTCCGATTGTCGGGTATCGGTGATGTTGGTATGGGCGCGAGGGAGATACGCCGATTGTCGGGTATTGGTGAGGATCATAGGTGCGAGCAAGACGCTCCGATTGTCGGGTATGGGTGCGAGTATTGGGGCAATTCATGGGTGCGAGCGAGACGCTCCGATTGTCGGGTAGTGGTAAGGTTCATAGGTGCGAGCAAAACGCTCCAATTGTCGGGCCGTAGGTGTTCGCGGGGAGCGCGGGTAGGAGGGACGTGGGAACGATAGATAGTGAGTGAGGGGACCTAGTAGGCTATAGATGTGTGCGGGTCTGGAAGGGGTGTAGATTGGGGGATTGCGGCGAGGCGCGGGTGAGAGGGGTACTTGGGATCACGGGATAGCGTCGGTTAGTGTGTGTATGAGTCAGAGAGAGAGGATTCTCCATAGGGGCGATGTACGAGTGCGAGAGAGACGGACTCATACATGTTCGCGGAGCATGGAATTTATGTAGGGGAGCATTATGTGAACAGGTCGGAATCGAAAGAGGGGGGTTCTAGGGAACTTTTCAGGGTTACCAGCAGGTCATCGGGTAAGGGGAAAGGTTTTTTCTAAAAGGTGAATATTAACCGCATGTTGGGGAATTTTAATTAACAATAAAAATCTTACCGGGGTATTGTCTTAATCGAGAAAATTATCTTAACTTACACAAAACTTTGTCGGCAAACAAAAACTAATTTTCAAGTCGTGTTAGAGAATTGGAGCGCGTCCTCTAATTTTTGCACGTTTATCTCGTACGGCTTTTGGAATGGAACTGCCAACCCCGGGCAAGGTCGGGCGGCTCGTGGGGAAGAGGGGGGTATGAGGGTGTATCGTGCTCTTGGGTTAAGGTAGTTCGGGTGGCAGGGTTTAAAAAGGGTTTAGACCTTTTTTAGGCCTCGTGTGGATTACTTTTTACTCAGGGAAGTCGGTGGGAAAACAATTGTCGGGGATAAACGGGACTGAGTATATAAAAAAAGGAACTCATTTATATATAACCAAAAAAATAGCAAATTGAATTTTAATTTTTCAAGCGGGCAATCTATAAGTTTCGGTGGTTGAATTCGACACCTATAGCCTTCCAACAAAAACGTAACATACTCAATCTCGTGAACCCACGTATCCCAGCGCCTTTTTAGGGTCTTATATGTTTTCCCTCGAAGGTCCCTTAAAGGGGGGTTCCGCTGCATCGTCGAGTGGCCCGGTATTTAGGCCCCGATCCACGGCGGTACAACGGCTTTCTGGCGTTTTTAGCACGGTTATCTGGAGGGGACGGTTGTGTTTAGGGCAGTCAGGGGTTAGACATTACGTGCCAAATTTAGAATGGGGGGGGGGGCGTTCGCGATAAATTCGAAATCTTCAGTTTCTTGTTTTGCGTATTCAGTAACTTTTCAGGTTCTTTGATTGTTGGCACTTTTAGGGTCTTTGACTCACCACAATTGATCTCTGGTGATCCTCAGGAACTTTATGGCAACTGGAGGAACTCCCCCAAGAATTCCGCACATACATTACAAACAATTGAAATTGTTGATAACAATATATATACTGCACCAATTTCATCCAAAAACTAATCAGCTGTAAGTTACATGGAAACGCTTCGAATCCGACCTCAATAAGCTGGATGGCAGCATTGTTTCGTGAGAAACTTAGGATCAAAATTCGGCGACACACGTACACACACACACACACACAAAGTCGGGGCTTTGGCGTAGTGGTAGAGTATCTGCCTACTACTCCGAAGGTCCTACGTTCGCTCCCGGCCGCCGGAGAATATTTTTTTCAAAAATATTTTCTTATGGAATCCGACCGATGCAGGAACTTCCGTGTGTGCTATCGGCGGTACCCATAAAATAGGGGGGGGGGGGGGTGGCTTCCATCATAGGCGCCGGCCATCGTAGCACAAGGGTTTCTGGAGGTTTACCCCGTGTTTAGAAATACGATGGCCTAAAAATGGCGAAAGTCGGCCAGCCGCATGGGTGGGTGTCCGGTACGCCCCCTGAAGGAATGCTCACACGGCCGCTACCGGGGGCGTACAAATGAGAGGGACGGAGGGGAAAAAACACACACACACACACACTTCGACTTAGGTGACAGGGCTTTGGTGTAGTGGGTAGAGTGTCTACCTACTATTCTAAAGGTCCCGCGTTCGATTCCGGCTCACGGCAAATATTTTTTCAGAAAAATATTTTGTCACGGACTCCGACCAATAGCACGAACGTTCCGTGTGTGCTATCGGCGGTATCCATGAAGTGAGACCGTGAGCCGGGGCCGAACGCGACCCGTCGCGCGGGGGGGGGGAGGGCGGGTTCCATCGTAGACGCCCGCCATCGTAGCACAGGGGTTTCCGGAGGTTTACCCTGTGATTAGAAATACGATGACCTGAAATGGCGAAGTCGGCCCCAGCCGCAATGGGTGGGTTCTCTGATCTGTAGTATTGCCCACGAAGTAATGCCTAACAGCGGCTACGTAGGTGAATACGAATGGAAAACAGTAGAAAAAAAACACACACGTTTCCACTCAGAATTTCTTGGGTGTCATTTTGATATACTTAACACATCAGTCACAGGACGAAACAAAAAAAAAATACGCTGTGTCATGAAGACGCTCTGATTGGACTCGCCGCCGCAGCGTCATGATCCTCATTAGGTTTTTGCTTCCGAATGGAAGCATTGCAATCGGTCAATTTTCACCTTCGCTAATTATGTTTGTGAACGATATATAATGGTTTGAAACGTCAAAATACGAAATTTGAGCATAGTGTCTGTATGTATCAATTTTTTTCGAAAATCTTCACTTACAAAATTTAACATAAAACGGAGTAAATATGAAGAATAAAATCTGAAAAAATTATCAATTATAGGTATTGAGTACATAGAGCTGTGGGCGCAATTTCAGTGAAAGCTATCCGTAAGTTTCTTCGAAATCGGCTTTTTTGTTTTTTTTTCTTCGATCGCTCATATACCAGAAACTAATGGATATTTTTTAATTTCTCTTTTATCAAAACGTGTGTCTGAATGAGATCCAGGGAATGGTTGAAGAACATCTACTAGGTTGCCCACAAGAAATTAGAGATATTTCAATTTTTCCGGTTTTTACAGTTTTCTTTGCTTTTGGCTGTTGTACCCACGCTAGCGTCCGCAACAATTGAGACAAAAACTTGAAATTAGGAACAAAGGTTCCTTTTGTTGTGGTGATGAACTCTATTGAATGGCGATTTGATCGTATCATTAGTTTTCTAGATTTCAATATTTTTGTTTTCACGGATTTTATTTTATTTCTCGAAAATTATTGAACCGATTTTGTTGTTTTTTCTTTCAAAAGGTGTGCCTTGATCAGATCCATGATATGGTTAAAAAACATCGAGTCTATTAGTTTGGGTAATATGAGATATTCGTATTTGTGAACTTTTGACTTTGGGTTTACTTTTTGTGTTTGTTCGCACTCTAGCGTCCGCAAAAATTCTGATAAAAACTTGAAATTTGGAACAAAGGTTTCTTTTGTTACGGCGAAGAAACCTATTGAATGGCGATTCAATCGCATCATTAATTTTCTAGATTTCAATTTTTTCATTTTTACGTTTTTTTCATTGCTTCATTTCTCGATACGAATTCATCCGATTTTTTTTCCAAAAATATGAGCTTTAACGAGATCTATGAACTGGTTGAACAACATTGAACCAATTACTTTGGGTAATATGGGATATTCCTGTTTTTCCGAGTGGCGACGAGGAAGCAGACCAGACCCGGATCTGTGAGAGTAAGAGAGAGAGAGATGCAGGATAAAACGGGTTGACACTCCGCGCCTTCGCATACAGGGGATGACGGAATACGGGATGCCTCGGGGGGTTCGGTAACTCGCCACCGAGGATAGCCGGGTTAAGTTAAGGGTTCGGCATCCCGAAGCAAATCGGAAAGTTCTTTCCCTCGCCCAAGCCAACGACGAATCAAATAGAATGTGTGGCGACGTAAGCGCCACCTCGCTTCCCAGGATGGAAGTGAGCCAGTCGAGCGGAGGAGTCGAGCAGAAGAGTCGAGTTTGGGCCTTCGCAAGAGGTAGTTGTGCCGTTGCTCGAGTGGGAGCACGCAGTGTAGTGGGTCCGAGTGAGACGAGAAGATAACGTGAGCACGCCGAGAACAACCCAATGGCGAATAGAGTTCCACACCACTCCCTTGTGCATCACTCGGATTTCCACCGTGGAATATCACCTGGTTGCCTGTCTCCGCCTGACCATCGGGATGCACCAGGACCATCCGATATTCCCCATCCAGCCAACGATTGAAGAAACCTGTATTGTGTAGCTTCATGGCAGCCCCCGAGTGTCCTCGGACATCGGTGTGAGCCCCAGAGGATAACGTAACCGAGAGCGGCTGAGCCCTGAGGCCGCCCCAAGAGCATCGCACCGTCATCAGCGAGAAACACCCTATCACGTGAGTACGAGCCCTCAAAAGGGGCACCGTAAAACCCCGGTAATTATAACGCGAATAGGTAGAATAAGACCTAGTAAGAGGACCACCGGACCCCCGCCCTCTCTACCAAACCGACACACTGAGCGGTCGAGGCACCAATAATCCCTACATCCCTAAACCCATCCCCGTAGAGTAGGGACCCGTGGGATTAGGGATCGCAATCTCCCAGCCCACCCCAGTATCGGATCTGAGTTAACAAACCACCGAGATTAGAGTACGGTCAATGCGTCAGAGCGGACCTGGTCCAAGAGTCCGCAAGTAAAGTTAGTTAGGAGTTACCCTCTTATCCAAAGGGCGCAAGCCTGGGATGAGCCCAGTCGAGTGATACCTGGGAACGAAAAGATTCACTTGGCCCCCCCGGTAAAAGGTTAGGAAATAGACGTGGGGGATGGGGATTATGGAGTAGGTTGGGGAGCACACCTTGGTCCCACGAGAGTGTGCTCCCTCGTAAAATAAAGTGGTATAGTCGTAATAATAAATTATTAATAAGCCGAGGCTAACTTCATGAAGCTCCAACAGCTGTGTTCGGCGATCGTCACGCCGCCTAAACATTGTAATTTGAACTACAGCTACCTAAGACAAGCGCGTCACGGCTCCCACACTCTCGACGCTACGTTACCCCCACCACCTCCTGTCGTCACAGAAAAGGTTGCCGCTCCGTATTTCAATACCCTCCCATAAGAAGTTTCCTTTCAAAAATTCGATTTCGGGGTGATTACTATAACTTCCCGAAAATTGGAAAGTTAAAAAATGGGATTGAAACATTTAATTGACGCATCGGAAAATCTAGGAATGGCAAACATAAATTCCAAATCGGGAAGTTTTCTTTGTGTTCCTAACGGGGAACACACACTTTTATCCGACTAGTCAAAATTATTAATTAACTAATCATGATTTCCTCTCCCCCCTTCCGCGCTTATATTCCATTGAATATGTAAAAATGGTCCAACGTTATGTCGGATGAGAACGTCAATGGTATTCATTGCTTAGAGTATCAATCTCAAAATTGGGAGTTGATTTTGACAGCTAACCTCTGTCACTCGAGCGCATTTCCCGATTTCCGCGTCTGTCACTTAGCCCCCTTGGCCTTACCCCCACTCCGCGTTCAGCATAGACTAGGGAATCGTAGAACCCATCATTAACAATTGCACTTGACCGTAACTAACAAATTTTTTTTAGCGTTAATACTATTCTACCATTGTTCACCACTGGATTTTCTGCAATTAATTTTTTTCAGAGTTTTCGCATCAATTTCCGCTGCCAATTGTAGGTGCTTTTTTGATAAGTTGTTTTTGAAAAACTACGCATACCAATAGTTTATAAATAACGACCATTGTTCACCATTGAAAAAGGTAACGATACCAATATGATTGTTTTAATTATCTTACAACCCCCCGCTAACTATAGTGAAGTACACTGCAATGTGGAAACTACTGATCATTATACTGATTTATTACGAGACAGCAAGACCGAATGGATCCATGTCGATGATTCACGCATCACAAAAATGCGATGGTCACGGAATTCTAAGAATGCATATCTCTTATTGTTGGAACAAACTAAAACTAACTGCTCAGCATCATTCGATAAATTCAATCTCTGTAGTACCCACGGGGAAGCCGTAAGCAACAGTCAACAGTCGGTTACCTCGACGTCTGTATCCTGTCAACCGCGCCAAGTACCCAGGTCCTGACGGACGAATAGTTAGCAGATGAAAAACGAATTTTCCAATGAAACTAATTTAGGAGTTTCAGGAATAATTTAGGATTAGATTTTTATAATTTAGGAATGAATAGTTTATTTATTATGATTTTTTTATTCATATCCGTATAGTTAGCAGATTTTTTTTCGAAAAAAAATTGGATCACCCGAGATCGACGCGAAATAATTTGGGAAGCCTAAAAAACATCATTTCTGAATTAAGGGATTTCTACTGGCCCGAGTATAGAGAACTCATTTTTCTGCAGTTTTATTTTTCATCCTTTTTCCGCAGTGGCTATTCCGTAAAAGGCAGAATGGAAAACATGTATTCGCTATGTTAAATGAGCGAGGTGGCGTTGACGCACAGTAAGATGGCCACGCTAAAATCTACCAAATTCAAAGTGGCGTAAGCGCGAAAGCAGGGGGGTGTCTCTCAACCCTTTCTCTTATAAGAACTGGTAGCCACACTTGTGTCGCACGGAGCGCACTAGTCCGCTGTGTGTCGCCCCTATCGCCAGCTCTGTGTTGGTAGTCTACCCTAACCCCAAACCGGAACGGTGAATTGTGAAGTGCTTTCTTTTAAATTAGTGAAGACCATATTTTTTTTATCAAGTGAAAAATAAGTGAATAAAACTCACTTTACTAATTAAAATAATAACATTGTTGGGGTGTACAGTTGGTTATGCTTCTAATCCTGATGAGGGGCCTTGTTTCTCCACTCCAAAAGATGTTGAAACCTTAGAAGCGTGGAGAAAAGCGACTAAATTAGTCAATTTAAAAAGTGGTGATACAATATGTCATCATCACTTTCGGCCAAGTGAAATATTGACACATAAAGTGATAACAGGGTTAGACGGCACTATTTTAATGAAAACTCCATATAAACGTTCTCGACTCCAAAAAGTTGCTATACCTTCGCAATTTCAGTGGACAATTGACGACCCCAGCAGTTCTTTGGAGATAAACCATCCAGAGTTATTGACAAGTGCTCATTCCGACGTAAAGTCGGATACTCTTCCAACCAGTGATTGCCATTCCGTTGTTGATTCCGAGTGTTTCAGTGTTTCTAATCGCACCAATGCAGTTCTCAATTAGCATTTCTCAATGTGATGTTGATAATATTCCAGAAGTTCTCATCAACCATATCAGTTCAACACCAACTACATCGGGTAAAAATGGGAGGAGTGATAAGAGCCGAGGGGATCAATTAGCAGGCATTAAATTGAAGGGTTTATCAACAAAACTCAGTCTCCCAACTGATTGGATCCTGAACTATTTATTGCAGCATAATATACCTCTATTAGTTCTTCCGAAAGAGTGTTTTATTCATCTTAACTGTAAATATAAAACTTAGAAATTGAAAGAAATTTTAATAACTGAAGATTTCCAAGTAACAGTCAGTATTCTGGAGCAGAATGTGGACTGAACTCAATTTCATTGTGGGTCAAGTTTATCAACGGTACAACTGCTGCAGCAGCTAATCTACGCTGTGGATAAGGCCAAAGTATGTTGTGGGTCCCATTTAAGAGACCAAATACCAGTTATTCATTGTAAGAGTGTGAAACAGGATGTTGGAGCGGCATGGCGTCATGTGGCTTGCCCATTGATCATCACCGGTTCACGAGGTTGCTGTTATTGTCAAAGAGCGATGAAGACAGTGGCAAAGCGAGTGGGAAGACTGAAAAAATATGAATCTGATAAGAAACATAAAATTTCACTATCTCCAAAAATACGTCAACAATGGCGCACGATGAAAACACGAGTTCGAAATGAAAAGACGGGCACTGGCCACTGGAAGAATTGAACAATTGAGGAAGCAGCTAGCAGATTGTCAACTAAAAGTTGTACAGGTCGAGCAGCGTAAACTGTCCGAGCTTCTGGAGGCGAAACATTTTTCCAGTAATTTACTTGTATTGCTGGAACAAATTATTGCTGTAGCTAAGTGTAACACTGCCAACGGCAAACGGTATTCAGAAGAGTGGATGGTATTATCTCTACTGTTGCATATGAAGTCTCCAGCGACGTACAGACTGTTACACAGCAGTGAAATACTTCCACTCCCTTCCATTCGAACTGTTCGCAGGTATAAAAAGTCATTATAACATAATTTTCGGGGCAATAGATATTCTAATTGTAAAATTTTTGTTTTACCTACTTGTCGTCAATTAATCCGGGCTGTGGTTTCGATCCAAAGTTCTTCAAACTTCCAGAAACATCATTTAGAAATAAATCTGAGCAACAAAGCCGTGGAATTATGCTATTAGACGAAATGTTTACCAGAGAGAGTGTCACCGTCAACACGAGTAATTTGTCATGGACGGTTTTACAACATTTCGGAGCAGAGGACTCCCATTCATTGACGTTGAAGGATGAAGCCAATCATGGGTTAGTCATCATGTTGCAACCCTTAAATGACACGTATACACAGCCCATAGCAGTATTCGCATCGAAACGACCCGTGAAGGGAGATGTTTCCGTACCTTTAATTATGAAAGCGATCGTGTTGATGGAAGGTGTTGGGGCGAAAATTCATGGTGTGGAAATTCAAAAAACTCGGTTTATCGAGGATTGAAGAAATTTCAGAGTATTCCTGAGTTAAATGACAGTGAAGCAACGGCAGAATTTTGTAAATGGATGAACGATCTTTTTGATGCATTGAATCGTAAAGAAGAGCTGCAGGGTGTCACACCTGGTAACATTGATTTTAGAGTAAGTTCCAATTTTTTATCACTTCCACCATCCAGCTTGCCAATGAAGTAATCGCCCTCATTATTCCTCATAATTAGAGAATCACTCGACAAATTGAACAGTTGGGAAAAGCACGTTATTGAAGGAAAAATATCTCATGATCAATTTCTGACTCCAGACACAGCTCAAGGCCTTCGGGTAACTTTAATGTCGACAATGGGACTCGTCGAATATTTAACAGAAAAGTATAATTTTCCCTTCATACTTACTGGAAGAATTAACCAGGACGCACTCCAGGTTTGCTTTATCTTCCATCCCTTGCTTTAGCTTACAACCAGGATGTGTGAGAGGAAATTATGATGAGCCACTATAAACACTTTATGATTCTTTGATTCTTGTGTCCATGTTCTATACGCAAGTCTGCATTTTGAATTCATGATAATTTCCTTCACGGCTGCTTCATTGAAATTTCTTTTTAACTCTAAATCTGCTCACCTGTTTCTTCTTCTGTCGTGCTGCAATACAATTTCATTTTTTTCAGTTTATATTCAATGTCTGCCTTGTGTTTAATACTTGTTTTTGGAAATTTTTCTATATTAGCGTTTCTTCGGGAGTGTGAGATAGGTTGGTGGATGCAATGACCACCCCTCCACGCCAACTTTCCTTAATCTGTATAAAATCCTCTCCACTCTTGGTGTCTTGAAACCTCCAAGAACAGGGAATTGCTCCATTACTAAATATGATCCGCATAAACCTTTGTTCTAGTTGTCCGAATTGAAATCTATTTTTTCAAAGTCAGATGGAAGTGATACAAAAAAACAAACTTTAAAAAAATTGCATGAATTGATAAAAAATGATGATTGGAGTATAGAAGATATTGTTGAGCATGATTATACAAAGCCTGAGACAACGCACTGCCTTCTATATTGCTTGACATGTGAATTGATTAAACGCCTCATGAACACTGAGAGGTGTCTCGCATTTAAAAATGCTTTGATTAATCCTTCTGATGGTCCCACTCTGCCAGAAGCTGCTGTAACTCAATGCACTCCTGAATCAGTTTCTTATCACCTAAATTCTCACCTTTTTCGATTAATGTTGCATGTAGAATCTTTATGTCAAAAATATTGTGATTCAAATAATCCATTTGAAAATATTTTAACTGATGTTATGGATTCAAGTTACTTATCACTTCCATGCTCAGAAAAATTGATGCAGATTGTTCAATTTTCACAATGAGGAGGATGCAACAATACTGCAATCGGGTCAACAATGAGCAGGAGAAATTAAATCAGACGAAAAAAAAGCTGCTAAATGGTGTAAATCATAATCTTAATTGTAGATAATTATTAAAATCATGAGGGGTATTTTTCAATATTCCTTCATAATAAAATCACTTTTCATACTGCCAAAAAATCTCTTTTTTCTCTCCCTTCTTAAATTAATATTCAGAAGAAAATAAAAAACAACATAAATCCCAGAACAGAAATTGTACATTTAAATACAATTTTGGCCTAAGCCACGCCTCCTCTCAGAGCTGGCGATCGGCATGCCACCTAGCACCTGGCGACACATGAGTGGCCACTTGGATCTCACAGTGTCACCCCCCTGCGCGAAAGTCATGTGAGACCACGGATAACCCTATTGTGGAGATCGTTCATCAAATAACTTGTAAGTATTAATTGCTATAGCAAAAACCAACATAATGCAGCTGCCTAAAAAACAAGTTTATTTCTGTCATGTAATCAATAGTTCAAATTACCGGAATTGTGAAATTTCATTACATAGTTTTCCGAACGATCCAAGGTACCAAAAAGTGTGGTTAAAAGTGCTCAAAATGAATAGTTTCACGAAAAAAACGAAAGTGTGTAGCGATCATTTCGCACCGAGTGATTTTTATTTACCTGATAATTAAATAAAAACTGAATTTGTTCTCAAATTTTTAGTATTATTCATCACTAAAACTCTATATAGCCTAATTTCAGGCTTCAGGACTCTAAAGTGTAACGTGACATTTCCGTATGGGGATGGGAAATGCTGGGTTACCTTTGCCCTACTTCTCCTCGGCTAGGTCCTAACCCTAGCAACAAAACAGGCATTTGTATTGGGCGCCAGGTAGATTTTTGCCGGATTTACCTAACCGGAAGTCCGAACCATAACCTCTAGGGTCATAGGCTTCGAAAGGGAGGGGAAAACCTAGCCGGAGGGGAAAGGTGACGGTCCCGGGTCGCTCAGGAGGCAGGTTCTGGAGAGAGGGGTGGATTGCAGGTGGAATAGAGGAATCTGGGCACAATTGTTCATAAATAAATAAACGTGTTCAGCTCAATTTAACCAACTCTATTCACACAATGGGAAATGTGCGAAGTACAGTAGTGTAGGACTAACTTAACATCGTTTAAACAATTACTAACCATATCACAGTAATCAACAATAATTTTCCATCCGTCACTTCCTTATGTCCCTAAAAGGAAAGCCCTTAGTTAATAATTAACCAACGGGAAATTAATTAGCCTCAAGCGAGGAACGATAGGCAATGGATGATCCACCAACCGTCAATACCCCCATGAGGTATTGGCCATACCTACCAATTATTATAAATAATGGGACCATTCACCACCCCATTTATTCCAACGCCAAAATTCCTCACAAACCTCAAACTTTATTAATGAGGAATCTCGGATCATACCAACCAATTGTTATGGACAATTGGATCAACTTTCATACCACTCCAATTTAATACTAAGGTTCTCTAGAGAGACTCAACTTTCCCCTCGACCTGGAATTTCGACCCTAACCGCCAATTGTTATAAACAATTGGAATGTTGCGCTAAGCGATCAGAGAATTCATATCCTCAAAGGTCCTAGCGAAAATCCTCATAGAGGCTCAGGAGTCTCCGCTCAACTGGGAACCCAGACATCGATAACCAATTGTTATAAACAATTGAAATTTTTGCGCTAAACCATCAAACAACCATCAAGTCTTTACGGTTTTTAGCGAAATCCCACTAGAGGTCCAGGAGTCTCAGCTCAACTGGAAATTCCAGACATGGATGACCAATTGTTATAAACAATTGGATTTTGACGCTAAACAATCGGAGAATTTACATCTCTAATGTTCTTAGCGACAATCCTCCTAGAGGCCCAGGAGTCCTAGCTCAACTGGAAATTCAACAGGGGTCACCAATTGTTATGAACAATTGGAATTTTACGCTCAACAATAAGACTATCAATAAATACAACCCGCGTATTATATACGCAGAAAACCGCATTTCGGAATTTCGGTAATTCCGAAATTCGAATTAAAATAATATTATTTTTCCCCAATTCTGGGAATTCGGGAATATTCGGGAATTCGGCCGCACAAAGTGTATATATAGATCACTACTGTGTGGAAGAAGGACAATAGGTAGGAACAGGGGGGAAAAAGGGAGACGGAGTCCAACCTCACCGAATGAGTGGAAAATATCAACTAGATTTCCACGAATTCAGGAGTATTTCAGCCACACAAAGAGTGTATATATAACACTACTGTGTGGAAGAACCAATGCATGTTTGACAAGTTATATTACGATAAACGACTCTGGAAGCTCCAAAATTAAAATTAATTAAATCCTTAACCCTCTTCCTTCCTTAAAAAAAGAAGCCGCGGGACACGCGGAAAATCCACCCAATATGAATAATAGCCGCATCCGTTATGGATATTCGGAAAAATGGCCGTGAGTATTCAAATTAACTAAAAACACTCACCTTGATCCTTTTAGAAAGTTTCCTTCCTGTTTTCCGGACCATTGCGACACTAATTTTTAAGCAAATTCGTACGCGGAAAAATATCACACACTGTTCTGACACCGGTTTTCCTCACTACTCGCATGAGACTGGACACTGTAGGTCAGTGTCTTCGCGATTTTCAAGGGCTCTCCCCTTGAACTATTTTGATTGGCTGTCAATCCGATTTGACCAGCCAACCCGCGTAACGGATAGGAGGGGGAATTTATTAAAGGGCCCGCGCAATTTAAATTTGAATCGGGAACATCTAAACTTAATTAACTTCCTAGAAGCTTCTTAATTGTAAACCGTTTTACCCAGACTTTTGGCGCCTCCACCTAAACTTAAACATAATCAATTAATCCCAAAAATATCCACTAACTTGGAGTGCTAGCATTTCAGCTAGACCTAACCGATTCCCGTCCAATTTACTCAGGGATTTCCCCCATAGAGTTATCGGATGACTCTTAGTGACGGCCCTTCCTCGCGATAACCCTATGAGTCCTACAAAAGCCTGATGGGCTCCCACTAATCAGGGAAACTACACATCCTAACCCTAATCCTAACCCTAATCTTAAATTTCAAACCCCCCGCCAATGTAAGATGGAACGCGAAACCGCTATTTCGGCGGGTTGGACCTACGGTGGGTGTTGTTCGTTTTAGGCCTCCGTCGGGACGATAACGGACATCCCCAATTGTCCGTTACAAAAGAGAAAATTGAGGTATAAGGTGGTTCCTTCAATGAACTTGCGTTCTGTAATAGCTGTAGTGGAGAAAGGTGAAAAACCTCTAATATTGAGACGGAGTGATGATATGGAAATGAACATAGGGGAATTTGCAGCAAGGTAAAAAATGAGGTCTTAAAACGAGAAGTTATTGACATGTCCTGAAAATGAATGGCACATGACCATAAACAAGTACATGTATGAAACAATCCTATGAAATCTTTATACAGTTTCTCTAGGATGTCCTATAGGAATTCTATAAGATATCCCAGAGGAACTCATCTAAGATTTTTCCCTTTCTGATGAAATTAAAAAAGCCGGAAGTTGGGGGACATCGAATCGTTATGATTTTTGCCTCTCCCCAAACATTTTTCATCCTTTTCCCAATACCATTTTCTGAGGGAGCATCCTGCAGAAAACGTCTAGAATAAAATCCTATACACAGCATTTTATTTCCAATTCTTCACACCATTTTTTGTGAAAATTTTTCACACCTATTGTTTTTTTCTTCAATAGAAAACCGTTGACTGAAACCTTCGACGTATCTCCGGTTCTCACATCTGAGGAAATGTTGCCAAGGGAATGGCAACCATTCCAGTTATCAAGCCGGTGGATCAGCGTCTCGCGGATGAGACTAGGACAAAAAATTCACCATCTGCACAAGAATTCAATGGAAGTATATCTTGCATTTGTTCCTTGGAGAAAAGTCTGGATGATGGCAATGAACCGCGATAACGTAGCTCCTGAAAAACTTCTGAATGCTTATTCTCGGATAATCCGCGAGTAGTTGCAAAAATTGAACGATTTACTCTTACCCGCCTCCTTCAAACAAATAAAATGCTCAATGCCTTCACGGGAATTCCTACGTTAGCCTTGCTGTCAGCTCTGGAGGAAGCTCTCATTAAGGTTGAGAATTTAATGCCTATAAGACGACGAAAGTTATCAGTGAACGATCGCATTTTACTTTTTTTCATCAAGTTAAAATTGAACTCGTCTTATGAGTGTTTAGCGTGTTTGTTCGATATACCACGACAATCAGTTAAGACATATTTCGCAGAAATTATTGCACCTCTAGCTGCAGTGTTATCCTGCGTCTTGCGCCGGCCTTCGAAAGGTGAAATCTTGAACAACTTACCGCGATGCTTCGAAAAATTTCCGTCTACGCAGATCGTTTTCGGTTGTACTGAGTATCCCGTACCGTTCAAAATTGAATTCCTCAAACGTCGCTTCAACGACGAACGGATCCGTCTCCAGTGAGCGACCGCGCGACGCATGCGCGAAGCTCGTTTTGGAGTTTTTTTGCACGAGGCGTTCGTCAATCGCGTCAAGGGAGTGAATTTGTGAAGTCATCCATTCGACAACTTTGCGCAATTCTTACTAATTCTCGATTCTTCTAGTGAGAATTTGAGAAGACTCACCCAAAAATCATCTCGAAAGTATCCATGTAAGTACCTGAATATTTTTGAGGCGCATTTTTCCACGCGGTAAAAATATCGCAAAAAGTTGTACCACTCGATTAATTTTCTCAACACGTGCAAAGCACGTCTCATTGCAAACTCTCAATTAAATTCAAGCTTGGGAATCAATAATATTCCCAATGTTTTCTCTCATATTTTAAATAGTATTTTGGGCAAATTTCACCGGAAATTGGACCAACTTTATGGGTGAATTTCAAAATCTCTCAAGGAGGAACATAACCTCATTAAAAAAATGCACGTGAGAAAATCCATCAGTGGTGTTAGAATAAAAGTAAGCGAGATGCAATCGGAAATGGCAGTTGCACCTCACTTATTATCAAAAACCCCAACAATGGGTAAAATAGTCATCACTTTATGGTACAGTGTCATTAAAAATGGATTTCCTCACTCTCGCCAACTCAGGCGTGAATAAAGATGTAATTGACTCATAAAGTCAAAGGTCATAACAATATACAAAGAGTCGGTAATTTTGGCAATGATGTTTGTTCAAAAATTTCCGACTTTTTATGCCACTCGGAAATTGCTCTTGCTAACCATGCGCCATAGTGGGGTTAAGATTTGCTGATGCAAATCTCCTCGTAACTTCATGACAATTCAAGGAATAATTGCCTACTGCAAAGCTCATGCAGGAATGATCATTTTGATTCATCAAACCAATCAAGTAATCGTCCCTGTCGAATGACTCGTTTTTAAGCACATGGATGGCAAATGTATTTCACTTTAACTCCACATTGCAGGTGGAAAAGTTCCTTCCCTTCATAACTCATCGAATGTAAACTTTTGAGTATTGAATCACTATTCTAACTGTCACTTGGAACTGTAACGGTATAAGTTTCACACCATTACTGTGTTTTTTACAGTAGTTGCTCCAACGAGAGCCATGTATGCAGTTAGATTTACACTCACCTCATGTTCAATTATTAACTTCTTTTAACTGACCACCCAACAAGAGTATTGGACATAGTATATAATAAATTAAGTATTAATTAATTTATTGTGTTAATTTTTTCAACCATCCAGACAATTCGGCTTAACTCATACAGCCCACACTAACCATTGCCATCCAGGTTAACCTCATTCCCCAACACGTACAGAAGTAGAAAAATTTGGCCTATCGTTTGTTAACTTACTCACATTATAAATCACGACACACTGTAAAATTTTCAATTGGAATAACTCCATCGGGTCTTGTGAAATATATTATCAGAGGCTATGGAGGGCGCACATGAGATGAACAAATTTTTATACAATTGAATCTTTTGGAGCAATTGACCACAAACGATAGTATCATGGTAGACAAAGGTTTTGTAATTGAATCAGAATGCCAGAACTCCATACATTGAAGTTGATACGTCCTCCATTCTTGGCAAAAAAAAATGAATTTACCCCGAAAGAAGCCATAGGGACAGCCCCAATTGCAGCAGCAAGAGTTCATGTGGAAAGAGCAATCGGTGTGGCTATTTGTACACGGGGTGATTCTTTTATTGTCACCCAAACGTCACGAATTCCCTAGATTCTGACATTTGGGGTGGGGGGGGGGGGGTGACTATAAGAAATCCCCAGATTCATACGAAATAGTTATGCGTGATTTTTTTAGCGGCGGAGGGGAGTGAGATTAAGAAATAGAGGGGGTGATTTTTTTGGGTGACTATAGAGGGGGTCATTTTTTTGGGTGACTATAGAGGGGGTGATTTTTTTGGGTGACTATAGAGTGGGTGATTTTTTGGATAATTGTAACGGAGGTGAGTTTTTGGGTGACTATACAGGAGGTGATTTTTGGAAATAGATGTAATCACATGAGGAGGGGGTGATTTTTTTGGGTGACTATAGAGGGAGTGATTTTTTGGGTGACTATAGAGGGGGTATTTTTTTTGGGTGACTATAGAGGCGGTGATTTTTTTGGGTGACTATAGAGGGGGTGATTTTTTGGATGATTATAAAGGAGGTGATTTTTGGGGGGACTATGAAGGAGGTGATTTTTGGAAATAGATGTAATCACATGAGGAGGGGGTAATTTTTTGGGTGACTATAGAGTGGGTAATTTTTTGGGTGACTATAGAGGGGGTGATTTTTTTGGGTGACTATAGGGGGGTGATTTTTTTAGGTGACTATAGAGGGGGTGATTTTTTGGGTGACTATAGAGGGGGTGATTTTTTTGGGTGACTATAGAGGGGGTGATTTTTTTTGGGTGACTATAGAGGAGGTGATTTTTTTAGGTAACTATAGAGGGGGTGATTTTTTTGGGTGACTATAGAGGGGGTGATTTTTTTGGGCAGACTATAGAGGAGGTGATTGTTTGGGTGACTCTGAAGGAGATGACTTTTGGGGTGACTATAGAGGAGTTGATTTTTTTAGGTGACTATAAAGGGGGTGATTTTTTTGGGTGACTATAGAGGGGGTGATTTTTTTGGGTGACTATAGAGGAGGTGATTGTTTGGGTGACTCTGAAGGCGGTGACTATAAAGGAGGTGATTTTTGGAAATAGATGTAATCACATGGAGGGGGTGAGTTTTTGGGTAACTGTAGAGGAGGTCATTTTTGGAAATATATTCTGTAATCGACCGCGGAGGGGATGATTTTTTCTTTCGGATGACTGTAAGGGAGCCCATGTAGATAGATTATGATTGCCCACATAACAGAAGCTCGTCCAAACTCACTTGAAAGGCACGTAGTTTTTATGCTGGGCAACAACGCTGGTTTTGCCCAATTTTACTGAAAGCTGCGACACTATGCCACATTTCTGGCTGGCCACTATTTGGTTTCTTTTCGCGGTTGAAATGTTCATTAAAACAAATCAAATCATCATTCAATTACTCTGAGATTCTGTCACAACTGGAAAGTCAACCAAAAATGCTCTATTCCCGACCAATAATTTGTTGATAACTTCAAAAAACGTTGGAATTGTGTGTTGTTTATATCACTCGATCGCGACAATAAATAGAGATATGGAACAAAGTGTCCAAGAAAAGTCGTTCCGCACGTAAAAATGAACATTTGATGTTTAATGAATTTTTTTGCAAACACTCATAGGTAATTGTTATTAACAAATTGAATGGTTTATGTCGCTCTATCGCGACAATAATTAGAGATACGAAATGAGGTAATGAATGTTGCATGAAAGTTGTTCCATACGTAAAAGTACACATTCGATTTTGTGACTTTTTATGCTAACCCTCATAGTTTTTCATTGAATTGTTTATCTAACTCTATCGCAAAAAGGATATATTTTTGGAAAATCTCCTTTCCAAATTTTCT
Organism: Asobara japonica; assembly: GCA_026005395.1. Lineage (NCBI taxonomy): Eukaryota > Metazoa > Arthropoda > Insecta > Hymenoptera > Braconidae > Asobara > Asobara japonica. Next base: position 762,791 of record BQMI01000130.1, read on the forward strand.
GTTTTCTAGATTTTAAGAATTATAAAATTTCCCATATTTGGTAATTTTGAAGAGTTTAAAAGCGGTCACAATTTGAGACACAAACCGAAATATTGTACATATATGGGGGAACGATCGGGACGTTATTGGTTCGACCCGTAGAGGGTCAAATCCACATCCCGTTTATTTCAATACAAGCCCGAATGCGCGCTGCAGTACGATATGCAACTTAAAGTAAAAACAATTCTTTTCCGAAGTTGAAGTTACTGTTCATCATCGAATCCGAAAAAATGAGAAGTTTCAGTTTTCCAATTTGGAGCAACCATCTTTTGTTTTTTCCGTAATTATCGCATACATATAAAATTTTCAACACTGGACAGAATGAGTAAAACGCTCGAAACTTATAAAACTACAGAAGTTATGACAACTCGAACAATTGTCATACTTTTGAAAACTAAAGCCGAATCGATATTGCAAATATCGATATTCGATTTTAATCCGTTGTTACAATTTTCGCCATTACGGTTTGCATGTCATAATTTCCGAGATATTTCGACTCTAACGATGTTCATTTATCTGTATGTATTTTCTTGAATAGGAATAAATCGAGATAGAGACTACGATTGTCAGCGAAGGCGTGGCTGCGCGCATTTCGGCGTGACTCAATTTCGAGATATCGATTGTTCATCGATATCAGATGTATCTCCTTTTTATAATAGGATGCACTGAATTCAGCCGGTTCGTATATAATTTAAGTGACATGCGTTCTTATTGCATGAAAACTTCTAGTTTTAGCTTAAATTCAACTATTTTCGAAAAAATAAATCATTTGGTTATGATTTAAGGCAACTTTGATACTTTTTGAATTTCTCAAATGTGACAAACTGAACAAAAATTATACATAATCGTCATCATCCGGACAACATTTGACAACATGTTGTTTGTAGCGTTTTGTCCTAATATTCCATTTTATAAATAAGCGGTATTGCTACAAATTGGTAGGTTGTGTCGAAATTAATCTTTTTTTTAATTCCAAGTTCTTGCGGAATTTGTTGATTTTGAGTGAGAACTTGAATTAAATTTTCTATTTTGAACACCGGCACACTGCTAAACTAATATAAGAATAAATAAACGGGAGTGACTTTGAGCCGCTTCGGGTCGAACTAATAACTTTCCGATGTGACGTCTGGGGGTAAAGTTGGGTTTTCACGGCCGCGCGATTTCCACCCCTGATATCTCCATAACTACGAGAGTTATGAAAAAAAGTTTACAGAAATTGTTTGAAGTTGACATTAATTTTCATGCCAAAAGTCAAAATGTGAAACCGACGCATTCCGGCAATATTCGTGTGTGCCCGGATTGAGCCGAGGTGACTAGCGCTGAGGATTAAGCTCGGTCTGTTCCTGTTCGAGAGTCAACGTGTTCGCAACGTTTTTGAGTTTCAACATTTTATCAACGCCAACCAACTTAGGATCAATTGACTAACTTCTATAAAATTATTCCAACCGCTTCTTCGTAATCTTATGTTATTACTCCTTCTACTGCCCATCGTGCGGTTATATTATCAATTGACATCTATATGCGCAATTTTTAACTTCCCGATAGGGAAGTTATTGTAATCACCCCGAAATCGAGTTTGTTTACTTCGATTTGTTATATCCGAAATTTTCCTTTAAATTAATGTTGTTTTTAATATTATTTTCTTTACTATTATTTTATTATTATTCTCGAGAGTTACCTTTATTCAGATTAAAGAGTAAAGAGCCAACAAGTCTCGTTATCAATCTTCGATAATTTTAGAATCGCGGATTCGATGCGATATCATCCTCTATTTACAACTTAGAGGAATTTGTGGGGAATTTTTGGTAGGAATCTAGAAGTTACGACTCGGATTTGGAAATAGGGAATGAATGTGAGTAAAATAGAAATACTCAGATTACACCTAGATTACCTTATTTTTCGTGTGTATTTCCTCGTTGCTTGGTTTTACAGCAGATTACAAATAATGGTTAGAGATGATCAGATTTCGTTAGCCAAGGTCAGTTTATGTACAGATTCTTCGATTGGTATATCTCTGCGACGTTTCGTAGACGGCGCTGATATTTATCTTCTTCCGTTTTCACACTTTCAGAATGTTTATTATGAGAAACTAAAAACCGACTTCACCCAAAAATTGTTTTCTTTTATTGCGGCCCGGAGATTATATGGATTTAAGACTATAGTTCGCCCAATTTAGGTCGTATTCCTACTTCAGAAGGGATTTTCCGATTTTCGTCAAACTTGATTAGACTGATAAGTTTGACTACGGCCCGAACTAAAAGATCAGTCCACTCTGGGAATGTTAAATTCTCCGCAGAATAAATCAAAATGGTACAAGTCCCGATTTTGAGTAACCGTGATTCTCGTTCGGTTGGTGATTAGAGAGTCTGATTTTGTGGGCCGATTGGGGCTTAAATGTCCCAAGGAAATCATGAATTTGGGGTGGGGTGAACGCCTTGTTGTCACTGTTGCCAGGCGTTTTTGGCTTTCATTCGGTGCCAAAATTGCTGAGTTTCAAATTCCTCGACCTTTGGAACAATGTGAGCAATTTTGTTGCGTTGCGAATTTTTGTTAAGCGAAAATGGCTGCTGAAGCGGTGAACTAAGTTGAGCAATTCTTTACCTTACTTTAAATATTATTTCTAAATTACATGTTTGAATTTTGATTATTCAAGATTATAGTCTATAAGCAGGTATACATGTTAAAAATAGGGAAGAAATCGGTCTGGATACAACAGATTCGTAACTGGGGTTTTAAGTATAACAAAACGCTTCCCATCAAATTCCGAGTAAATGTCCGTGTGTATGTGTGTGTGTGTATGTCGGTATGTATGTGGCCAAATTTTGCTGTGCGATTACTCCTAACTAATAACGTCATCGAAATTATGAAGATCGCCATCGAAGCGTGCTCATGTAACTTAGAGTTGATTACATTTTTGAGAAAATCGGTGCAGTCTATGTATTGTTATAAACAATTTGGATTGTTCATAACGCTCTACCAAACGAACGGTTGGAGCTAGCGGGAAAATTCTACGATAAAAGTTGTTCCACATGCAGAAATACACATATTATGTAGAATGAGCTTTGTTCATAATTTGCATAATTAAGAAGGTATGGTGAATAAAGTTCAGTGCAATCAGTATTAGGCGAACTGAGAGTGGAACATTAGAACCCCGGTTCGATTCCGGGTACCGTGCTTTTTTAAAATTTTTTTTATAGAAATGTTAACTTCCCGATTTTGCAGAAGTTATTCTAATGACCCCAAAATCGATTTTTAACTTCCCGATTCGTCGGAAATTAATGTTAATAATTCAATATGAATCACAGATTGGAAACCGACACCAAAAAGTATATTGCAAATGAACTTTTAGTATAAATTATTAGCAAATTGTGATAACGGTGAGTTGTGTTACGAAGCAAGATCAAATACCCACTTTATTATAATTAAACCATAGAAAAAGCTCAAAATGATATTCAGTGAGAAACTAGAATCAATATCACATTAAAATTTAAATAAATGTGAAATGGCACATGTGCACATTATGCAGTAATATGTATGGTTTGTTTTGTCCGATAGGTTATGTGTACATTGACCATGTGTCAATGACCATAACATGCATACTCCAAAAAACCATTAGGTAAGAATAATGTTACAATATATTTAGATGATCAACTACGATGAATCTTTGTCATTCTTTTATTAATTAGAAAACTTGAAAATATATATAAAAAAAATTTGTTATCTGATATTAAATAGCCCTGAAAAGGAGAGCATACAGCTCCTGAAACGTTGGCTTGAAAATGCAAAGGATGTTTTCAATTAAATTTACCTTTGCGTCAAATTAGAAATTAAAAACTGCAAATATAGATGTCAATTGATAACATAACCGCACGATGGCCAGTAGAAGGAGTAATAACATGACTGAATTCTACTTTTCACCTGTGTGTTCGAGAGCCGAGTTCTGAATTTTCTATTAATTAAGCCTTAGGGCTTGAATTTTCTAATAATAGTTTTCAACGCGATTTAACATAAGTGTTTAATCCATCATTAAATTCAACCAAGCTAAAATTCAACGATACACGTGATTATTACGCGATAGTCGCCTTTTCACAGTACATCAACGCGACACAAACCATAATATATCTCACCGTTTTTCACCAGACAATTACCGTGTTTGAATCATCGCATAGAATCACCAATTTACTTTGTATAAAGTATAAATAATTTAGACAAGGCATTTTTCCCAATACATTAACGGATTGCCTTGCGGCTTAACCAACTGGTTCAACTGGAATTTATTTCCACACTTCCCAGCTCCGTCATTCATTCCCGTCAATCCACCCTACAAACCTCAACGGACAAAATTCTGAAAATCAACATCCAACTCATAACAAAAATGAAATCTATACTTTCATGCGAGGAACAACTTTCATTGCATATTTTTTTCTCTATCTCCAACCGTTCGCGTGATAGAGCGTTATAAACAATGAAATTTGTTAATAACTGAAAAAACGCTAGGTCGATTATGTTCAAAATCTAATCAAGTCTAAGTTACACGGAGACCTATCGAATGAGTGCAAAAAAACTCAAATCGGATAATTTGGCTGAAAGAAATCGTTCGACAAAATTTTGTCCACATACGCACACAGACAAACATCTCTCTCACGGGGATGAGACGTGACGGGGCTTTGGCGTAGTGTCTGCCTTCTATTCTGAAGGTCCCGCCTTCGATTGCCGCTCACTGCAAATATTTTTTCTGAAAAATATTTTCTCACGGACTCCGACCGATGGCAGGAACATTCCGTGTGTGCTATCGGCGGTATCCATGAAATGAGACCGTAAGCCGGGACCGAACGCGACCCGTCGCGTGGGGGGGGGGGGAGGGAGGGTTCCATCGTAGACGCCCGCCATCGTATCACAGGGGTTTCTGGAGATTTACCCTGTGATTAGAAATACGATGAGCTGAAATGGCGAAGTCGGCCCCAGCCGCAATGGGTGGGTACTCTGATCCGTAGTATTGCCCATGAAGTAATGCCTAACAGCGGTTACGTGGGTGAATACAAATAGAGCAAGAGTAGAAAAAAAAAACAGGGCCCACAGAGTGGGGGACACTCTGAGCACATTTCCTAATTGGACAGTTCTAAGACCCCTCCATCAAAGAAGGAGAAAACACACTTTGGCCAGAATTCAAAGCCAAAAATTAGTGCTTAGGCTCGTCGAAGAACACAGAAGGAACTATCCAAAATGGTACTGGACACAGTCACTCAGGTGTTCACTCCTTATCATTGGAAGATAATTCTGACTACACGGATCCAATTCCCGAAGATCCCTTGCCTCCTCACCAAGGACATCTGCAATTACGCGTGATTAACTTGCTTCGAAGTAATTCCAAGATATGGCTGTCCTTGATGCGATAAAAAAGATATAATGAATAAACGGGATGTGAGTTTGACCCTCGGTGGGTCGAACCAATAACTTCCCGATGTGACATGCTCCCAATGAATATCTGTCCTTGACATGTCGAGACAGAGTCATTGGAACTTACCAGATCTGATGAAGTCGGAAATTGTTGGAGAGATCCTAACGGGCGTGAATAGTAGTACTCGCGGCGAATCAGGTCGTGATGGACACGATTTGGAAACTATCCAGTAGAGCAACTTAATTCCACAGTGTTTGTTACTTGCTCCTTCGTATGACACTCAACAGACCGCAAGGAATACGGAGATGACTTAAATCTCCCATAACAATATTTATGACGACAACACCTATAATTGAACCAAGCCACTTATTGCGAAGCTTCCTTCATCCTTGCCACCTGAGATGAATCAACACAAGTAGAGGTCGTGTTTGAATCCGGCATGTTCAAACATTACTCATGAGACAGTTAAATCCTACCAATTGCCAAACACGGAATATTCAAGAGCAAAGCGCTTACAGCGAATCAAGGAATTGTACAGGAGGAAAGATCAATCTGTACTATGGGGAACGTCCAGCTAGTACCAGAAGCCAAGGTTTGATCGAAGCAATTTTGGAGGATATTTAGACCATGCTGAGCCGCACATTACTCAACTCTATCAACGACAGTCAAAAAGAGGAAGCATCGACTAGCTTTCAGCGACATTCATCAACAGCAACGTCTGCGAACAGCGCTTCCAAAGGTTGCCTCGATGATATCATTCGGATGGCACCTGGGAACAGTTGAACAATTTCTCAAAGTGTTTCATAAACTCAAAATCCGTATGTAATACTCAATGACAATGCTGAAATGAACGACACGGTCCTGCAGCCATGATGTTGGTGTTCACCGTGACGATCATGATTACAAGAAAGAAAGCTTGAATGCTGCCGCGCTCGGCATTGCAGGCCAACCTCCGGGAAGTTTCGCATTCGGAAAATATCGCGCACTTTTAAGAGGAAACCAGGGGGTCTTTTCAATGGAAAACACGACCCGGTATCATTCTTCTCCTCCTGTATAGCATAGAGTTATAAGGAGGAATCAAGGTTGAAATATTTGACTTGAGCATATGTTTCCGAATTAATTTTCTACCATTTTATTTTATATTATAGATTACGGTTTTCATTCAAATAGACAGATATCATTAATATTTTTGAAAATTTTAAATCCGTCGAGTAGTTTTTCACATATCTATGAAAATACTTTTCTTCATAAATGCGAATTTGTTGGAAACCGTTTACCCGATTGCACCCAGTTAAGAGAGTAACCTTCATTATTCAAAACCCCATAATCTAACCAGCTTTAAACTGCCTATTCTGATTCTCTACCCAGTTATCGTATTCACGTCGATTTCAATTAAAAAAATGAAATATCATGAATATCCCGATAGCTGGGTACCAACCGATATGTCTATTCTGAGCGATATAAATGAAAACCATCGAGACGAGGATTTTGAATAAAAAAATGGTGTGTCATGAAGACACGCGATAGAAGTGAAACTGAATGATTGGATCGGCAAGGATTCTTTAATTTTCTATGTTTAGAGGGCGAGGAATCATTTTAATCACGTGTCAAACACTTCTTGATAGCAAACACTAATTTATTCATCATAATAATTATACTTTTTTCAAGATACAATAATATTAGTATGAATATGATGAATTGAATCTCAATCAGCTTCACCTTCATTCTCTGGTAGACTCTTCATGAACGAAATGATAGGTTTGTGGTAACTAAAATAGGTAATGAAGACTCTTGACTCCAAATTTTCGATGTAACGTGAGAAAACTACATCGATCGTGGTACCATGGCGTGTAGTCGATTCAATTGGTGAATTGTTCATTTCCAATGACAATTTCTGTTGCAAGAACTGAATTAATGGCTTGGAATCCTCTGAAGCAAAATTAACATTAAAATCTCCACCTAGAATCATAGGTATTTTGTCCAGCTCTACTCCAACTTCTGCAGCCCCCACTGGAGTATACGGCAGCAAGTGAAGGTGAATAAACTCGATTATTTTCGCCATCTTCTGATTTGGTGAAATATAGAGTGCTATAAGCATAATCCGCTGTCCGCTTTCTGTGCGACATTCAGCTGCACGCATTTCTCCAACAGATGACAACCCAATTGAAAGCGATTCTAGTTGTTTCAAGTTCAGGTCCATATTGGGTGTCATGATGTTCGTTCCATGAGCAGTATTGCGACACTCCCTGCTCTCACATTATGTCTTTTGAACTGTATGACACAATTAAAATTGGGAACATCAATTTCTTGATCGTTTTCCTTCCACGTCTCTGAAAGTATCAATATATTAGACCGTAGAATCACCGGATCATTGAAATCTCCGCTATGAGCTCCTAAGCTTTGGCAATTGAGGGTTGTTATTGATAAGCCTGGTCTGCTGATGAACTCTCGGAGAATGTCAGTCAAAATTATCAATGGATTTGTTGATAATCTTCTAAATTCTGATTGTAGCTTGTCCATTGATTGAGCTTCTTTCCGTCCATGATAAAATTTGTTCTTTCCATCCTTCGCAACGATGTATAATCCCTGTATACTTGTGACACGGGACAAGGTTACGTGAAGGAGTTGTTCTGAATGTGTCTTTTCGTATTCATAGACGATTTGATTAAACGTACCACCTTGAGACTTGTGGATAGTAATAGCACACGCTGATACCAATGGCAGATGATTTCTTTTGACGAAAATCGTTTTATTATTGTTCATATATATCGTAGAAGTTCTTCGTGCAATGGGAACTGCCGTGTGGCTGATGTTTGCTTGGATGAACGCAGCAGCTTTTCTCCGGATCTTCTGCCCCGTCTTTGAAAAACTACTCGACGGATTTCAAATTTTCAAAAATATTAATGATATCTGTCTATTTGAATAAAAACCGTAGTCTATAATATAAAATAAAATGGTAGAAAATTAATTCGGAAACATATGCTCAAGTCAAATATTTCAACCTTGATTCCTCCTTATAACTCTATGCTATACAGGAGGTGAAGAATGATACCGGGTCGTGTTTTCCATTGAAAAGACCCCCTGGTTTCCTCTTAAAAGTGCGCGATATTTTCCGAATGCGAAACTTCCCGGAGGTTGGCCTGCAATGCCGAGCGCGGCAGCATTCAAGCTTTCTTTCTTGTAATCATGATCGTCACGGTGAACACCAACATCATGGCTGCAGGACCGTGTCGTTCATTTCAGCATTGTCATTGAGTATTACATACGGATTTTGAGTTTATGAAACAATTTGAGAAATTGTTCAACTGTTCCCAGGTGCCATCCGAATGATATCATCGAGGCAACCTTTGGAAGCGCTGTTCGCAGACGTTGCTGTTGATGAATGCTGTTGATTCCTTGAGGTCTGTTGAGTGTCATACGAAGGAGCAAGTAACAAACACTGTGGAATTAAGTTGCTCTACTGGATAGTTTCCAAATCGTGTCCATCACGACCTGATTCGCCGCGAGTACTACTATTCACGCCCGTTAGGATCTCTCCAACAATTTCCGACTTCATCAGATCTGGTAAGTTCCAATGACTCTGTCTCGACATGTCAAGGACAGATATTCATTGGGAGCATGTCACATCGGGAAGTTATTGGTTCGACCCACTGAGGGTCAAACTCACATCCCGTTTATTCATTATATCTTTTTTATCGCATCAAGGACAGCCATATCTTGGAATTACTTCGAAGCAAGTTAATCACGCGTAATTGCAGATGTCCTTGGTGAGGAGGAAAGGGATCTTCGGGAATTGGATCCGTGTAGTCAGAATTATCTTCCAATGATAAGGAGTGAACACCTGAGTGACTGTGTCCAGTACCATTTTGGATAGTTCCTTCTGTGTTCTTCGACGAGCCTAAGCACTAATTTTTGGCTTTGAATTCTGGCCAAAGTGTGTTTTCTCCTTCTTTGATGGAGGGGTCTTAGAACTGTCCAATTAGGAAATGTGCTCAGAGTGTCCCCCACATTTTTTTCTTTTTGCATTCGGCGCAGGAGTTTGTGAATTTTCGTCTGATTGGTGTTCTCAAAAAGATCCTGAGCCAGTGCATTCTGGAGATTCTGGTGCAAGCTCGCAGAATTACCAATCATGCTATAATCTTGTTAATTTTTTTTATCATTTATGATGCGGTGCCGATATCATGGATCTACTGATTTACCTATTCAACTCTTGGCATCGCGTAGATGCAAGCATATCTAGTCAATCCGTGATTTTAGGAAAAATGCTTATGGATATTTGTTGTAGGAATTTTATCAGCTAAACAAATTTTTTTGCAATTGCCTGCTATAATCGGTCATTGTCAAGATTACTCTTTAGTAGAATGTGGTCATCGACACAGCGCCATGATTTTATTTGATGGGTTTTTTTCATATTTATTGTCTCTTGAGAATATCAATCATACATCCATCAATTCTTCATACTCTCGAAACTTTCGTTGAATGAGGAAGTAAAGCTATCGATGCACTTATCAGCTCTTTATTCACCTCTTCACACTAGCTCCCTCATCTCAGACACATTATTTTCACATTCCTCTCGGCGTAAATGATGGTAATATATATTATGAGTTATGGAGAGGGTAAAATTATTCACCTTGGAATACCTGTGCTAGCCTTGGTAGATCATCTTTACCAAAGAAAAACGTTTTGGTGCACGTTTTGGAACTTTTGGGGGTGGAACTGTCAACTTTTCGGCTCATGAGATCGAATCGAGCGACGTGACGAAAATTCTTTTTTGAAAAAATATTTGCCCAAAGCCGGATTCGAACTCATGATCCTAGAATCGATTTGGAGTAGGCAGAGCACTTTAGCCCACTACGCCAAACTTGACTTGACTTGAAAATTGTTTATTAACATTTGTCATATATACATACTATATACAGTATTAATATCTTAAGTGCTACGTTCTAGATCACCAGCCGTTGGCTTTATATCTAATTTGAAAGAAGTGTAACCTAATTTTTCATTATTACAGATATTTGTGATTATTTACATGATGACTCGATATAAGGAAAAATGACTTCTAAAAAACCTTATAAGTAATGGATGCATGAGGGGCGGGAGAGAAAAGGATATATGGAAAGGTGGGACAAAACAGGTGGTCAGCGGGACCAATTGGATTTTATGTCAATATTGATGTTTTGGAGCTGGGAATTAGGATGGGATTGTAGCTTAAATTTAAATGTCTCATTTATTCTATCGATAAATTCGCCTATGGTTGTCATGCCGAGCGTTTCGTGTATTTCCACAATCGTCGTTCTTCTTTTAAAATTTCCTATTATTCGTAGGAATTTATTTTGAATCACTTGAAGATGATTCAAGTGCATTTTCGCTGCATTGTGCCAGGCAGGACAACCATAGGTGATAATGGGCCTAATTAACCCTTTGTAGAGAGTAAGTTTGAGGGATTGACTGAGTGCGGGTGATTTTAGCAAATTATATAATCTTACTAGGATAACTTTAGTCTTGACCTTGATTTCAGATATATGCTTTTTCCACAGGAGTTTGGAATCGATGTGTAAGCCTAAATACTTTACAGAGTCGGTTGGTGTGATCTTATCGCTACGAATAGTTAAGGTCGGCTTGGCCTTGGAGCTAGTAAATAAGATTGCTTCTGTCATTTCGTTAATTCACTGATTGTGAGAGAAGCAGCATTTTCTATTCTTCTAATAGCTTTGTTTATCGATTTGCTAGCTGAGTACAAGGCAATGTCATCAGCATAGCCTGCAATGGATACATTTCTCGGAATTCTACTAAAAACAGAAGCAATGTACAAGTTGAATAAAACAGGCGAGAGAATGGACCCTTGTGGGACTCCCGCGACAATTTCTATTTTATTCGAAAGCGAAGTTTCGACTCGAACTCAGATATATCTATTTGAGAGATATGATAGTAGAATTTTACATAGATATTTAGGGACATTTAATCCTTCGAGTTTATATATAAGGCCTATGGGCCAAACAGAATCAAAGGCCTTCTCGCTGTCCAGGAGAAGAAGAACGGTATCTTCTTTCCGGTCTTTCGCGGATTTTATATCATTCGTAATTCTAACCAGCTGGTGGCAGGTCGAGTGCTCTGATCGAAAACCAAATTGATTGATAGGCATTAGTTGTAACTCTTCTATGGGTTTTTTGAGACGAGCTAAAATTATTCGCTCAAAAAGTTTAGCCAATACCGGTAGGAGGCTAATAGCCCTATAGCTCACCGGATGCGAAGGGGGTTTACCGGGCTTTAGAATCGGAATGACCACCGCTCCTTTTCAGAGTTCCGGGAAATATTGTCTGAGGAGGCATGCATTGTATATCTTTGTTAGTAAACTTATTGCTTTAATTGGGAGGTTTTTTAGTGCTATATTGGGAATATTACCCACACCCGGGGCTGATTTATTTTTTAGTTTTTTGATAGCGGAAGTGATTTCACGGGGATTTGTAAGGAATTTAATGGGAGTTTCGATAGGGGCTTTGAGGATAGTTTTTCTCACATGACCTGTGACTTGTTGTTCAAAAGATTTGTTACCACGGGAGGCCGATAATTCGTGTATTTTTGCGTAGTGTTTGCAAAGTGTATTAGCCTTATCAAGGTCTTCTGTGTGGGGTGTGTTGTTTGACTTTAGTGTGGGGATTTTTCTTTTACCGGTGTTATTAAAATATTTTGCTACGCGCCAAATAGAGTGATCTTTTAAGTTTATTTTTCTGAGTTTGTTGTGCCAAGATGATTGTTTCCATTCGGCTAATTTAAGTCTGATTTCTTTTATCAGCTGATTGAGTTCGGTTTTAAGGTAGCGATTTCGCGTTTTTTGCCATCTTGACCTAATGTAATTTTTTAGTTTTATTAATGAGGCTATTTCGGTTGGGATAGGAGTGTGGGTGGATTCGGTTGAGTGGTTGGGAGTGGAGGAATCCAGGGCTGTTTGAATGACTTGAGTGAAATGTGTTATGTGTTGATCTATTGCTTCAGTGTTGTTACAAGTAGGGTTTGGTGTAGAAATCTCCTCATTTAAGGTATCCTTGAATTTATTTCAGTCGGTTTTCGCGTAGTTTAAAATTTTTGATGATTCTGGTGAGGTTGGTCTGCCAAATAGGGAGAAAAACAATCGTAGGTGATCTGATGGGGATTCGGAAAGTGTGGTGAAATTATTAATGATAGAGATGTGGGTGCGGCAACGTTCCTTCTCGCGGTTTCCATCGATGGGAAGAACGAAGCGTAAGTGGGCCTAGACAGGTTGGTGGTAGAAGTCGGAGTTGGCTCCAGGACTGCAGGAGACTGGAGGAAGTGGATCTTGCTTTCCAGATTCTGGATCGTGGCTGAGTGAGGTGTAGCGGGCAAATCGATTGGTTCAAGGCTGGGTCTGGCGGACTGAGCTCGTTTTTGTTGAGTTTCCATGTATTTTTGGCGCATGGAACACTCCCTATAGCTGGCTGTGTGGGCGAGTCCGCAGTTTGCACACTTCAGGGTTTTGGAAGTGCAGGCTTTTACGTCGTGGTTTGACGCACACTTGACGCATCTCAGGTTCAGGTTGCAATGTTGGCTTGCGTGGCCAAATCTCTGGCACCTGAAGCATTGGGTAGGTTGCTGGGATTTTACATATTTTTCTACCTGATATGTGTGGTAGAAAATCGTTTTGATTTCAGCGAAGCTGCTCAAGGTTGTTTCCGGGCCAACCGTGATAGCGAAGATCGGTAATGGCCTGTTTTCTTTGGCGTCTCCGTCTTTGTTTACTTTCACGAACTGGCGAACGGAAAGTACGTTGATGCCGTGTTTTCATAACTCGGCTTGAATTTCGTCTTGTGAAAAACTGCTTGGAAGCCCTTTCAGAATATATTTTTTCGGTCGCTCACTTTTAAGACCGAAAGTGAAAAAATTGATATCTTGCCTTTTCAGGATACTTGCGATTTTGTTGTAGTCCTCGAGCGTCCGTAGATGGACGATCGTGGTACTTCCATCAAATTTCATCTTGAAATTTTTATCTGTGGCGTTGCTCTGCAGAAAATTGATTAATTTTTTTGTCTCCATTTTTTCATTCTCGATGATTAATGGAGGGACAGAAGTTTGTTTTGGAGTCCATCAGAAGTGTCGGAGGGTTTGGCGAGGCGAGCGGGAACTGAACTCGCACTAGTCGAAGGTTTCGTAACGGCTTTTTTCGTTTTTTTTGGGTCTTCCATCGGAGGACTCATTTTGGCTTTCCTTTTTGGAGCCAAGGGAATTTTGAGGTTTTTTAGAAAAGCTACCGGGCATATAGAGACTTTCCATTCTCAAATTCGATCAGTAACCACCGCCTCCCCGTCTGAAGGCATTTATTGAATTAAATTTAATAGGAAAAAAATTTCTCAAAGAAAAAAAACTATGGGGAAATGTTTTTTTAAGCTGAGTGTCACACTGGCCATGCTGCCGTGGTCAGTGTCGTTTGATGTTCTTTTTTAATTCCGTGTTCTGCTAGAAAAAATATTCTAACAGTAGTAGATTACGTGACGTATGCATACCTAGCCGCACCAAGTAGCAGAATGCAGTTTTCAATGTTGCATAATTGAAAGCTCGTTTAGAGCTAATTTAATATGTTGAACAAAAATGGCCTGCTAACGGGGTTTTGGAAGAAAAATAGGTTGAGGCTAGGTTCCATGTAAGCTAGCAGAACCATAGCTAAAAATTGAGCAGAATTTTTTTTTCTCCTGCTCAGGTTTTAAAGCTGATTTAGAGCTAATTTAATATGCTGAAAAAAAATTTCCTGCTGACGGGGTTTTTGAAGAAAAATGAGTTGAGGCTAGCTTGCGTGTAAGCTAGCAGAACAATGGCTAAAAAATGAGCAGAATTTTGTTTTCTCCTGCTCAGGTTTTAGAGCTAATTTAGTATGTTAAAAAAAAATTTCCTGCGGACAGGGTTTATGAAGAAAAATGAGTTGAGGCTAGCTTCCATGTAAGCTGGCAGAACAATGATTAAAAAATGAGCAGAATTTTTTTTTCTCCTGCTCAGGTTTTAGAGCTAATTTAGAGCTAGTGTGACACTCAGCTTAAAAAAACATTTCCCCGTAATTTTTTTTCTTTGAGAAAAAAAAATTATGAACACTTATTTATTGTTTTTTTTTCTTATTTTGGATAGGTTAAACGTGAGCTCTTAATTAGTTGTAAATTTCCTGAGCTTTTGGTGATGAATAAAAAATTATTTGATATATTTTACTGCTAGCTTACAGTTAAGTTACTTTGAACGCGTTTTTCTCATTAACGTCTCCAGCAGGAAAATTAATGAATGCATATAAAATTAGCTGGAAATGAGCTTTTAATGTTGCAATCGGAAAAATTTGATTCTGCTATTTTTTACTGCTAGGTATACATACGTGAAATAACACAATTCTGAATGATTAGAAGTTGGTGAAAACGCATTGAAATTGTAAGAAAAGTAGAAAAATTCCAGAAGATTAGCAACAGAGTGAGAACTACATGAAAATTCTCGGCGAAAATTGTCCTATCTCCCTCATTTTCCAAGATATGCATTGACGTCGCACTTTGCAAGTGTTTTAACATGGTGAACGGTAGCTGGCAAGAAACAAAACCATTGATGCTATAAGTTAGTCAAGTTTCCATACTCCGAGTTCTGTAAGATATAACCGAAAGATGAAACCTTGGTTATGTGATCAGAACTGCTACTTTCTTTAATTTCCTTTTAACTTCCACCCTACCTATAGTGTGTTATTTAAATTTCAGAGAATAAAGCCACGAATCACCCTGAGCACTAACCTATCCCAAAAACAGAGGATGCGGATTGAAAAAACACACCAAGAAGTAATTCCAGGCCCAACGGCCTCATCGATTCACTCAGGTATAATCCCAAAGGCCTTCCCATCTGTCATAAAAACCCAACCAGCTTGTGGGATATAGCTTCAATACAGATAGTGAAGTAAGTGATGAGAAAATAGAGATGCAGAAAGAGATTGCTAGTGGCTATGGTGGAGGTACAGTGGACCAGGCGATTGCCCTTGGTGAAAATCGAGAGGAAGCGGCAGCTAGTGGCTATGGTGGGGATTCAGTGAATCAGGCGATTGACTTTGATGGAAACTGGGAGGAAGAGGTAGCTAGTGGCTATGGCAGAGATGGAGTGGACCAGGCGATTGAGACTGGTGAAAAGCGAGAGGAAGAGGCTTATGGTTCTGGGGGACATGGAAAAGAAGAGGCAGCTAGTGGCCATGGTGGAGATGCCGAGGACCAAGCTGATGGCTCTGGCGAACAGGGAGAGAATGCATTACTTAATGAGCCTGGTAGACATGGAGAAGAGGCATCAGCTAGTGGCTATGATCAAAATGCAGAAGGCCAGGCCATTGGCTTTGGTGAAGATCGGGAAGAAGAGGCAGCTTATGGTCTCAGGGGCCATGAAAAAGTACATGCAATTAGTGACTATGATGGCGATGCCGAGGATCAGGCTGGTAGCTTTGGTAAGGAGGGAGAGATTGCAGCAGTTTATGGTTTTGGTGAACTCGGAAAACCAACGGCAGCTGGTGAAGATGGAGAACGTTAGATGGTAAGTTCAATTACCTTGATGTAAATGTATTGTTGTAAATCGGATTAATTATTTGATACGAAATGATATATTGTGCATTGAAATATACTCAAGGACTACACGGAATGAGTCTTATGCATGTGCGGACTTAAAGTCACGCATTTTCGAGGCTTCCCTAGTCATGCTACATATAAAAACGTGTACAAATAGCCTCATCATTGGGGTTTCAGGGCCGCACGGTTTTAACCACTGATATCTCCATAACTACGTGAGTTATGAAAAGAACTTACACCAAATGAAATGTGTATTTTCATGCGAGGAACAACTTTCATGAGAGATTTTTTGCTTCCGCATGGAAGATTTGTCTTAGCTCAATTTTCAGATTTTCTAATTCCATGTGGAAATGATCTAGAATGGTCTGAAACGTAAAAATATGAAATTTTAGGTCGTCGTCTGTCTGTGAACGGGTGATTTTTGGCACCTCTATTTACTAATATGAACACTTAAATGGCTAACATTGATTTATAAAATCTCAAATTCTCTGCAATAATTGGTATTAAGCCCCTCTTGCACTATACCAAAGATCAGCACGATCGAAGCATAAGTTTTTGAGAAAACATTTTTTTTCAATTTGTGTTCAATATCTCCTTCAATATTGAACCGATTCATTTCTTTTTTTTTTGAATATTCCTGATCTATGACTTTGATTTCCTCTATCTATAAGAGGAAATCAAAAGACATATAAGCGTCCATAGAAAGGTTTCGAGTTATTTCAACTTTTGTGTTTTTCACTTAAAATTTTTGTTCGCGCATCTCCTTCTACGGTTATTGTTATAGAGACTTGATATTTTCCTCAAATGTTCCACCTGGCGCCTATATGTGGAAGTGGTTTGGATTTTTCAAATTTTTCAACACACACACATGCACGCACGCACACATACATCCAATCAAGTCTAAGTTACATGAAGACGCTTCGATTCCGATACCTTTATTCGTTCGCGAGTAATCCGGCACCAAAATTTGACCGCATACATACTCACACAGAAACACACGCGCAGTGGTAGAGTGTCAGGGCTCTATCTCTGACCCTTCTTGTGATAGAGCGTAACAATGAAAATGAAAATTGTTGATAACTTTTGCGTTCATTCTATCTTGACAGTGATCATGAATATTGTGATTCTGAATGGTTAAATCGGTCAATGCCTCTGTTGGCATGAGGCGAAAAATAACGAACTGAGCGACAATTGCCTATACGCAATTTTTCACTCTCAATTATTCTCAAATTTAGAAAATTTTCTGAAACAATAATTTACATAAGAATAATGAATATGCACAAATTAAAAAAGGGAATGCTTGAATCCTAGTCGATAGATTCGAGCATGCCTTTTCCAGCATTTCTGGTCGACAGATTCGAGCATTCCTTGTTTAATCCTAGTCGAACACCCCCTATACACCTCATTATTCGTTTCCAAAAAATCGCCCTGCGCCTTATCTGATTACATTTATTTTCCGAGAAATTGCCTCCTTTATAGTTACGCAAAAAATCACCTCCTTCATAGTCACCTAAAAAATCACCTCCTCTATAGTCACCTAAAAAAATCACCCCCTCTATAGTCACCTAAAAAAATCACCCACTCTATAGTCACCCAAAAAATCACCCCCTCCTCATGTGATTACATCTACTTCCAAAAATCATCCCCTCTATAGTCACCCAAAAAAATCACCCCCTCTATAGTCACCTAAAAAAAATCACCCCCTATAGTCACCCAAAAAAATCACCCCCTCTATAGTCACCCAAAAATTACCCCCTCCTCATATGATTACATCTATTTACAAAAATCACCCCCTCTATAGTCACCCAAAAAAATCACCCCGTCTATAGCCACCTAAAAAAATCACCCCCTTTATAGTCACCCAAAAAAATCACCCCTTCTATAGTCACCCAAAAAAATGACCCCCTTCCCATATGTTTACATCTATTTCCAAAAATCACCTCCTTTATAGTCACCCAACAAATCACCCCCTCAATTTCTTAATCTCACGCCCCTCCGCCGCTAAAAAAATCACGCATAACCATTTCGTATGAATCTGGGGATTTCTTATAGTCACCCCCCCAAATGTCAGAATGTAGGGAATTCGTGACTTTTGGGTGACAATAAAAGAATCACCCCGTGTACAAATAGCCACACCGAAGAGCAATTCAGTGATTTCGGATTTTGCAGTTTTTAAAGAATGACATTCCTACTTATTTATTACCATATGTTGATTCCATTTTCGTTATCGTCGGCGGCATGGTGAATTTAGGATCTCCCACCTTAGGTGTTGATAAATTTTTGAACCCCAAGTAAATAAGTAATAATGTAAGGCAGTCAACTTTGGCTTTATTATAAACATTTACAGTAACCACACATTTAATTAAATATAAGGAAGATATATGTACACGGAGAGAAAAAACCAAGAAAAATTGACGTGCTCGGCACTATAATGGAGGTGCAAAATGCTCGACTAATGAAATGTGTTTGGCTCACAAATAAAAATTGATATTAATGACATTTATTTTAGCGAAAAATTTCACATTCGATCAGATGTTTCTTTTCCAAATTTCCTACACAGCACAACAATTTTTCGGAGTTTCTTATTTTTTATTCCAATTTCAAGAAAAAATCAATGAAAAAACGTCAAAAACCGCTAGCAAGCTCAGTGCATTCTATTGAGCTTTCTCCCATTTTTTTACTGTGCTCTATATGAATTTTCTCTAAAAGGATTTTGATTGGATACCCGTGATTACATCCGCGTTCGCATTTATTTTCCTCAGCGATCATTATGTGTGGTATTTCCGCCATGTGTATTGTGTGGATTAATTTTGAGTTCATGGGAGAACCTTGGTGCAACAGCCTAAATTAATGTAAGTATTTTGTTTTTAATTTTTCGACTCGTTTTGACATTCGCAACGACTGTGACCGACGCATGGGTTGGTGGGTTTCGTATATTTCGCAGTTGCTCACCTAATTTTCTATCATTTCGGCGTTTTCATTTGTTCTCAACATGTCGTTGATTCCTGAAACCTTGATTCAAGTTGCGGAACGGCGTCATGGCGAAATATATTCTGTTTTAACCTCTATATAGAGGTTAAAATATACCTCATGAGAACATTTGAAAATTTTTTGGACTGGTTCCGTGAAATTTTAGTAGGTAATCACGTCGTATCATCATCCACTCTGTCTTCTTGAACGTCACCTTATTGCATCACTGAAATATATGGGTGAACTGCATGTGCACGGGGACAGGAGTGTCATGTTTACCCGAGTGTCTAATTTGACCTCAGTTAGCAGAAAGTCAACATTCCGACGATAGCACGGGTATTTGGACTAATCTTCACATTTGGGTCTAACAGCGAAATGGTAAAGAGCGGTAACGCAGACCTACATTCATTTTCAGTTGCATATAATTATTGCCACGCATGCATGAACACAAAATGAACAGAAAACTCTTTGATTTCTGCTAGAATCCACTTTTTTTCAAAGGAAATTAATAATATCAGGAAATTAAACTGAATTAGATTCTTTTTTATAACAACTTAACATTTATTCTTTTCAACATACAACACAGTGGAATTGCAGCACAAAATAGCTATTCTCGTCACAAGGCCGTAAAGAACTTTTCTGGCGAGTGTGTATTTGCAGACCGAGGCGAAGCCGAGGTATGCAAACACACGAGCTAGAAAAGTTTTTACGGCCGTGTAACGAACTGAATTTTTCTTCATACTGGGCGGAGAAGCCCGTTGTACGGACGCGAAGCGTCCGTAAAACGGGATGTTACGGACAGTATGACGAAAAGAATTTTCTTTCTGTTCTGGACAATTTGAGCATGAATAAAAGTCGCACGCAATAAGATTGAGAAAGTCAATAATCAACACTTCTCGATCCTTGCAGGACTACAACGCACATTTCAACCGACCAGAAATAACAGCAAACGTAAGCCCCTTTAAATTCGCTTTTATTTGCGAGTCAACTTATTTTCATAGAGTATATTTTAGCGGGTGAAATGTAACTGAAAATTAATTCCCTACAGGCCATTTATCGAATCCTCAACAGTTCTGGAGATGGAAAAGCTGTAATCCGGTATTTTAAAGAGAACAAAACTCTGGATAAACCGATTCGATGTTTACTGAGCCGAGAAGTGATTCGCGATGAGAAAAATCAACAATTGGCAGTAATTTATGAGCAGCCTGGAGTGGAACAAGTAGACAGATTTAAGTAAGTGTAGAGATGAATACTTTTTGTCATCGAATTTTTTCATATTCATAATTAAGAATAATTTGTCAAAATTTATTTCAGAATTACACGAGTGCAGTTCCAATCTTGGGCAACTGATATCGCAATTGTGTTCCCTGGGGAAAGTCCAAATTTGTATTACAAGGCATATACTTCCCAGCCAATCCAGACACGCAGTCCCGATGGGCGGGTTATTCTTAAACGACGTAAGGAAAATCCAAGTGGCATTCTATACGATCACTACCTTTATCAGCAGCATAAACTAAAGCATAAGCAAAAGCTAGTACGGATGATAGAGCCACCCGCATCAATTCATAACGTAACGCCAACGGGTAATTGCATCTCGATTTTCATGCATGCTCTGAGTAGCGACAGAAAGTAATTATGGAAAAAACGAAATAGTTTACTAACCATAAAAAATTGTTCAGAAGCTGAACAGGAAGCTCTTGACTGGCTAAAAGGGAATCTTAATCCACCATCACAGGTCAAAGACAATTGGGCTGCCTCTCGGCAACTGAGAAAACTGCGATTACGCGAAGGTATGAGCGTTCATGACTACTACGAGCTAATCCCGGCCTTGAAAACAGCCTTGGGCTCACAATTGGTAAGAAATCTGACGCGGAATTAAATATTATTTCGGGATAATTTTTTTTTTCAACTTACTTTCATGCATTATTAATTTTTAGCTGTCCACTGATTTTGATGCGCTTTACCCTCAACGTGAGAACGTATTTCGGGCCCGATGGGAAACGGCACGTGATGTGCTCACAGCTGCACTGGAGAAACTGAAAAGCAAATTCTCACCAGAAGATATTGGTCTGTACTATCGAATGCCAATCTCAGCAGAGCACATAAAGGATACGATAGTTCTACGTCTATTACCATATATCATCAATCCAGCACGACAGAAGCTCAGAAAAGGCGAACGAGCTGAAAGACGCACCGTAATTGAGAAGCAAGAAGCATTCTTCATCCACGCGAAAACCGCAGCAGATGTAAATCCTGCTCTACAGAATCATCGACAGATTTGCATTAATGCAGGAGAGACACTTCAGCCGATTCCAGTTTTCGTTGGTGATTCTCTTGAACGTTTAGAGACATTCCATGTGCACGTCCATAACTCCGTGGACGACCCAACGACTTATCAAGTTTTCAGTGTTCTGAATGCGATCGATTTAACATTCAGAATTTCGTTTTCACTAAATTGTTCATATTCATCACGTTCTCACCCTATCTGGCTGTTCATTCAAAAAGCCCTGTATAACATCGATTTACCGGATGATCGTTGCAATAGGGACGTAGTGGCATTGATAGAAAGAGTCAGACATCCACCTGATGAAAACCGTGACCCAAACAGAGAGTAAAACTCGATATGTTCTCTTGCAAACTCTGTGTTTTGCATTTTCAGGCTCTCAAGAGTTATGTTAGTCATGTAAGATTATTTCACTTCACTTCATCTAATTTTCCTTGTGGTCGTAAATCGTGTTTGAGAAGTTTCAGTTCTTTTAATTCACTCCGATCGCATGTAGAGCGTTTACATGGAAGAAAAATACAGGTTGTGGAAGGAGGGCCCGCAGCGAAACAATTCAAAGACGATAGCAATAAGCTATCGAGGGAAGACGACGAAGGTGCTTTAGAACTTAATGAAAAAATGGAATCTGTAATCGAAGTGAATGAAAGAATTGAAAATATAATCGAAAGGAATGAACAACTAAGGGAAGAGAGTGTCATGAGCGTCCGAGAAAAATGGTTGATGTTTGCCGCAAAAATCTATAGTCATTCTGATATTCCGCGGTCTAAATCACTTGAAATTATAAATGACACTCGCAGTTTTATTAAAGATTTGTTCCAGGATGATATACGTACTTTTCAAAAAGCGTTCGAGCCAGATGCAGTATACAGCACCCATGGGATAAAAACAGAAGCCGTAAAACTTCTTCAACATATTTCTAATGAGGGTAGTTCTCAATCAGATAATTTTGACACCGAGTACAAAATTTTTAAAGAATTTCAACATCGTGGAACTTACGTGCCCCCAGAATCGTATCTCCTCGGTGAGAGGAACGATTTTCGGAGGAACAAGCAAACCATCGATAAAAAAAGAATTCCAGTGACTGCTCAACTGATTCGCTTACGCCATATTTTGAAAAAAATTTTCGAATTACCGCTAATTTTAGATGAAACCCTCGCTGAAATTGCTTCGATTCCAAAAACCTCTTCAATAGTTACTAATTTTATGGAGGGTGATCTTTGGAAAGAGCTTAGTAAAAATGATCAAGACAAAGTTGTCATTCCTTTGATTTTCTACATTGATGACTATGAGAATAATAACCCTTTAGGGAGCCACCGAGGAATATCAAAATGTAGTGCAGTCTATGTTTCTATTGCATGTCTACCTACCAGATTTTCATCAGAACTAGAAAACATTTTCTTGGTTTTATTATTCAACAGTTTAGACGGAAGACATTTCAATAATTCGATCATTTTTTGTAAGGTTCGAGAAGAATTACATTTTTTAGAGACAGAGGGAATTAGGGTCGATCATCCAAGTGGAGAGAAACATTTATATTTTTGGCTAGCATTAATAATCGGGGATAACTTGGGTATGCATCAACTACTGCGCTTCAGAGAGAGTTTCAATTCTGGGAAAATCTGTCGTTTCTGTTTGATAGATTTTAATGATATAAATGATACTTTCAATGAAGATGATTGTGAATTACGCACAAAAATAAATTATGAAAACGATCTCGCGAAAAATGATCCCAAACGAACCGGAATTGTTGATCGATGCGTCTTAAGCGGCATCGGTGGATTTCACCCAGTGCAAAACATGGCAGTTGATGTAGTTCATGATGTTTTAGAAGGCATTTGCAGGTACGATTTGGCTCTAAGCCTCAATAATTTTATCAGAAAAAAATATTTTTCTTTGCCTCAATTGAATAATTTGATTCAAGGTTTTTCTTATGGATCGATAAAAAATAAACCTGCTGAAATCCTGGATAGCCATCTAACAAAAAAGTGCATCAACATGAGTGCGTCGGAAATGCTAACGTTAATTTCGAATTTACCGGTTATTATAGGCCATTCGATATCTGATGATGACGAAGTTTGGCGGTTAGTTCTTTCCCTGCGGAAAATAAGTGTGATTGTAACAGATTCTCAATTTAGTATAGAAGCGCCTAACGTATTACAAATTTTTATAACAGAATATTTGAAACAATTGTCGAAATTGTTTCCGAAAAGCCTCAAACCCAAACATCACTTTCTACTACACTATCCAAGAGTAATGCAGTTGTGTGGTCCATTATGGAAGATATGTACGATGAGGTTCGAGGCAAAACATCGAGAAGGAAAGACGACATCTCGTTCGGCAGTGAGTCGTGTCAACGTATGTCGAACCATTGCAATTAAACACCAGCTCCGCCAAAACTACCGGTTCCTTAATAAATGTACTCCGGAAAGTATTGCATATGATTTAAAATCCGTCAAGGAAGAGTTAATGTTTAATTTAGCGTGTTATGTTCAATTATTTGAACGTTTATCAGCTTCTATCATCACAGCAAATGGTAGAATAAAAATCCTAAAACGAGTTAATGTAAACGGGATGAAATTAGATGTCGGATCCATTGTTATGGTTCCAAGTGAGAATGGTCCGATATTCCATAAAGTTCATACAATAATTATCCAACCAAGTTCTAGACTAGTTTTTGCTGTCAAAACACTCCTTTCGGTGTCGCTAGACGAGCACACAGAATGTTTTAAGCTCGATGGAGAAGCGTATGAATGGACAACTTTAGATTTAGATGATTTATTTAGTTGTAAGATTACAAATTTAGTACGAGCGTCCAATGGCGCAAAGTTCATCCTCAAGAGTTGGATGTAACCATGTAAGATATCTCTGTAATAATGAATAAATGGTCCAATTGAACACAAAAGCTGTTTACATTCATTAAATTTGAAAATCTCTAACAATCATATTATTTTGAGGAATGGAAAGAAAATAATAATAAATAAGAAAATAGTAATAATGAATTATTATTCGAGCCAACAAGACTTATTACTTGCCGACCGGTAAAAAATATTCGAGGAGAAAGTGATTTTTGTTTGAGTTCAATGAATTATTGTTCAAAAAATCATAATAATTATTATTGTATTAGTCCTAGGGAGAAATACTTGAAATTTATGACAATTCATCAAGTGACAATTAATTTTTGCTAAGCCGATGAAGAAGTTTTGCTAGGCAGCACGGTAATTGGTCGTGAGCCTGCAGTTTGCACCTCGATTGTTGTACGGCACAGTAAATTTCAACGGAAACGCAAAACAAAAATTCACGGTTTTTTCTCTCCGTGTAGTACCTTACATAGTCGAAATTAAAAAATAAAACCATTGATAAACCACTCATTAAAGTGTATAAACCTTTTTTTTTAATTATGTCAACATTCGCAACGAAAAACTTTCAGAAGAAAAATCTATAATCTGTACTCATGTACAGCCAACAATTATGCGTTTCTAACTCATCATTTGAAAATCACATTAAAACTGTCTTCAATACTGTGCAAATAATATGACTTGCTGAAACATCCTGTTCATCTTGCATTTGTATATCATTTCCCTTAATAAATGAAACTTCTTTCAATTGAATCACAGGGCATCAAAATCCATCAAAATGCATTCAAGACGATCCCAATTCAACTTTCTCTAAATAAGTGAGACTTAAAAAACGAATTCATCTATTGCCGTAGTTTTCCCTGCAACAGGACACTTGAGTCCAATTAAAAATTCATCAACAACAATCCCACCAGCACTGTAGCCCAGCCAAGGTATTTCAGGACGTATTATTAATCCAACAGACTCGATAACTACGTCAAAAACATTTTCAAGACGTGCTCGTGCCTTCGGCTCACATAGAACACCATGTCGTGTGGCAGCACTTCCTTTGAAAGTGCTGAAAAACACGGATTCAAATTTCTTCCTCCAATTAGGCTTACGATTAGAACAATGAAACCACAGATCATAACATATGGATCCTATTATCCTTACTGAGCGTGCTTCTCTCCATTGTGTGTTAGTTTGGCTTGATGTCTCAATACACAATCGCTTTGCTTTGTCTTCCTGGGTCTGTGCTTTCTCGACATAAAATTGGGTTTTTAGTTCCTGTGGAATGTCACGGAAATCATAATCTCGAAGAGACTTCGCAAAAATTCCATCAATCAGGGATTCAACCGATGCCGGGTCTTTATTAGCCTCTTCTTCAGGATGACAGGGATTCCGATAACATCCCCTGTGTATGACAGATTCACTACCTGGAGCACCTGGACATTAGTTGAGTAAGGTCTCATCAATTTGAAAAACCTTTAACGAAACTTATCTTAGAGTCTTAGACCAATAATAACTTGTTATGCATACCCTAGAGAAATATTATCGGGCATTTTGACGTTTTATATAGGATTTGATGAAGAGAAGTTCCTACGGGAAATTCTATTGAATTTATATGAATCCTATAGAAAATCGAAAGTGGAATTTTAGAGCACTTCTATACACATACGAAAAATCTCGAGCCGATTTTTTTATATGTGTACCTGCAAACAATATTTCCATGACTTTCTCGTTGCATGATGGATCCAACTTTGCATAGCAGTTGCTACTTGGAGCTTTGTAATCAGGAAATTCCGTCAATGGAAGGAACTGCTCGAAAACTTGAAGGACTTTTTTCTTTGCCTCTCCCCATTTTTGTTTGACATCAGTGCAACTCAATAGTTCCAGATTACGAATTCGATATGTGCCAAATTAATTATATATTTTTAAATAAATAAACTCAACAAAAGCCATATTGGAAAATATATTCCTTACTCTTTGACATAAATCAAACATCCAACGATATGCTTGCATTTGTCGGAGCCGGCCTTGCAACTGCACTTGCATTCAATAAACTTATTATTATTAGCTACAATTATTTTAATCTCGATTTCATGTGGAGGGTTATGCACAACTGAAGATTGGATGCACGGTGCACTGATAGCGACTTCTTCAATTGTCAATTTCAATACGCCATAATGGAAAATAAAACCAGCTTCGAGTAACCGCTGACCCTCAACACAAGGTTTCTTGTTTGCTGCTCCATCAACATCGCCGACATAAAATGCAATGTCCCCCAAATTTGACTCAAATTTAGCAGTCATGCCCACACGCAATCTGTGGACGCCTCAAAACCACCAAAATAATTTATATTTTATCTAAATGAATTTTTCTTTACTCAGTGAGAATCACATTCAATCACGGGAAACATTCAGGTTTGAACAAGTTTGAATTTGGTAGTTTTTACGGCGGCCATCTTGCCGTGCGCCAATGCCGCTTCGCGCTCATTTCCCATAGCGAATATAAGAATACATGTGTACCAGCATACAGGACAATCTGGGATAACCGTAACGACAATACTATAGAATGTAAACTTTAATATGAGAACAAAACTGCGACAATTCTGTTGGTTCTGACGCTGTTTTTCCACCATTTTTTTTTCTTTTAGATCACTTTTCCACAATTTTATATGAGTATTATGTCCAGTTTACCGACTTCAACATTGAATGCAGGGAATTCCATGAGCTTCGCGTCTTTTTCTATTTACTCGGTATTTCCGACAAAAAATTTCGAATCCCTCTGGTAATAAATGTTGCAATCCTAAACATATGCTCAAGTGGTCAGTACATCACCACAAAACGTGTACTTGACCCAAATAAATTTTCGGATTTTCTTCCAATGTCACTAATTTCTTGAATGTCGAATGGCGTAGTCTGCTTTAGCGGCGTCATGAAATAATGTTTATATATGGGACATTCCACGTAGAATCGTCGGACTTGGAACCAACTGTTTTTGGATTTGGCTGAAACTGCGCATAACTCTTCGAAAGGTGAAAAACGGTACGTATTTTGTGGCTTTTTTTAAAAATAAACAATTGAGCAATAATTATAAACAAAAGCAAATATCCCAAAAACCCCATTTTTGTTTTGATGAAATTTGGATCACATATTCTACTATATTTGCAGACCATTTTCAAAGAAAGTCATCAAAGAAAGTACATGTACACATATTTACATCAGTTACAGCTATTTACAACTATATACAATCGTCGTAAGGCGCCCATTGTCTCGGTTAATATTTTATGCAAACAATTGATATTTTAAAAATTACTATTACGATTATTTGGCAGATATATTAAATATAGCTATACTTTAGCAGGTATATGGAAGTCATTATCAAATTTGCCTCATTTCCTTACTGAACTATGAATAACTACACCTACTTGAGATCTTATTCTATACATAATATAATAATGATATTTAATAGATATTTACACATGTTTACATCGGCTGCACATATTTATACATATGTACAGTCGTCGTAATGCGTCCATTGTCTCGGTTGATATCTTATATCAATGACAAGGGTTTATGATATGTCGGGTAAGAGAGCACATATGAATCAATTATTTTGGTGCTCGTATCAATCTGTTACAGTGTATGCTTGACCCTAGAATTTTCAAATTGTGGGCATTATCCGATTAAGCTATCATAGGACCATGAAGATTTCTGTTTTTTTTCCTTTTTACGTTTCCTTTGCGTGGTTTGTCTAGCAATAACGTAATAAATGTAATAGGAAGTCACTTACCAAACGTTTGTTTCAAAATAATCAAACGAAATCTGATTACACAATTCACGTGGATATCCCGAAAAACTTTTAAAGGCGTTCCAGGAGCTTGTACACGGCCATAATACTGAATGCACACTGAGGTGAAGTAGATTGATCACATTATGTTTATTAAAATCTTCCCGACTTTACAAAGGTTTTATTTTGCATGCCAACACAAATTTCTAGTGACCTTCAATTAGTTAGCTTTGCCTCAGTTGATTGGAGTGAGAGCACTAATACTGAGTCTTAATGGACGTCTGTTGTCTTAGCTCTTTGTATAGTCCTGCGATATTTTGACTATTTTCATATTCTAGTTTATTCAATTTGAAAAAACGACCGATTTCTCATATTAAGTGTACATATGGTCACGGCGTAGTTGCGAACCCAGGTTGTCGGGTTCCGAAGTTTTTTTTAATGTATATTTAATTTATTAACGGTCTTTATATCTTTATACATATGTGGCTTACGTCTCATACATATGAAAATGTCCAAATGAGCTCACTCTTGTGTAGTTCCTACTTGTTTTATAACAAATTAAACCTACTGTTTTCCCAGTCTCTTTGTGCGTCTATGTATTTGGATGCATTTACAATACCCGGCAAAACATGGTTTACATATGTAGTCTAATGTATTCAGATATGTTTTTCTGTTGGAAAATAGCGGGACAAAAACCCAACTTTTGAGAATTGTCTGGTGCAGAAATTTATAATGATTCTATGCATTTATGTTTTGTTTTATACTCTAATTGTAGAATATATTGAGACTGTCATGTGGCAGCTTGTGCTCATATTGAAATGGTAAATTATGTATTTTGAGTTTCGCCAGATCTTTTGATAATGGATTTTCACCTAGGAGGTGTGTATAGAATTGATCAGCTGGTTTTTTAATGCATTCTCCTATCATATTTATGCCAACTTGTTCGTGCATGTCTGAGATTTTTGCATATAGGTTTTCTCTTAAAGTTAATCTTCGGTACTTATTTTGATACACTTGCAGGTTTCTTAAATGAGTTTGCGCTGTACTACACCAAACTCCTGTTGCATATGTTATGATAGGTCTTAGTATCATTTCATATATGAAATGTTTGTTACTTCTCGAAACTTTAGAATCTTTAGCTAACAAAGGATAAATTTTTCTTTGTACCATATAAATTTTCTGTACTATTTCCTTAACATGGGTTCCATACGTTAGTTTGGAGTCTAGGTGTACCCTCAGGTATCTGACCTTCATTATTGGCTTGGTTTTATGCCCGTATACTGTGATAGGTTGGAAAATTTTAGAGTCTGAGTTATCTTTTTGGCTAAAAATCATCCTTTGGTTTTTCCTGAAGTCAGCGAGATTTTCCATGTGAGGTAGAATTTCTCCAATAAGTATATATGAGTTTGAACTTGTTCAGCTGCTATTATTGCACTATGTGATTGAGCATATATGGCTGTATAGTTTTGGAAAATGTTGGTAGATCATTTAAATAAATGTTGAATAGTTTGGGTCCAAGAATTGATCCCTGGGGCAGACCTGCTCTTATCTTTCTCCTAGAAGATGCTTCACCATTGACCGATACTACAAGATGTCTATTTTCCATGTATGAGTTGATAAATTTGATTAGGACACTTGGGTATTTATAGTCTATCATTTTCATTATCAAACCATCTATCCACACTCTATCAAATGCTTTTTCAATATCTAATAATAACATCACAGTGACCTTGTTCAAGTTAAAGCCGATGCTAACGTGTTGCACTATTCTAGGCACTTGCTGTACAGTACTATGCTTATTTCTAAATCCGAACTGGTTATCAATAATAATATCGTTTTTGTTTTCAAATGTGGTTAAGCACTGGTGGATTACCTTTTCAACTATTTTACCCATATTCGATAAGAGGCTTATAAGCCTATAACAACTTGGATCCAGTTTTTCTTTTCCTGGTTTATGAATTGGGAAAATGTTCCCGGTTTCCAGTGTTTCGAGAAGTATGATAATTGCATAGAAACATTAATAATATGAGTGAGCTGCTCTATGGCTTTTTGGGAAAATTTTTTAAAAATTACGTTTTCTATTTTGTCAAGTCCGGGTGCTTTTTTAGACGGTAGCATTTTAATTATGCGATTTTCCTTTGCGCAAATGCTGAGATATCTTTTTATATTGTCTGTTTAAGTTTGTTAATGGTCAAGTCTATGTTGTGCACTTGCTCAAATTAATAGGCTAGTAGGTTTGCCTTCTCCTTGTTTGTACTGGCTTCTTTGTTTTGTTCGTTTAAAGTTGGGAGTGAGTTGTGATGTTTGTTAAGGCACCTGAGTTTTTTCTCCCATTCCTTGTTTCGGTGCTTGTTAATTAATGATCTTATTTTATTCATTGGTCTTTTTAATTCTTGTTTGTACATCTGTAATCTCGTGGACTGCCAAAGTTTTCTAGTTTTATTTTTCTCTTTTATAGCATCTAAGATGTATTTCGGTAGTTTATCGTGAATTTGTTGCATTGTTTTTGTGGGTATGCATATGCTGATAGAATTATGAATGATAATTCGTGAAAGTCTGAACCTTTTTATGTTATATTTCTATGGTCTCGATTTTAGTTTCAATTTTAATTTTGTCATCCAACATGGATCGTAGCATATGCCAGTCAGCCTTATCGTAGTCATAGCCTATTCTATTGTCATCTGAAGTAATCTGTAAGTCTAAGTTAAATTTGATGGGATTATGATCTGAGGACAGCTGGTTGAGAGCGGAAACACCTGAGATTTGACTGACGTTTTTATATAACACTAGATCTGTTGTTGTTGGACTGGTGCCATTATCTGGGTAATCTGTATACTCATATGGATACAAAATTGTGCTATTATTTTGAAGAGTATAGTTATATAATATGAGGCCTTTAGTATTATTCATTGTGTTGTTCCACGATTGGGGTTTGACATTGAAATCTCAAGCTATAATGACTTTGTCACCAACCTCCAGGAGCAGGTCATGTATGCAGCTATTATATACACTTTGCTGATAAGTTATATACAAATATGTTCTATCGTTATGTTTTTATGGATTTCAATTTTCTTATGTGGTATTGAGTTCTTAACAAAAACATGGCAATTCCCCTTTTGCCTTTGACTTTAAATTCATAGTAACTAGTATAGTTTTTTAATTTGGGTAGCTTCATTTTCTCGTCGACAAGCGCTCCATTTATCATCATGTCAATGTTCTGTGTATTCATGAATTTTATTAATTCCCCTACTTTGTATCGCAATCCATCTGCGTTCCGGCTGGCAATAGGTAAATTACTCATTTTCTAGTATTTGACAAAATCGTACAAGTAATTGAAATTGTTCCACAGTTGCCTGACAATTTACAAACTGGTTTTTGAATCTTTTGACCTCTGTTAGCATTTTAGTTATATTAATGATTCTTCGATCTCATTTGTTAGTTCTAACCTTCATCTGGCCTTCGTATGTATTATATTGATTTTGTCTATTTTGGGGATTAATATTTATATTCGATTTACCTTGGTTTTGGGTGTGTGCGTAAGATCCTGAAGCCTCCGTTGTCTCTCGTGCCCCTTTCTGGTTCTCAGAGCTGGAAAGTGGGCTTGGTCTTGAATTTCTGGTGGTTTCGGGTTGTCTCGGGGTATTTGATTGCCTTGTTGTCTCTGGCTATTTGGGTGAGTGAGTGTCTGCCTGGTGCTTCTGATTGGTGCTAGGGGTTTCCTTCTGCTTTCTATCATCTTGACCCGTCGTTGGTATTCGATGCATATGATTGTGCTTGCTGGATGAGCCTCTCCACAGTTCGTGCACATTGCAGGTACTTCTTTCGATTTGGTGCAGTCCTTAGTTAGATGCTCCTCAGCACATTTCAAGCATGCTGGCTTTGCATAGCAGTTTGATGTTACATGTCCCCATGCTTGACATTTTCTGCACTGGGTTACTTTCCGTTTGTTTACGTACGGTTCCCAGGAGATTTTCATGCTCCCCAGATAAACGACCCTTTGTTGTAGCTGTTTCAGATTAACTTCTCCTGTCAACGTTACCATATATTTTGCTTGATAGGTTTTTTCATCGGGTTGACATTGGCTACGTCGTAATCTAATTGTTGAAGTTCTCCGTTGATTTCATCAATTTCAGTGTCTCTGTGCGCGCCCTTGATGACATAGGTTCTGTTTATTTGGGTTTTGTCGGTATATGTATGGAAGTTTAGTTTACTTTGCTGCCAGACGTTTTTTAGGAGCTCATGCTGCTCTTTTGTGCTTGTAAATACTTCAGTGAAGTTGTCATGATATTTGACGTGGTAGCCGTCTCTCAGCGTATCCTTTAGGCCCTTCATAAAGGGCTGATGAGTCTTTACTTTCCCATGTAGTACCAGAGGAGGTGAGCGTCTGCATTTTAAATTTTTGGGTTGTTTCTCGGTGGTGTTGCAGTCTTCCTCTGCCTCAGATTCATCCATTTCAGTCTCGTTGTCTTCTAGAGGTAAGTACCTGTTTTTGAGTGGGACAGTATTGTCTTGGTTGGATTTTGTATTCGGTGCTGTGTTTGTTCCGAATGCGCCTTTTCTCTTTTCCTCATCGGTTGTTCTCACCTGGGAGAAATCATCCGCGTGCCCCCCCCCCCCGCCCCCCCCCTATGGGGAGTATCGTTTGGTTTTCGGAGGTTAGCTTGGACTATTTCCTGGTGCCTTCACCTAATCAGGAGCCTTTGTTGGTACTGACAAGGTTTAGGATATTTCACTTTATGATTGCGTCTGTTCCTTCAGCTTGATAATGACTATTTATTAATCATTTACTGAAAGTGCCAAGAGCACATTTGTACACACTTTGGCGCCATGCGGGGCTAGACGGCAACTCCGGGTTCCGCAGTCGCCGCCGTACCGATTAGGCCAATTCTACATCCATGATACCCGATCACATCATGATTGATATACATATAAAATAAAAACTGATCAGGATTGCAACTTTTGCAATAAATTGCGAATGATTGAAAATAATCAAGTAATTTCAAGAAAACTATGGGAAATGTACCAGAGTGGGAGTTGACCCCACATCTTCAGATTGCCTGTCTGACGGTCGTTCTATTAAACAATCTGGAATTTCCACAATCTCCATCAAATTTCGCTCGCTTTCGTTCTTTGCAAATAACAAACTCCGCTCCGTCATAGGCATGCCAAATAATCGTAATAATAATTTTTTGAATATTAATTTTTTACATAACCTATTAACCGACACAATGGGTTTCACGACGATTGTATATAGTTGTAAATGCATGTAGCTGATGGGTATGTATACATATGTACAAAATAAGATCTAAAGGAGGCGTAGATATTCACAGTTTTATATTAAGTATGCCAGCGATGTGGTAAATTTGATGATGACTGTCATATACCTCCTAAAGTATCGAATTGAGATACAAGTAGAAGCTTACAGTGACAAGCGAGCTTGGGTGATGCAAATAGGGTCTAACTGGTCTATTGCTGGTAAATACATTCTCGTCTTCTATTTTCTCCATAATAATAAATAAATAATAGTAATAAATAATAGTAAATAATAATAAATAGTTTTGAGGGCACAACCATTTATGTATAAATCTGCGCGATGAAGATTAGGTCATTTTCATTCATAATAGGATATCTATGAAAGTCTTCCTCCCACAAAAAAAACATATATATATATTTTTCGTGCCAAATTTAGTAGGGAACATTTTTGTATGCTATATAGATTCTTATAATATCAGCCATTTCAAAGTTATGCTCATTTGTTTATGAAAATTCCTGAAATATTGTCAATTATTAGTCAAATAATAATTAATTTTATTTGAATAATTAGTCAAATAAACTGAAATATTGAGTTTATTTGATTAAAAAATATTGGCGCTGATTGGATTTTCACGAAATTTCGATATTTTCTCATTTAAATTTTCAGAAAAAATAACAGAAACCCAAAAAAGAAAACAACAAAACGTACATCACCTTCAAAGCGTTTTATTAACTTTGAAAAATATTAAACAAATCGCCTTAATAGATGCAATGATGATTTTTTTTCAAAATGATCGGAGAATATAGTAGAATATGTAATGCAAATTTCATCGAAATCAAAAATGGGGTTTTTGAGATATTTGCTTTTGTTTATAATTATTGCTTAATTGTTTATTTAGAAAAAGTGAGGCGTCATGGGACACCTGGTAGATCTGAAACAAGGAAACACCAATTGTTATCTAAATTGATCCAAAAATTTTGACGATTTAGCGAGAATTATTGGAAATTTTCAAATCCTCAGTTCTTTTAAATGTTTGAAAAGTTTTTCCAAAATTCCATAAAACTTTCTCAAATTTTTCAATAATTTGCAAATTGTTTTTTAAAATTATTAGAATTTTTTTCCAAGTTTTTTGTAAATCTTTCCAATTTTTTTGTCAAATTTTTAGAAAAGTGCTCCAAATTTCTTCACAATTGTAGCAATTTTTTTTCAATTCAAAACAAAAATGGCAAATTTTTTCAAAATTCTTCTGAATTCTTGCAAAATTTTCCAAATTTGTTGTCAATTTTTTTGTCAGTTTTTGCTCATTTTTCCGAATTGTTCTCAAATGAGCCAAATTTTTTCTGAAATTTTTCAAATTTTTTTCCGAAAGATTCTTCCAATTATTCCGATATTTGTCAAAATTTATTGACAATTTTTAAATTTTTCCAAACTTTGTCAGAATATTTAAGAAATTGTTTTGTGACGTGATATTTTGCCTGAGCAAAACATCATCCACCTTCGCGTCGCTTTCCCTTAGTAACAAACAAAATACTAAAAAAACTTACTTAACCTAAACCTAAAAATTGGGCGCCAGTTGGTTTGTACGCCGAACCAACAACGCGAGAGTTTCTAACTTAACGCAAAATCCTCAAAACGCGAAATTTCTCTAAACGCAAATTCTCAAAATACCAAAATTAAAACGGAAAAGGAGTTAACGTTACTTACCGTAACCGCACACTCGACGTATCTCGCATACTTAACCTAACTTAACTAAACTAAACCTAAGGGAAAGGAAGCGGTATGTCCCGCGCTGCTCAGGAGGGGTTTATGATAGATGGGGGTGGGTCGAGATGTTAGGGAATAATTGGTCTCAAAAAAAAAACGTCTAACTAAACCATAACTCAGAAAGCTAAGTTTTGAAAACTCTGTATTTACTTCTCGGCAAAATATACACCTTAAAACTTTAGATTCCAATTAGTTGAAGTACACGAAGCTCACGTGATATCCCATAAAATCAGGTCGAATGCAACCCGAAAAAACTAGTTCAATCTAAAATCGCGATTGAACTTAAAACTACTAGTTTATCGACATCGCGGTCGAAATTCATCCTTTCATAATAATTAAAGGAGACGCAAAAAAAAACGAAATCAGGTCCGCACATAAGGTGATAGTTTACCGACTTTGCGGTCGAGACCTTATAACTATCCTAAATCCCAACAAAATCAGTGAATCTTATTAATTCACTGAAAGTTTCAGTCAACCGAGACCGATAGTTTATCGACTTTGCGGTCGAGATAATATAATTTCGCAATAAACAAAAAAAAAGATGTTAATTTTCCCCAAAATAGTTTTTCGACTTCCCGGTCGAAGTTTCATAACCTCGTAACGAACAAAAAAAAATCCAATAATGCACCAAATGACATAATGATCTAACACACAAAAAAGAACACTCAATAGCGAAGATAGTTTATCGACATTTCGGTCGAGAGCACATAATTTTTACGGCGACAAAAACTTTCCATTAACGCTCAAAATTAGTTTTTCGACGTTCCGGTCGAAACATAATTTTTCACAAAAAAAAGATCGCGACTAATAATCAAAATTATCCTTCCATGACTCGAGATAGTTTATCGACATTGCGGTCGATATAACATAATTTTACTGCAAAAGCATCGCATAATTAGTTTTTCGACTTTCCGGTCGAAACGTAATTTTTCACAGAAAAAATGGGTCAGATAATCGCCGAAATAGTTTCTCGACTTTCCGGTCGAGACCATGATGTTATAATAAAACAAAAGCCTCACTAAAAGACTCGAAATTAAACAAAAGTCTCACGCAAAGACTCGAAATTATTTTATAATAAACACATGTCTCACTCAGAGACTCGAAATAAATCAAAAGTCTCACACAAAGATTCGAAACATTTTTGTCGACATTGCATACGTTGACAACAAACCCAAAAGAAAAAATCTTGAACAATGGTTCGAATTAGTTTTGCGACGTTCCGGTCGAGAGAATGTAATTTTCCAACAAAAAATGCCGATTAATGACCTAATTAGTTTTTCGACTTTCTGGTCGAATAATATTATTTCACAATAAAAATTCCCGAAACCCAACTAATTTTAATCTTCTATTATATCTTCGGTAAGTTTATAGTCGCGAGCAATCACTTTCCGTCCTATTGTATGACGTGATTATCGATCCGTCTCTTTTCGCACCCAAATTTCCCGGAATTTGGGGCGAACAACACATTCCAACGGAACGACGTAATCACACTTGCAAAGCGAATATTTTCCTCATTTGTTCGGGCTAACTTCCCATAATTACTCCACACATAAAAAAAAAAACAAAAAAACCGATCTGTACATTTTCGGAACTCGCGCCGCGTTATTTTTGAACATAAAACAAAAGGGGTTAAAACTTGGCCGAAGCATAATTCGGACGTGGGTGGGACGCGACTCTCTTTGCTTTTTTTCCTTGGTGAACAAATCCCGAAAAAAAGAACGATGAGAAGAGAAACAAGGCGTAAGCCTACCTGGGCGTTTTGTTTGCCGCGACGTTCTCCATGCGACTTTCACGTGGGGTTTGAAGTTTCGTTGACGCGTGATCAAACGGGACTGAACTCCCGCGAATGAACTTAGGCCGCGATAATGTTAGGGTGCTGCGGAGCAGCGAGGTGCGCAGTCGCGCGGCGGGATTCTTCAAATCCCGTCACAGTTTCAAAAATTTTCTTATTTGCTAAAAACATTTCCAATTTTTTTTGAAACTCTGTAGCGTATCTCGATATATACATACACCTTGTGCGCATCGCCTTTGCGTCGATGATAGAGAGGGAGCGATAGGTAAGCAGTGGAGTATATCTATATATTTTTGTCGGGGAAAGTTGCCTATGTTATGTCCTCCCAATGTTACTAGGCAGACTTTGGCGTTGTTGTAGATGTTGCGCCAAACGTTTAAGTGTGAGGTCGTTAGCTGCTGAAGCTTGAATGAGCAATCCACCGATGTCGAATCAATTATTCGAATGAATTCAATTAATAAAATTAAGTGAGGGTTTTGCAAATTTAAATAATCAAATCACCACGAGTCAAGAGAGAACATTAACATATTTATTCAAATGAACACAAATGCTGCAAGTACACTAACGGTTATTTCTCAAGAGACTAATTTGAAGAGAGAAGCTGAAGGCTTGAAGTTAAAAACATAACTAACTTGAATTAATTCAAAACTGGCCTCTAGAAGAGCCTCAAAACCAACCCCCCCTCAGGGAGAGTTGCGTGCGCATTCACTCTACATTCTGACCAATCGTATTTTGGTTTATCGATCATCATTCAGTTTCTACAGTAAGTTCGATTTGGGTTACCGAATGCCGCTCAACTTTCTCTAAATGTAATCCTTATCTACCGCTTATAGCACGCGCTACCAGTAAACCCTACTTTACCATCTTTCTGCGGAGAGTAAGGGACGCCCGCGGGTCCCTTAGCGACATATATATGGGGAAAAGATATTAAGACGGGGAAAGCTACCCCAAAAGACTGTTGCTCTCCAGATGTTATTTTACGACCTTAAGGATTAAGAAGAACTTTCAATTTCTTCGCCAGTTAAATTTCTTAATCCGAGGCAAGGTTTCAAATTTTCCCGGCGAAATTCAAAATTCAAATTTTCCCGCATGATCCACGCCGTTTGTATTAAGAGAGCAAATTTTTCCGAGCCCACCCGCGGCATTAGATGTTTCACATCAAAAAAGAGGTGCGTGGTCGCCACGCGCGTAAGAAGTGAAACTTCACGTGAATGATGCGGTCGAGGTACTGAATGATTCAACCGAAGCGTCTTCACGTAACTTACATCGGAGTAGGTCTTGGATGGAATTGGTCCATTGCATATATTGTTATTAACAATGTCAAGTGTTTATAATATTCTACTGCATAACCTATTAGAGTTAGCGAAAAATGTATATAAGAAAAGTTGTTCCTCATATAAAAATACATATTTTATGTAGGATGCCGTTCTTTGATAATTTGCATAATTAAGGAGGTATCGCACTCTCAACAATTATGTATGTAATAAGTGAATGAATGAACCCAGCGCTGTCATGAAGGTCTCAATCGAAGCATTTCCCTGCAGAATCCACTGGATTAGATTCTGGAAGGCATTCGTGTAGTATATGCAATGGTATTATCAATTTGAATTGTTTATCCTAGTCCCAATTAATAAGTCGTAATATTTCAGGGCCCGTCCCTGGCCGATCAATTCTTCAATCGCAAAACACCGACATTGGACAAAACAGGGTGAAGTGACCGTTGCTGGCTGGTTTGGGGTGTCCTCATTTTGGCTCAATGTTTTCTAACCCGCTTCGTACTTGTCTTCGGCATTCTGATGAATCTAATTGTAAACTTGAATAATATTAAAATGTTCACTTTACATACCATACATTCCATCTAAATATTCCAATTCCAGAATTTTCTAGCATTCCAAATTTTCATGTTATTTTATTTTAGATTTTTTTTAAAGATTTTTCAACATTTTATTTCAAAATATCAATTACTGAATACTTACTGAATGCTTTGCACTTCACACAGGAGTGGAATAATATGATCTAGGCAGATATCTGATCACTAACTGATTATAACGTATCAGTGGAAAAAAACTTGGGGCCGTCATGGGGCGGCCGACAATAGCGAAGCTTTTACGTATCACGTGGCCCGTATCACGTGGGGGCCTATTTTGAATTGATTTTAATTTTCCATAGTGCACTGTCATTTGATTAATCTCTCTCGCTCTCTACATTAATATATATATATGTATATATTCATTTGGAAAGTCAGGTGTAATCTTCTGTTTTTTTATTTTTCACCACGATGTATACATTAGCAAACGTTCCTTGGCGTGCAACGCATATAGCGCTTCTACGCTGAGTGACAGAGAGAGAGAGAGAGAGAGCAGGATCAAAGAATGAAAGACATTTCTGTTGCGCACGCATATACGACGCTGTATGCAGCATCACTTGGGTTTAATGGAAGGGGGAGTTAACGGTACGGTGACGGTACCGATTTCACTTTTTCTCTTTTCACTCCCCATCTTTTTGAATGTTTTACACGTGACCCACATACCGCCCGTAAAAAAATTTCGCTTGAAAACTTGGCACTGGAAATAACGTATTCATTCGACTGTACAACGGAAACTGAAACGTTACGGCGCCCACTCATGTATACTCCGCCTCAAGGGTGCGCGTGCGTGGGTGAAATAGGAGTATGATGCTAACGCCGTACCACTACGTTGTATGTGGCATGTATAGTCCGGTGAACACGTGGTCCCCCACTCCAAAGCGTTTCAATTTTCGTTCCGCCTTGACGTCATAAGCCACGCCTCTAGCAGAACGGCCAGAATGCACTACCGTGCCCTAAGATGTTTCATTTTAAAAACAACAAAATACGTATCTTTTTTTTCACCTTATGAATAGTTATGCTCAGTTTCTGCCAAAGCCAAAACCAGTTGGTTCTAGGTCCGAAAATTTCATGTGGAATGCCCCATATATATATCATCTATAGTATTTCTATGTAAAATGTATGATTTATAAATACCTTCGAACTAATAAATATCGAGCTGTTTTGGAGCTTGGGTATAAAATATAAATGGTCCTTGAATTCCTCGGCCATCGTGCTTTAGTAACCGCCAAATCATCTACTTGCACGCAATCATTCTTTCCATGTTTTACTATAGCAGTTCAGTGATTATTGCGCTATACTGCATTATGTATTATCAATTTCAACTATTTTTCTAGTTTTTTGGTACTTTCAGAATTTCCCTTGATAGTTGAGAAAATTCCCGATAAAAAATCTATTTGAACATTTTGCAATCGCATGCTGTACAGCAAATATGAATCGTGAATTTAAAAAATTAATTTTCGCTTATTTTTACTTTCTGTACCATTTTACATAATTCACTTCTGTTTCTGCTTTTCGTTAACTTATGATTTAACTTTTGAAATGTTGAAATCCTCAACGATGGGAATAACTCAAGACATTCGGTCAGAGATTGATGAGAGCGCTACCCATAAAATTTCGGAAGTTTCAGACGAAAATGTAAAAACAAAGGATCACGATAAAAACTTACCATAAATTTCATTCAGTTGGAAGTTGTGTTGTGCGAAAAATCTGACTTTTCTACAAAAGACGTATAATTCAGAGAATTGTTTGATCATAGGCGCAAATAGAAAATTTGTTCTTTTTAACTTCCCGATTGTCGGGAAGTTATTGTAATGACTCCGAATTCGAAGTTTTTTATTTCGTCCTGTGACTGGTTTTTTAAGTATACCAAAATCTACAAAAAAAAAACAAAATGAATTTTGTTTAAAAAAACGCCAAGTAATCATTTTATTGTGTTGCTGATTATTTCTCTGGTATCTGAAAAAATAATGAAATATAAAAGAAGCGCCAAGCGAAATATACTTATGAGCAGAAAAATTAGCACAGGCAAGACCAAGATACTTGGGGCGGCCGTTTTTGGCTTATCAATGATCACGGTTGAGTATCACTTAATAATAGCAAGCAAACAGGGAGTGTAGCTATACAAATTACAAAAAGAATCGCACTGAGTACTAGTACCTACTCAGCGAGCGAGT
This sequence comes from Asobara japonica, assembly GCA_026005395.1. Lineage (NCBI taxonomy): Eukaryota > Metazoa > Arthropoda > Insecta > Hymenoptera > Braconidae > Asobara > Asobara japonica. Next base: position 803,533 of record BQMI01000130.1, read on the forward strand.
CGTGGCCTTCATGTTGGTCCGTTTTGCCAACCGCGCCAAGTATCTTGGTCTTGCCTGTGCTAATTTTTCTACTCATAAGTATATTTCACTTGACGCTTCTTTCATATTTCATTATTTTTTCAGATACCAGAGAGATAATCAGCAACACAATAAAATGGTTACTTGACGTTTTTTCAAACAAAATTCATTTTGTTTTTTTTTCTAGATTTCACTACTTTGAAAAAAAAACTCAAATAGGCGATTCTCCCATATTGGAATATATTTTCCAATACGAATACATGCTATATGCTTCACCATAGTTAGCGGGGGTGTGGAAGATAATTAAAACAATCATATTGGTACTGCTTCCTTTTTCAATGGTGAACAATGGTACGTTATTTATGAAACCTTGTGATGCGTAGTATTTGCAAAAACAAATTATCAAAAAATCACCTATGATAGTCGGGGGGAATTGTTGCGAAAAATCGGTAAAAATCAGTTGTGTAGAGAATTCAATGGTAAACAATAGTAAAATATTATTATTGCTAAAAAAATTTGTTAACTATGGTCAAGGGCAATTATTAATTATTAGAGTGGTCTTTTGAAGGTCGACCCATTTTTCCGAGTTTTGTCACATTCAAAAAGATCACCATCACCTCATATGACAATTACAATTGTTAATTAATTAATCATGATTTATTAATGAATGTTTCTGCACTTCTAAGTGGTGACAAAATTCGAGAGTGGTCTTTTGAAGATCCACCCATTTTTCCCAAGTTTTGCCACATTCAGAAAGGAATTTTGCCGCACCATCACCTTCGATAACAAGTCAAATTGTTAATTAACTAATCATGATTTTCTCTCCCGCCTTCCGCGCGTACATTCCATTGAATACATATGCAAAAATGAAGTTATTGTAATGACCCCGAAACTGAAAAGTGCCAGATCCATGAAATTTTCACATTTCTCGACGTTTCCATCACCCTGAAGTGATTTCAGAGAGGTATCTGTATGTGTGTGTGTGTGTAAACAAAAACTTTGTTTAACGTTTACGGCGGAGCCACCGGAGGGATTTCCTTTTTTTTTTTGATTGACGCGTTTCAGTGGTGTCCAGGTCTGGAAGGAGTGATTGTTTCAACAAATAATTCGTTCACTTGTCATTAACAAATTTAATTGTTCATATCGCTCTATCGCAAGAACGGTTTGAGATACGAATAAAAGGGTCTAATGAAAGTTGTTCCCCGCCACGAAATACACATTTGACGTTTTATGACTTTTTTTGCTAACACCCGTAGTTAATTGTTGGTAACAAAGAAGATTGTTTATATCGCAGCGGCGTGAGAACGGTTGAGATACGAAACAAATTAAGTAATGAAAATTGTTGCACACACAAAACACATATTTGATGTCGTATAACTTTTTTTCCTAACACCGATAGTTAGGTGTTATTAACAAATTCATTTAGCTTTAAAACGATGAAAAATTAATTTTAAGCTGCTATAACTTTACGAAAAATGAACGGATTCGCTTGAGATTTGATTTAATGTCGTATCGTCACGTTTCCTACAACTACTATTTATTAATTTTGTTCAAAATCAAATATGTTATTGTTTCAACAAGAAAACACATTTTTAAAATTTTTTACCATTAGATATCGGCCAATCTGTTAGTTCTACGGAAAAAAGTGAAAAGACATTTTCTTTCTACACCAAAAAATACAGGTGAGAGTTTTGGATTTTTTTGTTAATTTTCATCTTAATGGTTTTAATTCAGAAAAGAGTGAAAAAATTTCACCAGAGGCTAGAACAGGCCTGGAACATCCGATTATCGCTCATGACCGCTCATTTTTTTCTTCGACAAAAGTTCTTAGTGAGAGGTAATTTTTTTTTTCAATCTGCAATCAATTTACAATTGATTTTTAAATTGCACATTAAAAAATTGATTGAATTGTTCGTTCTATCGTCAATTATACGTTTTAATCCCCTGAATTTTCCTCTGTTTTTCTCCCTAATCCTATTCTAAAAACGACAATGTGCGATATATATCGATTATCTCGAAGTCTGTCACGCTGAAATGCGCGCGCAACCGCTCTGTTGATCATTATAGTCTCTATATCTCTCTGTCTTTATATATATATATGAGAGTTTCAATCAAGAAAATAACTCGGAATCGAGCTCGAAATCAGATAAAGAAGGATAGGTGGCCGCGTAGCGGCCACCACCTGAACTAGTCAATATTAACGTCCAATAGTACAGTTCAAATAGTGACAAGTTTTACCGCCAATTTTCGTCTTCAATTTATGTAGATGGCGTTAAAATCACTTTCAAATCTAAAAATCCTCCATCTTCAAAACTTTGTTTTCTTTTAGTCTTTGAAAAAAAGACAATGAACAAATTGCAAAAGGAGTATAAATCCTCCATTTTGTTTTTATGATGAACTTTTTTTAGTAACCCTTCGAATCAGTACTAGTTTACCCTCCAATCAGCCTGATTAGTGCAAAGAAATGGGGAGGAAAAAATTCAATGATGTGCGAGCTAGGCTTGCATTTTGTAATTGTATAAAACAAAGATCTGATTTAAACAATGGCCCAACTGAAAGTAAATGTTTCATTAAAGTTTGTAAATATCTTCAAATCCGAAAGTATGAGTTGAAAAAATTTCGAGCTAATGTATTATTTGCGTGGAATAACAATTTGAGAGAATTCAGAACAAAAATACAGAAATCTATTGAGGGTAAGTTAAGAGAAGACACAGAAGAAAAAAGAAGAAATCATGATCAAACCGGTGAGTGGAAACAATCGAAAAAAATGACGAGACAAAATAAACAGTGTGATGAAATCACAAAACAAATCAGTGGATTGTCAGTGACGGATCTGGAGGAAAATTGTGACTCTGACAGTGAAAAAGTGATGAAAAATCCGAAGAGGAATTACGAATTTTTGAATACCATAACAATTCCATCTGACACTATTTATTTTGAAGGATTTCTATGCGCCGAAAAATTACATCGTGTTTTGAGAGAAAGATTGCCCAAAATTGCAGATCTTCCGTGCACGCTCGTGTTTAAAGGCATCTACAAAAGAAGAAATGAAGGATTCACGGATTACGCCTTCTGTAATCAATCCAATTCTCTAACAGAATATTCTTTTTTTGGTCAATTCTTAGGAACAACGACTCAGATTGACATTTATACCATCAAGGGAGACTGCAAACATAATTCACCAACGGTTTATGAGTGTCGAGGTGAATATCGAGACAAGATGAAAGAAAAATTGAATTATGCCAAACCGCAAACCATTCATGAACAACTTATCAGTACCATGGACCGAGACTTAGCACAACGGCAAAACAACTACCAGTTTGTACATTCCCTGCCCACACTTCAAAAAGTCAGATCTGAAAAGAAATGTGAGAATGACACTGTAACTGACGACATTCAAGACATCATAATGCGAATGAGAAATGCTGAATTTAATCATCTCTACATAAGGGCACTGACTAAGCCATTCAGTATTTATTTGATGTGTGAAGAGCAAGTCCAACTCTTCAAAATTTTTTTGGATTTAACACTTTACTTCGACGCTACAGGATCTATCATTCGTAAACCATATCCAAATTCAAAGAGAATATACCTTTATACAGGAGTCGTGAGTATCTCCGATAAAGTTTATCCTGTCTTTAGTCTCATCACCAACGATCACACCAGCCTCTCTATTGTTATATTTCTCGAATTTATTGTACGCCACTTGCGGGAACACAATGTCACAAAAATTCCAGTCAAATCATTTGTGACAGATTGGTCTTGGGTTTCTGTCAATGCTGTTATGGAGGTTTTCAACCATTTAACAGTAATTCGATATTTACAGGTAGCGTGGGATCACCTCACAAATGATTTGCCGATGGGAGAGAATTTAATTAGACCTTTTATGTGTTACCCGCATTTTCCAAAAAAATTACTAGTTGGGTGAAGAAAAAAAAGGTCAGACAACATAACATCAGATTTTATATGGAGTCCATCGCCGTCATTATGCATTGCAATGACCTGTGGGTGATGAGTGCTGTCGTGGAAGCATTTTTAACCATCCTTATCCTTCCTCGGAAAACATCTGATGTAATTGAAGCCACCCACACTTTATCGGAATTATCTAGTGGTGTCAAAAAACAAGAAGTGAATGAGAACGAAGATTCCAGCGATGAGGAGGATATAAAGTCAGACAGTATTTACGAGAAGAGTCCCTTTTATCAGCACTTCGTCAAGTCTCGTAGAAAAATAGAGAAGCGGGCTGAGACTTGTGGCAAATCGAAAAAGGAAAATGAATATAAATCATCAGCAGTCGCAAACTATATTCTCAAAAATGTTCTGGCTTATGTCCCTCTCTGTACCACTTTATTGACACCAGAAAATAAACATATGGTCAACACCTACGCTGAAATAAATTCCAAATTAGTAAAAATGGAACACGAGAAAGACTTGAAAGTGGGGAGATACATTGATAAAGGATATGCACATGTTACAGCTATGTTTAATCAATTAGATATGCCGGTTCATAAAGTTCACAAAAAGAAATAAAAAAAAAGAATCAATGTTCCGGATAATTTTCATTCAGAAGAGTATTGGAATCGTGGTCACCAGAAGATTGACAAAACTAGAGCCACGTATCAATGCGGCAGACATCTACGCAGCTTGGTGCGACGAAACAAAGAAGAAGAAGAAGAAGAAGAAGAAGAAGAAGGAGAAGAAGAACAAAAAGAAGAAGAAGAAGAAGAGCAATTTGCAAACGTAAATAACAATGGACGAAGAAAAATTCCTCTGAATGAGAATTATACAATCTCCAATCCTCTGTATTACTATCATGAGAAATTACCGAAACTAGCTTTGGTGGCTATTACAGATAGCTGTCGAGGATTAGGACCCGAATGTCTACATGTTGAATATTATGCCATATTATTTGATAAACGATGGTTGGTAAATTTCGTAATAGATTATTGTACAAATATCTTGGTAAAGAGAGCCTCACATCACGACCAGGTGGCCTATGTCAATTGTGAATTGGCAACAACCATAATTTTCCAGAAACGGAAGAGACAGGAGCTTTATGAACAATTAGCACGAGAGTGGGAGGGAGAGAAGCGTAAGCGCCGAATTTATTTGCCATTTAACGTTGGAAATAATCATTGGGTACTTCTCTACGTAAATTTATATGACACTACAATCTCTTTTTTTGATTCGGCGACAAATCGTACGTCCAGTAAAGCCAAAGAATGCATCAACCAATTCATTAATTGTTATGATAAGGTAAGTTATGCCCAGAATTTCCTAACAAATTATCCATATTCCTTCAACTTCTCTGCAAACAAACGATCGTGTTAGTTTTTGCAGAAAAACCCCTCGCACAAGTGCTCAAGTGGCATTTTTAACCCTGCAAAACTTGACACACGTTTATATGCAGCAAAGTTATCGGGGGAGATACTCCATAATTTGGAAGCACTTGGGGTATTGCCACTGAAAATTGTTATATCTCCTTCAGTTTTCGAAATAATTATTCATAACTGATCCTAAGTAAACTGCAATCATCTCAGTTTAGCAATTTACTACAGAATTGAGCTACTCTTGTCAGGACTGCTCATGAAAAGCTAATTTAAAAACGATTCTTTTTTCAGATAGGTTTTCCCTAGATCAAAAATTCAGTGGAAATCAAAAACATACAACTATCCTCTACAACGAGATGGACATAATTGTGGAGTCCTTGTTCTACACTTTATAGAACAAATTTTATCGGGGAGAATCTCATCAATTGCCTCACTTCAGGCTGAGGAAAAGAGGGATGAATTGAAAACGCTAATTTTAAGGACTTCACTGAACATGAAAGAGCGTTGTCTTTACTGCGCAGAGACAGAAGAGACTTCCACAGATTTAAAGTGGGTTCAATGTGATTCATGTGATAGGTGGATTGAGTACCGATGTATAACCCGAAGTGGGCAATCATTCAATGATTTGAACTTTGAGAAAACCACTTGCTTGTGCATATTGTGCGAGTTGTGGTTAAAACAGACCGACAAGTAATTTAAAATTATTTTTCGAATTGTGTATATATCTACATTAAGTGAATATTTTGTAAATATCTGTAAATATCTTGTAAATATTTGTAAATATCTCTATTAAAAGTATTATAGTGAAGGATATTTTAAACTCAACGGCTAGTTGTTTTCCAATATTGTAAAACACCTTTACCTGTCTACTTGTTTCTGTCTACATAAATATTAGTTACAGAGAAAAAGTCGGAAGCTTAAAACATATAGTTTGCGATAGGACCGAAAATTTAATGAATTGTTTAGTGTAATTTAAAAATTGATTGTAAATTGATTGGAGGTTGAAAAAAAAAAATTACCTCTCATCAAGAATTTTCGTCGAAGAAAAAAATGAGCGGTCATGAGCGATAATCGGATGTTCCAGACCTGTTCTAGCCTCTGGTGAAATTTTTTCACTCTTTTCTGAATTAAAACGATTAGGATGAAAATTAAAAAAAAAATTCCAAAACTTTCACCTGTATTTTTTGGTGTAGAAAGAAAATGTTTTTTCACTTTTTTCCGTAGAACTAACAGATTGGCCGATATCTAATGGTAAACAATTTTAAAACTGTGTTTTCTTGTTGAAACAATAACATATTTGATTTTGAACAAAATTAATAAATAGTAGTTGTAGGAAACGTGATGATACAACAATAAATCAAATCTCAATCAAATCCGTTTATTTTTCGTAAAGTTATAACAGCTTAAAATTAATTTTTTATCGTTTTAAAGCTAAATTCAGGGTCATACAAATTCAGTTGTTTAGATCGCTCTATCACAAGTACGGTTGGAGATACGAAACAAAGTGTCTAATGAAAGTCGTTCCACACGTAAAAATACACCCTTGATGTTCAATGACTTTTTTTGCCAACACCCTTAGTTAATTGTTAGTAACAAATAGTATTGTTTATTTAACTACTTCATATTAAGAATTATAATTTTTTTAAATATTTAGAAATTTCGAAAACTTTATAAAGACCATAATTTGAGAAATCAACGGAAATTGTGAATATAAAATATACGGCGGAACGATCGGGAAGTTATTGGTTCGACCCGGAGAGGGTCACACCTACATCCCGTTTATTGTTTAACGCATCAAGCTCAAAATTTTGAGTTCATTTTGACAGCTAACCTCAGTCACTAGAGCGCATTTTCCGATTTCGGTCTCTGTCAGTTGGCCCACGTGGCCACCCCCACTCCTCGTCCAGCATAGACTCGCGAACTGTAGAACCCATCATTAACAATTGCACTTGACCATAGTTAACAAATTATTTTAGCGTTAATAATTTTTTCCCATTGAATTCTCTACCCAATTAATTTTTGCATATTTTTTGCACCAATTATAGGTCCTTTTTTATAATTTGTTTTTGCGAAAACTACGCATACGAAAATTATATAAATAACGTACCATTGTTCACCATTGAAAAAGGAAGCGATACCAATATGATTGTCATAATTATCTTCCAATCCCCCGCTCACTATGGTTCACTTAGCCGTGGAAATGACCTGCGGCGCCATACCGTGGCCGAGTCATCTAGCGTTTTGGGGGTCGGCCAAACGCCGAGAACTGAGCCTCTACTTTATTCGGTCAATTCTCTTTGGCGTGTACAACCTGACGTGAATGCCAACTTCAGGTTACAGGCAACTTGCAACCTGGATTCTGTGTGAAGAACTTGTGAATCGCCAAAAATGTAAATAAGAAGAAATTTAGTGGTATGTATCTACGTTAAAGTAGCTCTACCCTTGCTGCGCATGTCGTTGAGTGTCGAAAAATTTATTCGTATCAAAAAATTTTCATATCCACACGTAAATTATTAAAATAAATCGTAGAATGTATCCATATAGAAATTATCAGTTATTTGTTTTTTTTTTAATATACAAATCAAAAAAGTTACTCAATTGACTAGCGCAACAATATATCTGGCAATACTGTAATTTCGAATCAACCGCGCTCACCGCTGCTCACTCGAGTGCTGTCAACATTCCTCGACATCACGGAAAATTTGAGAAAGAAAGTAAACTAAATTGGCGGCGTAATGTAGCTGCAGCTAATAAAAACAGAAAAAAACTGTAAGTCCAGCATCTCCTAGCCCTGCAAAAAACCCACCTCCTCCATGTGATCCTCCGATATCTTCCGATTGACGTTGAATAAGTAAATAAATTTTTATGCATCTGTCTACCCCACCTAGTACTCCGAATTCATAAATAATTTAGAAAATCGGTTTATTGTTAGGTAAGACAAAATATTCTTGTTTTCGCATTTTTTTTTACAGAAATGATTCATAAACTGTTTGTGTTGTTAATTAATTGTTATGTATATCCTTTTCCCTTGACTTCTCCTGGCGCTATTGAGTAACCTACATATATATATATATATGATGTCCCCTTTCTCCCTAGTTCGGCGCGTTTTGTTCATCGGACGTGACATATTATTATTTAATATCGTAATAATTAAGCAGTGAATGAAATTCAAGTAAGCACCAATATTTTTCTTTTTTTTATGATTTTCAAGAAAAAAATCAACTCTTAATCTTGGAATTTACACTTTCAACGAACTATCGCATATTTTTTCCATAAGAGACTGGGTTAAACAAATATTTTGCAAAATGTTTGTTTTCAGAATCTGAAGCGACAATTAAATTGAACGAAAAATTACGCGTGAAAAATATAATAGCACTTTCTCACTATTTTCAATACTTTTCGCAAAACTTGGGATTTGGCCTAGGGGTAGAGCTACTTTAATAAAAATCCAAAACATAAAGTAGGGATATGAGTGGAACGGGAATACGCGATTTATATGATAAAAAGTGACGTTCTTTTCCGCGTAATTAGTGCCGATTCATTTTGAATGGAATGTGTTTATCAAGGCGTAGTGGTGGGGGTAGTTGGGAAGTGTATAGATATGCAACAGCTCTCGGCCGTTGGTCTGTTTCTGAGATGAGATGAGAAGACAAAAGGGAATGGACAAATAGGTGAAAAAAATGGTTACTTGGCCGATACGCTGCCGCGTATCTCGATGACACCCAAACAACTTCGTGCACGCAATGGAAACTGTCGCAATCCTACTGTCCGAATGATCCGTCTCTCTATTAGACAAACTGTGTCATTAGGGTTTGTGAATGTTGGAAATGGGACCAATGTACAATGTGATGATAGTGACTATCTCGCTGCTGCACCGTCTACAAGTGTGTCCAAGGCTTTTAGTATATTGTGACCCGTTCCCAATGAAACTCTTGAGATGAATGAAGCTGAAGACTTCATCTATAATAAAGAAATGAATGAAGCCGTTGAATCCCTTTCGCAAATTGAAGGATGGGAGAGTATTACTCCCGAAGAAGAAGACGAATTGATGCAATCTGTCTACATGATGGAGAGGGATGAACGTATGCAAACAGTAAATGAGGCTATAGACAAACAAGAGCAGTTTTCATTATATGAAGGTAATGCCATTACATATTTTGCCGAATACATCGCTTTCAAAGCATTAGGATTAACCAAATGCGACTGCTGTCGTGAAGTGATGGTCAAAAATCCTATGGACCCCCAAAATTCCAACGAAATTTACATTGACTATAGGGAATATGATAATCCAGATGTTGAGGTACCAACGATCACCAAACTACAACGGCTGACAGATACGTTTCGTAATGTCTGTGCAATCCAATTGCAAACATTTGAACGTGTGTGTGAGCGTTATTGGCATTCTTAAGTGGTTTTAAAAAGCATTCTGTCCGATGTCATGAAAGACAACGATATATGCTACATAGTTCGAAAGATCTCATCCATGCAATGCTCATCGTATCAAGGCTGCGGAATTCATGAGCAAAGTTAAAATTTTCTCCAGGACCAGGGCGAACAATCGTGCAGCAGTTTCGAAACAGCTAGTGGTGTATACCAACAACGCTAAACTTAGGAATATCACCCATCAATAGACTGTCTTTGGGAAATGTCCATGCCATTGATAAAGATTGATACAAAGAGGCTACTGGTAGCCGCGCTTCCACTCTCGGTGGAAGCGCTGAACAACTGGAGGTTTCTTGAAGCCGCGCTTTAACATCATAGTTGATCGAAGGGATCACACAGCAAGGCTCTTTCAAGCCGCTTTTCAACATTTCAGTTAAAGCGCTCAATAAATAAAGGCTTCTGGAAGCCGCATTTCATTGTTTTTGTTGAACTGCTTCACCTCTGTTGTAGCTCGACTGACTTAGACGAATTGAGTTTTGTTGACGATAGTCAGTTCATAGACGAATTCTCCATGTGAGCCACCAAGATGTTTCGTCTACGAGCCAACTCAATCCGTTCAAGAATCGATCCCTACGTATGCTGAAATGGGTGCGTATCATTCTTTGTGAGCTAGTCATTGTTGTAAGGTTATGGAAGAGATGTTTAAACAGGTATTTAATATAACTTTCTCAAGTTACAGATGGGGGCTGGTGTTGATTGCCTTCTCGCGGTGCCCCCTGAAAACGAATGCATTGATCGATATTCAGAATATCAAATCCTGTTTAGTTTGATTGAATTGTTCCAATCATGGAAGCGAAAATAACGACGACTTGTCGAGTATCGTGATTAATCCATTCGGCTAAACAATCAACGTATTTACCAATTAACGACATAAATACAGATCTGATGCAGATAACCATTTCTAATTCTCTGATGATATGTCTGTCAAATTTCATAGTCAAATGTACTGTTTCATTCGTGGGAAAATTTTCAACTAAATCGCTAGGAACAAACGAACATCCGAGGGATTGAGCATGGAAGGGATAAGTCCGTTTTCAAGTTGAGGCATTCCAGAAATCTGGCTTGGTCCATGTAAAAAATATGTGAACTCTTCGATGAACTCGGCTGCAAGTTGAATCAAATTGCCTATTAGTTGAATCAAGTGTATCTACTAGAATCAACTCGATTTGCGGGTTGATTCAGAACGATTTCACTCAGCGTTTCACATAATTTGGCATGAGGCTGAAACTAGCCGCCAGCCGCCAAGCCGCCAGAACAAAGTTTTTGGCAGCGAGTGTACCGTTTAGCGGTCGCGCATGTTCGAGCCGCAGTCACTTCATTAAAAAATTTAAAAAAAAATAGGCCTCGTCCGCGAGATCGATTATTTTTAATCGGAAAGGTTTATTAGGGCTCCCGCCAATACATATTGAAAACTCGAATCATGGATTGAAGAATCGATTTCCTGGGGGTAAAACGGGTGGGTTGTAGAGGGAAAAGGTCAATTTTCGGGAATTTTGAATTTCAACAATTCGAAAAAAATAGTCTATGTCCGCGAGATCGGATATTTTTAATTATCCAATACGCCAGTTCTGGCGCCAGGTTATGTGCTTTTACGATTGAAATACTTGAAGCGGAGAGACTGCAGAGTTAAACCGATTACTTCAACTCTAAGTGATCTATATAATTATCCTACGAAATCATTCGTTGCCACGATCGCTATTATTCCTTAAATATCATCATATAAGAGATATCGGAGATTTCTCCACAGTTACATCTACTTCCAAGTAATGAGATTAGAGTTGTCGTTGAAATTAGTCGCTAAATAGTGTGAAAACATCACGGTCAAACAGAATTGAAACATTTGGAATTATGCATAGATTGTACATATCCATATCGTCGCGATTTTTAAAAGACGGGTCTGCCCGAGTCGCGACTTTGTCGATTTTCTTCCATCGTTTTCCGCATCTAAATTTCATCCAATAAAACTGCAGCCTATTTTGTATAGCCTACATGCAATTCGACTGAGATTTCTTAAAATTTTGACTGGTAATTCTCCTGTTGCCTATATCGATGAAAAACAAGCGAATTTGTAATCGACCGAACTTCTCGTTTGAACTGACGGAAGTACATATACAAGGGGGGTCAGACTTTTTTTTTTTTTTTTTTCTACTCTTGCTCTATTCGTATTCACCCACGTAACCGCTGTTAGGCATTACTTCATGGGCAATACTACTGATGAGAGTACCCACCCATTGCGGCTGGGGCCGACTTCGCCATTTCAGCTCATCGTATTTCTAATCACAGGGTAAACCTCCAGAAACCCCTGTGATATGATGGCGGGCGTCTACGATGGAACCCTCCCTCCCCCCCCCCCGCGCGACGGGTCGCGTTCGGTCCCGGCTCACGGTCTCACTTCATGGATACCGCCGATAGCATACACGGAATGTTCCTGCCATCGGTCGGAGTCCGTGAGAAAATATTTTTCAGAAAAAATATTTGCAGTGAGCGGGAATCGAACGCGGGACCTTTAGAATAGTAGGCAGACACTCTACCCACTACGCCAAAGCCCCGTCTGTGTGTGTGTGTGTGCGGAAGGTTCTTTCACCGAGTTTAATGAAAAATCCACGGTTCCGGTTAGTGCGCGCGTTTTCATATTTTCTCAAAAAATAAAAATTCAAATTTCTTCAACGAAACTCCTCAAATTTGAGAATTTTCAATAAGTGCGGGTTGGAGGATTTTCAACTTTTTCAAATTTCAACAAACGTGAAAATTTTCAAATTTGAAGATTTGCAAAAGGGTGTGTGAAAAAAAAAGTTAAATTGACACCTTTTCTGAAACGCGTGGTATTTTGGTACATCCCTCGGGTACGAAATTTAATTTTGGGGAACATCTGGGGGGGGGGGGGGGCACAGGTAGGTCCCGCCGCAATGCGCATACAGTGGGTGACGTCACCCCCTACCCCGCGCGGTATTTCGGTGACGGTCCATCCCTCAGCCGCGAAATTTAATTTTGAGGTACATTTGGGGGGTCACGGGTAGGCCCTACCGCAATGCGCGTACAGTGGGTGACGTCACCCCCTACTCCGCGCGGTATTTCGGGAACAGTCCATCCCTCAGCCTCCAAATTAAAATCTGGGGTACACTGCACCCTCGTTAGCCGTTTAGGCAAGGTGGGTCCTATCCCCGAATTTCTTTTCCACCTATGGCTGCCATCCTACAAGGATGGCAAGCACACTACCCCCCCAACCCCCCACTCCCGACGCTACTGCCTTCAGCTGCGTTGAGTGGGTGACGTCACCCCCTACCCCGCGCGGTATCTCGGGAACGTTTCACCCCTCGACCTCCAGAGTCAATTGGGTGCAGTGGGACTAGGTCCTTCCATATAGGTCATGATGGATCTATCTGTAAAGTGCACCGTTTGAGCGGGAATCGAACTCCGGACTGTATACACTACCGTTTGAGCGAGAATCGAACCCCGGACTGTATACACTACTGTTTGAGCGGGAATTGAACCTCTGACCTTCGGAGTAGTACCGGAAGTGCATGTGTGTGTGTGTGCATACATGATTGGGGGATTGAAAAAAACAGTCACGGGCAACCGCTTTTTTCAAGTTATCATTTTGTTGGTCGTGCATTTTTTGGGAAACAAAAATGGCAACAAGGGACGGCACACCCCCTCAGCCTCCAACGCCCCATGCACTCCATCACCCCCCGAGCCTATGCGGGCAGAAGTACACGTGATGCATCCAGTACGTATTCTGTACGTACACTCACGTTGTCTCAATATGGTGGTTCCACGTGAGTTGTGGGTATGGCTCCCTCAATTTGTCTTGGAGGACGTGATCCAGAGGGCTATGAGCAGATTGTGGGCTGGTGAAACCCTACCGATCGTGGTCACCATGGTAGGGATCACCATGCACCTCAAGGCTCTAGACTGTGGAAACTGTATCCTGGAGGTGATCAGATCATCACCATCGGACAGCTTGCGCTATTGTTCACAGGTAAGTTTCCTTCTTCTGTATGTACACGACTAATTTTTTTTTCCTTTGTAAAGCCGTTTTCCAGATTTTTAAAATCTATCTTGTTTTTGTTTTGTTGCAGATGAGTCCAGTTTTCGTGAGATGAACTTCATCATCGAGAGAACAAAAAAAATAAATTATTTCATATGCATATATGTTCACCTCATTCTTGTTTCATTAAAAAAAAAACAAAAAATTTATATACTTTAAAAAAAAGGTCGCTTCATTTTCATTATTTCCTAGTACTTTTTCCAGGTGTGGACAACGAACATCGTTTCCTAGTTGTTTTTTTCCCATTTTATTTTATTATTCTCAGAAATTATGGTACATATTTAGTCTTTTTTTCAACAATAAACAGTTGCGCACGAAAAATCTTCCTCTTTCAACTTATAATACTAACATGTCTTTGAAGTAAACTTCAGCTGCCTTCCAGGGCCTGGGATTTCACAAATTTCTCCTGAGTACGTTTCTGCTGCTGCTGCTCCTGAAGCCAGCGGCTCTCACTTGATTTCGTATTTTGAGAACGCTTATCCATCTTCCATCCGATTCGCTCAACTGTTGAATAGTAAATTAGAACAATCCCGTGTGTGCGATGTCCTTATGAGGATGAACTTTTCTTTTTCTTTGGGGAAAGCAATCTCAACCAACTTTTTTCAGATTGTTTAGGATGGGGGCGCACTTAGTTCTTCTCATGTACCACCGTTTCAAGCGGCTTACATTATCAACAGCACAAACGTATGGCGATGATTCACATTTTACCATGTGATTGGAACATTTGGGAGTCTCGAGCATCGACAACTTTGGGCACTCCAAATCCTCCAAGTTCACCACTGATCGATCAGTGCCGAGCATCTTTTGGAGCCACTGTTGCTTCTGCAAACCCTTCACGTACACAGTTCCTATGGTTTTTCTAGGCAATTCCCTTTGAAGCACTTGATGAATGTCGGAGTAGGTTAATTGACCAGCATTCCAGGTGATTCCATGATGGTTACTGATGAGCCAAGCATTTGTGCGCTGTATTTGGCGGGGTAATTTCCGACACGAGTACGGTGGTCTAAAGAGCATACAATTAATGCTTTCGGAATTGTTTATATAGGCAATTGCCACTTCCTTCACAATGAAAATATTCTCATAACCGCACAATCCCTGCACATCCGCTATGGCATCCATCTGATCACTGCACTCTTTCGAGAGGGACTGAATTCTATGAAGGAAATGTCATGAATTTTATGTATAGGCATAACAGATTACGTCATTAGTTATAGGCAGTATCGAGAAACAATTCCCGGAATTGTTTCAAAGCTCCACCCCTCCCTACATGCAATTATAGTTGTAGCCCACCCCCTTTCTTCGCTTGCGCATGCGAGATGGTCTTACATTATGCATGCTTCATTTTTTAAGACGCAGTCATCTTCATGGAGCCATTGAGGCTGAACGAATTGAGATTTCTTCGCAGGTTATCGCCACATGAATACGACTGTACCACTATTATTAGGAAATACTTTGGGCAGGATACCACTGATGGTTGGGGATTAGTGCATACCATTATTGAAACCTATGGGGATCTTGAGCTCATAAAACGCTATGAGACCTCTCATCGAAAACCCTGGGAGTGCGATGATTTTGGTGTTATTGTGAGACGTTATGGTGACAGTGTTGATCCCCTCGACCATGTATTCAGCTTTTACCCTGATATAATTCACCTGATGAACAATTTCACAATTGTGAAGCAATATCGTGTGATTTGGGATATCAAAATCCAGCAGGCTGAGCGTTTCCTGCGAGCAATCGAGTGACAGAGGGGGGTGGGAGATTGGAGTTGTCAATTTTCTCACCGAGACTTCAGTCTGCATCATGGAGTCGTGGAGGCTGGATGAAGTGAGGTGTTTGTGCGGGTGTCCACCATTTGCGGTGGAGTATGACGATATTCTGGTGAAGCATTGTGGAGACCATCCACCACAAAAATCTCGTGACTGTCTTCTGAATTTTCTGGAGCTGTCTGAGAATTTAGAACCGCTGCAGATATTCACTGTTTATGACGGTGCGATTGAGGATGAGGAATTTCTCCTAATGTGGTCACCATACACTACTACTTACGATGAGATTGTCATCAATCACTATGGCCATGATGCACCAGAAAGTGCATGGGGCTTGCTCTATGATTTCCTCGATTTGCGGAAAAACTTGAAAGCGATTGAGAAGCAACGTCAATTGTTCCAGTTGGCAGCGGAAAGGAGTGAGCAGGAAAAAGAGAACAAAAAGGACGATCTCCCTTCTGCTATACATAGTTGTCAGGGAGAACCTTCAACCAGTACTTCTTCTGAGCCCTTTCCAGTGCAGAAGCGTCAGGGACAAAGATATCAGCGAACACACCAAGGACATCCATACAGAAAAATATGAATTGAAAAAAAATGTTTGTAAAGTTTTTTTTATCTTCTATGTAATAATACACATACATATATATATGTAAAGGAAAATAAAGTCTTTTATTCATAGTAAAATGTTATTACATTCACTCAATTGATATGGTTTACAACTAGGATAAATTTTTCACTGTTGTACTGATTGGATGGTACTCAGCGATGCGATCATGCAATATCACACACTACGCTGCTGTTTGAGCGGGAAAATTCTGATGAGATTCAAATTCTAGACGAATATCCACTGATCCGGATTTCAAGTATTCGTTTCGCTTGGAGCAGTCAATCACGATGAGTGGGGCGTAGTTAAAAAAATCCGATTTGCTAAGAATTAACTCGGCCTCTTTAGCGTAGTATGAGCTTTGAAAATTGGTGTACGTGTCGTAGAGCACAGCATACTGATTGTGCGCGATATCAAGATTGAGATTCCCATAAGGGTAACTCTGTGAGTTGAGAAAGAGTTTCACATCGCGTACATTGTAATGATCAAATCGACTGGCATTCACATTTGATTAATTCTTGCGATTGGTCTGGAAGCCGAGAGTCACGTAGCGCGGCTTCACCAATTGCGTTGAGCAGTTCACTACCCACACATGTTTTGAAGTGGCTGGCAGCAAGGGATACTCATAAGTCTGCCAAGTACGGAAACTAATAGGAATTGCTGTATCCTTGGCAATGTGCTTTAGCAATGAGATTTTCTTAGAATCGGCAACCTTGATGTAGGGAATCATCCACTCGACTTTCACGAAGGACGGCTTGATGACCTCACGTGCAGTGCCAACCGGTGGATTTTGTACAATTGCATTGACATCGGTGTTTCCTCGTGTAACGGTCAGCTCATGCTTCGCATTAACGATGATTCTTTCATAGTCCTCAGCAAAACCCAACGGCATACTCAGTGGTATGGAGATATCAAAATATCTCTCGGCATCGACGATCGTTGATTCATTGTCGTTGAGTATCCAAAATGCATTTTCATGGGAGCCGCTTGATTTGGTGTTTATGAGATGTAATTCTTAATCAGGGTAGTGACACCCACATTTTTACTTCTATCAATTACAATGGCGTTCAGTTCATAGCGCACCTCCTCGAACATATGAAGGATAGCGCAGTTCACCAGTCTCGTGTGTGTGACAGCTGCTCCATTCTGATTGGTGCGTTATATGCGCTGGAAGGATTCTTCGTGTGAACCCTAACAGCAAGCCGGTTGAGTCTTCATTTTCAAAATTCACCGGCTCACTACGCTTGATCATGCTCTGGAGCGTGTTATTGTTGGGCTTGAGGCTAATGGCTATGGCATGCTCATTCAGCTTCTCAACCAAGTATGTCTCAATGTCTATGATTTCATAGCTTCCATTGGGTATGTGAATTACTCTATCACCCACATGGAATTTATTGTTACCCGTGTCGATGTTGGGAATGGAATTGAAGGTGAGCAATTGCGCTAGTCCCAGAGTGTAGCTCTTGAGCGGTGACAATTCAATGGGAGGGAAGTAGTGGCTCTCCAGCACCTCCTCAGCCCGTCAGGGTTACAGTGAGCGATTCATCACTCATTGTCGTTGGAGAAAACTCATCTGATGTATCCGCAGCAATTCACTGAGACTTTATAGGAAAAATTTTCGCCCTGGAGAAATTTTAGACACAGGTGACCACATACTACGGTGTCATAATCCTGATATCGATCATGATTATACTGAACAACGCTACCAACACCGAAGTAGTTCATTAAATCTTGTGGTGGGCGGAGATTCCCAAAACTATCAAAGTAGAGAATTTCGTTTTTATGCTTTCGGTCGGCGACCCAGTGTGTTCCCGGTTCATCCTTCTCATCAAGATTAATGATTGCCGACTCGTATTCGCGGGGACCACTTGAGGGCATCTCATCTCCCATGTATACACCACGAAAGGCAGTGATATGGAAGATATGGAATCTTCAAGATTTTGGCGTACTTCACCAGATGGGCATCGGTGAGGGCTCTGTGTGGTAGCGTTACCCATTTTTTTTCTTCTTACTAATGTTCTTATCACTCAAGCTAGGACCCTTCCCGTAATCTGTCAACTGGAGACCCAAGCCCTTCTTATACGGTTTCAAGTAGAGTCCTTTGCCCAACGCAATAGCTTCTATGCTTTTATTATGGCGTGTACTCTCTGCAAGGGTATTTCTTGCTGCATTCGAGTCGTTGATGGCTTTAGCGATACCCGCAGCGACCCCTGCTAATGCTCCAGTTGCACTCAAACCTGCGAAAAGAGGAATGAGGAAGGGCAGCAGCCCACCAATTTTAGATGGCACTGGTAGAATACGAGGTACTCGCCCACGTCTCCTACCATCACCCGTCTTCACCGCCGTGCGTGCACCTTTCAGCGCGGTTTTAATAGCATTTTCTCCTGGTTGCATTGCAGACTTGGCAGCGTCGATGATGCGTTTCAATACCACTCTCTTCCCATGCCCACCTCCACGACGTATGCGCCCCGTCTTCTTCCTCCTCTTTCTCTTTGCATGACTTTTCAGCCCCATACCGAGGGAGCTCCGAGGAAGCTTTTTCACCTTCATGGTATTAACGATGCCCCACGCTGCTGCCTTTCTGCAATGCCAGCGTCCTTTGCGAAGACCCATTTCCAAGCTTTCTCTGTGAGGATTTTATCAGCAGCGTGACGTGCAGAGAGGTTTCTCGATTTTTTGAGTAGGTTATGTCGTGCTCCTTGCAAGCTGTGTCTAGGGGATTGATGCCGGGATCACCGCGAGCCAATCTCTCCTTCAGTTTCGTACCAGGGCCACAATAGTTATAGCCCGGTAGATGTCATTCCACGGGAAGCTTATTGATGATCCTATTCACCAGTCCGCGACCTCTCTTACGTTGACATCCATTCATGGCCAGATGACAACTGATGACTGAGGCAATGAATACACCTTCTTTATAGAACTCTGGCTTTATCGAAGCCGATTGGGGGGTACTTGGTTAGTTAGCCTGATTCATACACGTGAGCACTACCCCTTATAATTTAACGTGCATCGAGCACTATAAATAGTGGATCTTTATAGTTCTTCAGTCAGTTAGTAATCATAAAGTTTACAGAACAGAGGACAAAGCTCCCAATAGCTAATTTTGATGAGCTTACAACTCACAGACAGGAGAAGAAACGTCATGGAGCTCTGTTACTCAGCAGTGTGCGTGCAGTTATCTGCGGTGCCTCCAATTGTGGTAAAACGAGTGCTCTACTCGGGCTGATGGAGTGATTTTGAGTAGACGTAAATGTTTTTAAATCGTAGACCATCAGGGTGGACGATCAGCTTTGTCCTGGGTCGAATTTCTCAATTTCTTATTTCATGTGAAAATGCTCGAGAATGGTCTGAAACGTGAAAATTCAAAATTGAGCCTACGGTCTATCTGTGGTCGGGTTTTTCGGCACCTCATTTAACTAAGTTTAAAGGAAGACTTGTGAGAGGTAGGATTCTTCGACTAGTCAGAAATCAAATTTTTAAACTTCTACTAAGTTCTGAATTCAATTAATCAGAAGTATTTCACTATAGCTTCAATTTTACTTGTCTAAGAAGTGAAATTGGTACTTTTGGTGAGTAGCAATTGGACTTCTGACAACTAAAATTGAAACGTTGAGTGGAATCCTTATGACTAGTTGAATTCTAGCTATGTAGCAGTGGAAAAAGCTACTTGCTACTAGGGCAACCATTCTACTTCTTACAACCATTTCTTCCACTTGTGAGTCATACTTTTTGTTGAAGAGTGTGAATGAAGATTCTCTCAATTCGAGAAAATTGAGTAAACATATTTACCGCAGTTTCGATACTCGATTTCACGTTCAGTCGGTGTGAGCTTATATTTTTTCTCAATCTTTGGCGCCCTAGGAGGCTCCAGGTAGACCCGACGAGGGTAGGAGCTCACAATCTGGCAATCTAAAACAAAAGTGAGATGGTATCTAATAATTTCAATTTTCAGGTTTAGCCAGGTGTTATTATTCATACCATCATCATCATTGTTGGCTCTTCGTTTGTTCCGTCTTGATGGTGTTGGAGCAGTTGGTGTTATATGCCTTTAATTGGCTGTTCCGTCGGTGACTGACTTCCACGCTGTAGTTTTGTAAGCATACTTGAACACCACCTTCGAAATGTCCATACGACAAGGCAGAATGTCCTCCTCATCAACTTTTCGCAGTGTCTCCAGAAGAGTCTCAAAAAAAGTCCTATGATATTTGTCCCGTTCTGAGAACCGGCTTTCAGTTGCGGCCGAGATTCTTTCCAACAATTTCACATTCTGCATGCGAATAATTCCCTTTTTATGCA
This sequence comes from Asobara japonica, assembly GCA_026005395.1. Classification (NCBI taxonomy): domain Eukaryota; kingdom Metazoa; phylum Arthropoda; class Insecta; order Hymenoptera; family Braconidae; genus Asobara; species Asobara japonica. The sequence continues at coordinate 824,038 of BQMI01000130.1, forward strand.
TGCGAAGAATTTCCTCATTTATCTCGGCTTGTTTTTTATTATTGTTTTGAGACATTTTCTCGCAGTCAGAGACCTCAATGTCACTAGTGATTTTCGGCGGCGTTACGTCGAAAAGGCTGTCTAAATCACCAGTGCTGTTATAGGGGAGTACAGAGGAAGCTAAAAATGATAGTAACTAGTAATACGGCCAAGACGACTCGAAGCGATCATCTAAACCGTCGCCGAATCGGTGCTTGTGAACACGGGTATTCAGGTTTGAACTTTTTTACAAGAGCTTTCCACTTGTTTTGAGCTTGGAGTTCTGTAATGCGAAAAATATAATGTATTACCAAAAGACAATTAAATGAGTGTTTCTTAAAATTGTATTGTTATACGGTCAATAACTTCTTAACTAATTTGATTATCTCAAACAACCCTCTTTCATCATGTAGCTCTAAATTTCATAAAATTATAGATATCAATAAACCCCTAACTATATAATTTATAAGATAGTTAAAGAATTCTTCATTGTTTAACCTTTATAGAGTTACAAAAGAAAATTACTTCCATACATCCTGAGTGTCAAAGAAAAGTAAAACAAAAATAGTAAAATGAGAGTTAATTGAGAGATTTCAACTGTTTATAGGGCAAATGATAAAAAATCATACGGTATTTTTACACTGAGCAAGAACAGAAGGAACGCAGTTTTTTTTCCTATACCCAATATTCACTTTAATTCTTTTGCAGTATAGTATTATGTAAACGAATGTAAATCATGCAACATTCTCAATTTCTAACTGACTTGTATATTTAATTCGCAATCTTTATAAAGTAGGTTTGCGTCGCATAATTGAGGTTAACGTCGTATTGGAATCGAGCACGTGTGAGACAGAGGTTAATAAACCAAAAGAATACTTACTGCAGACGCGGATTGTAGATGCAACCTTATCCTACTCTGTGCCCACAAAACCCTTAAAGCGATTTTCGTCTAACGACTTATTCCAAATTGCTGGACGATGTTGCACCTCTTCTATGAGTAGCGGCACTTTATTCTCATCCATTATTTTTTGTCACCGTCACACACTGACCAAACGAGCCTGATCAAGTTCGCCGGTAATCGCACATGCACGGGAATGTGCGGCATTGCCAGGTTTCCATAGGCTGCGTACACACCAGCTCAGTTTCCACGCGGGTGGTAATGCAGGTAGGCTCGGAAGATATCGAGTGATCGAGGACCTATCGATTGAGTGCAAGAGCTGCTTATCCTCTACCGAGATAGATCGATATATATGGAAAGAGCTTGGGCAACGCTCGGGCGTCGTTCGGGGGGATCTTGGGCAACGCTCGGGGGTCGTTCGCGGGAATCTTGAGCAACGAGTGGATCGCTAATGACGCTTGAGCGGATCTCGAGCAATACGCTTTCCAAGTTCCAGGCGCACGTAAATATGTCGCCGCCAAGTGGCGGTCTTGGACGAAAACGTGAGGCTAGCTCAACCATCAGCCCATATGTTTATATGGAAGTTTTGGGTACTTTAAAGAACAATTTTTAATTGATTGGAGTTCTAAAAAATGTGAAATGAGCCCGGTAATAAAGAGTGGCCTCCAGGAAATTGATTTATCGGTCTTCCGACCCAAATCAACCAACACGGGGACGAAATTGATGAAAAGCTTCCACGTCAGTGAGGTGACAGGCCGTATCAACGGAAATTATCGTCAATCATGTGGATCGGTGATTTGGGAAACTCCTGGTACCCACAGTACTCGGAAAAATAAACTAGTTAAATCCCGAATTTCAACACTTCCAGAATTTCTTTATAGTTATGAACGTCTATTTTTGTAGAAATTGTGGGAATATTATATTAAAATACTAGTGGTCTATGCATATGTGTGCCCCACTCGAGGCACAAACAAAACTTCCCGATTTCATATTCTAGCACAGAGTATTAAATTTATTTTTCTCCAATATCCCCCGGTTAATCAGTAGTGTCATACTGAAAACTTGCAGATTTGAGAATTCTAAACTGAGTCATTAATGAAGCAGATAATTATGAATATTTGAGTAGACGCATGGTGAGCATGAGGATGAGACCTATGGGTGTTACGTTAGCGGGAGTGAGACACGAATAGGAGTGCGGCCGCAATAAAGATGATAACTTTAATATTTAGCCCAGTGGAACAGTATAAACAATTCCAATTGTTAATAATAGATGGCACATACTGCACGAATGCCATCCAAAATGTAATCCGCTCGATTCTGCACGGAAATGTTTTGATTAAGACCTTTATGACAGCGCTGGGTTCATTCGTTCACTTATTACATCCATAATTGGTGAGATTGGCCGATACCACCTTCATTATGCAAGTTATCGAAAAAAGTCGTTTAATATAAAATGTGTATTTTTGGTTGAGAAACAACTTTTGTCGCATAAATTTTCCGCTAACTCTAGAAGTTCATGCAGTAGACCGTTATAAACAATTGAATTTGTTAATAACAATTGAACGAATCATTTTTCGCAGACATCGTTCCTATCAGATCTGGAAAATAGTAAGGCTCGTCGATCAACAAAAACAACAAACTTATGCGCGTTACGTGGGTGGGAGTGAGACGCCAATGGGGGTGCAACCGCTGGAAAGTGAGACCCGCCATACTTCCTTAATTATGACAATTATGAAAAAATGTCATTGGAGTTTATATATGCATTTCGACTTACAGAACGAGTTCCGTTGAACACTTTCGGCCGTATCTCTCACCGTTGTTGTAAGAAGGCGTTGTGAACTATTCGATTGTTAATAACACAAAAACTGCTCGATCAATTTAAACCAAAAACTAATACGATCTCAGTTACATGAAGATGCGATCGGTCAATCCGTCCGTAAGAAATCGTTAACCAAAAATCCGATTCCGCACATACAAACATACACAAACACATTTACTCGGAATTTGATGCTAAGCATTTTGGTATACTTAAAACACAAGTTACAAAGTGAAAAAAAAATTGATTTCGGGATCAATACAATAACTTCCCGAAAATCAGGAAGTTAAAAATAGCAGTGCATCCAAAATGTTTATAATTTTCAGAGTGAAAATATTGGGGAATTTTCTTCAAAAAAATCCAGAATTCCACTGGAATTCAACTCCTATTTATGCCGTTTGATCAATGACCGGGCTGGTTCGACTTTAATGAATTACTACTCGATCATTGCTTGCATGCTGGCACAACTCCTATGAGATTGTACGTACGTGCTTGAGAAGTAAATTTGCAGTGAATAAATCTATTTGAGGCGTGTAATTAACGCGTTTCTCAATATTTAAGGAGTATACGATGAAATTACATATGAACATAGCGCTGACATGTCAGTTGCAGAGAAATCTAATTTTAAAATCGAATTCTTCCTGCATGCCTCATTGAAAGTGGACATCATTATGAAACAATAATGATGTCGATTTTCTATTTAACGCTTAATCATAATTTAAGTTATTAAAACCGAAAAAAAAATTCTTATTTTTCACTAATCGATTTCTGCGCATGCACAATCAGGCAGTTAATCCGAATTTTCAATGTGAATCATCAGCAATGAATCATGTACTGGCTATGAGAGCTAGCTACAGTGAAAAAGATTCTTGATAATTGTCCGAGTATTTTTCATGCCTCTAGGATTACAAGTAATGTGCAGGTTCTAGACTATCTTCAATATATTGCAGATCTGAGGACTCGAAAAAAACTTCTTACGAGAATGGACTCGCTTGAGGTTTCAGGAAAGAGACACACATCTTCTTGGAACTTTCTATAGAATAAGTATCATGCACGTATCAGAAAGACCGACCGCCTCACCTCAACCCAGCAACAATTCGGTTTTCTCAACTCCACATCTTACAGCCCCATGGCAAAAGTACAGAATCAAATACCTCACTTCGTCTTCTCTGTTTTATCAACTCATGACAGCCACTATACAAGCACAATCCTCTAAACTCCCTATAGACATTTAGGCATAGTTCAGAGCCCCGACGGAAACTTATAGCTATACTCGAGAGCCCAAGATGACTCTGTACTATCCTCTGGGCTCCCCGGAGACATTTAGACATAGTCCAGGGCCCAAACGGAGATTTATACGTATACTCGAGAGCCCGAGCGGGCTCTGTACTCTCCTCTGGACTTCCTCTAGACTTTTAGGCATACTCTATAGCCCGAGCGGCCTCTGTACCATCCTCTGGACTCCCTCTAGACATATAGACATAGTCTAGAGCCCGAGCGGGCTCTGTACTATCCACTGGACTCCCTCTAGACTTTTAGGCATAGTCCAGAGCCCAAGCGGTCTCTGTACTATGCTCTGGACTTCCTCTAGACATATAGGTATACTCGCGAGCCCAAGCGGACTCTGTACTATCCTCGAGACTCCCTCTAGACATACTCTAGAGCCCGAGCGGGGTCTGTACTATCCTCTGGACTCCCTGGAGACATTTAGGCATAGTCCAGAGCCCATACGGAGACTTATAGGTATACTCGAGAACCCGAGCGGGCTCTGTGCTATCCTCTGGACTCCCTATAGACATTTAGGCATAGTCCAGAGCTCAAGCGGCCTCTGTACTATCCTCTGGACATCCTATAGATATTTAGGCATAGTCCCCAGCCCAAGCGGCTCTGTACTATCCACTGGACTCCCTCTAGACTTTTAGGCATAGTCCAGAGCCCAAGCGGTCTCTGTACTATCCTCTGGACTCCCTATAGACATTTAGCCATAGTCCCGAGCCCAAGCGGGCTCTGTACTATCCTCTGGACTTCCTCTAGACATATAGGTATACTCGCGAGCCCAAGCGGACGCTGTACTATCCTCGAGACTCCCTCTAGCCATACTCTAGAGCCCGAGCGGGGTCTGTATTATCCTCTGGACTCCCTGGAGACATTTAGGCATAGTTCAGAGCCCATACGGAGACTTATAGGTATACTCGAGAGCCCGAGCGGGCTCTGTGCTATCCTCTGGACTCCCTATAGACATTTAGGCATAGTCCAGAGCTCAAGCGGCCTCTGTACTATCCTCTGGACACCCTATAGATATTTAGGCATAGTCCCCAGCCCAAGCGGCTCTGTACTATTCTCTGGGCTTCCTCTAGACATATAGACATAGTTCACAGCCCGAACGAGCTCTCTCTTATTCTCTTGACCTCCCCTAGACATTTAGGCATAGTCATAGTAAACAAACACACGCCAATACACACACACAGGAAAATTTCCGAACAGGAAGAAATAGACATTTTTTGACAATTATAATTAAAAGAGAATTTTATACACTTGTATAAAAATATACCACTAATGGATCGAAGAAGGGAGTTTTCCAAGGAATCTTCAATCAAGATACGCGGTAGCGTATCGGGCGAAGTCCACTTTTTGATGATTCAAATTCAAATCAAATCTCCCGCTCTATCGCCCCTCTCCACTGGCCCGGTCGCTGCACGTATCATATACAGGAAGCAAATACCCCAGTACCTCCAAAAGTATATTAATCGAAATAAACTATATCCCGACCATCTCCTGCAAAACTAACCCCACTTTTATCATATAAGGTGGCTATCAGCTTTCTAATGGCACCTTCTTTCAAATTTTTCGTGCCCTATTTCGATTAAAACACGTGCTTTGCGACGGTCATCTGTCGAGAGTTATTATCTCAAAAGTATATATGGCAGATGTCCACACTCAATGTTTCATGTTGGTAGTACTGACTTGAGTCAGTTTGTTGACATCACAGTTTGTGGAATACTGTGATTCTATAAAACTATTAACTTTAACTGAAAACATCATTTTATAATATTAAGTTTACGTGAAATTCAATCAATTGTACGCAAGGAAATAAAACAAACAAATTAAGGAAAGCAAGGAAAGTCTCAGAGTATAAAGTGGGAATTGGATCAACGGAGTGAAAAATTCACGTGTGTTTTAGGTTATATTTTATTTATTAATTATTAATTAATTTATCCCTCCGTTTTATTATTCATTTTTGCTTCCGAATGGAAGCATTGTAATGGGTCAATTATCACATTCCGTTCAATTATCCATGGATTTTGTAAGAAATCCTTTGTACATTCCAAAATATATAATTTGTTTGTACATGCGTTTTTAAGTCTGTACAAACACTTAATTATTTTGTCATGGATCCTCACCCCCCCCCCCCCCCCCCGTAACGCGATCCGTGCAGGTGCAGTGACCGATCCGCTGTTCATTACTTCGAATTATCTCTAAAAAATATGGCTCTTGTTGAGTTTCACATAACCAGCAATCACCCCGGTTCTTTCTCTAATCCTAATTAACGTTTCTAATGTAATTAGGTGATTTAGGGTGTTATGGGGCAGCACCAAATTTTCAACAATCGCCATTGAGGAGCTCCTATTTCGAGTATTCGATCCACATTCGACCACAAAAGTAAATTAATGACTTTTTTAGAAATTAAAAAAAAATCATAAAAATTTTGTTTTCTCTTCTACCTTTGAAAGCACCAAAGTAGCACCTAATTATTCCGGATGATTTTTTCTTTATTTGCTTTAAAAAAGGGATGGACTGCTAACCTGAGGCTTCTAGTTTGAAACAGGCAATTTTTAATGGTGTTTTTGCGAGCACCAAAAAAATGGATTAAATACCAAAAAAGCACCTAATTATCAGCCCCATTTGTTATATAAATTTTTTGCCAGTGAGTAAAACTCTCCATATCTTTGATAGTAATCAATAGTGCTCAAAGCAACGAGAGTACTGACTTCGTGTAGCTTATGACGTTTTTTGACGTCGAAATAACATTCAGTTATAATTTTAAAAACATTGAACATATCCAACGAAAAGTAGGAATAATATTCTTTTCACGTGTTCTCCTGCCATGAACAATTAATTGTTACGGCGACAATCTTCAGAAAACAATTTTTGAACAATTGTGGTGAAGTTCAATCACCATGCAGAAAAAATTCTGAGGCAAATCCAAAACTGAAAAAGTGAAATCTTAACTCCATCTGCTAATCCAATCCACAATCTTGAATCTCAAAATCCGATTTCCGAATCCCCCAATCCCATTTTCCAAATTTCAGATGCTAAATCATAAATTTCAAATTTTATATTCCAATTCCAATTTCCAGCATCTACTCTCAATCACACATTCCGCATTCTAACTATACTTTCAAAATATAAAAACAAGTAGGGAAGGGTATATACAAATTTCGGCATGTGCTTTGAAAATCCTCAATTGTCGATTTTTAATTTCCAATTTTCAATGGTTAGTAATTCTTTGTCATAACTCTTTATTGCCAAGTTCTAAGTGACAACTTTAAAAGTTCCATCTTCAATTTACAGTTGCGATCAAAACGTCGAAAAAAAAATTAGAATGCCGAAATCACTTTTTATAAGCATATTTTCCTTCCAACTTTGACCTCTTTGTCGAAATTTCTAAACATCGCGATGAAGAAACGCTCATTTTTCAGGTTAGGTCAGTCTCTTCATTCGCCGGCGGGGGACAGTTTTAATTTACTCTACTTTTTCAAAATCAACTCGTTTTATCCAATATTATTTTATCCACTAAAGAAATTAATGCATAATTTAAAGAAATTTTGTTCCACAGGAGCATTGGCGACATGAACCTTTGATGCGTATATATTATACAGAGAAAAAGTGGCTTCGCAATTTGACACATTCGGTCGCGATTTGGGCACTGAAATATATCATGCGCATGCGTAAGCAAGAGTCGGGGAGCTTTGGGTGGAGATCCGAAGTTTACTCTTTCGTTAGCAGCTCTCGCCTGCAAACGCGAGTCACAAAAGTTTTGCGGCCAATCACAACGATTCTCCGTCGAGAAACTCCAGAAAAGCCGTTGTTTCTGGCGTTTCAGACCCCGGTGGAGTGCGTACTTTCGCGTCGGGGAGGAAGAAAAAGTTGATTAACAAACCATAATTAATTAATCAACAATTATTATTGTCATCTGAGGTGATGGTGGCCTTTTTGAATGTAACAAAACTTGGACACAATAGGTGGACCTTCAGAAGAGCTCTCTAAAGTCTTGTCACCACCTACAAGTGCATAAAAGTTAATTACAAAATCATGATTAATTAATTAACAAATTTAATCATCATCTGAGATGGTGGTGGCCTTTCTGAATGTGACAAAACTTGGAAAAAATAGGTGTACCTTCAGAAGAATCATATTTGTCTGATAGAAGACATCAACTTAGGGCAAATGCTTATGTCTCTGAAGAGTTTGAGGTCACATCTGGCGAGTCGCAAGGGTCACACCTAGGACCCATACTTTTCATGTATGCTGATGATTTGAAAATCTATCGGGACATTGCAAGAGAAGAAGATGGACGTATATTGCAATCAGACCTGACTGACCTACATAATTGGTGCTTAGCGACTATTCTTAATCTGAACATCAATAAATGTGCCAGTATGTGCTTCTCGCGATCTCGATCTCAATCTTCCAGGCCTGCTGAGTATTTCTTACGAGACCAATCTCTTCTAATTGTTGAGACTATTAACGATTTGGGTTTGCTGTAGACAACAAATTCAAATTCGCTGAACATATTGATAAGACTATCACTAAAGCGTATCGTATACTTGGTCTAGTTCTTCGCTCTGGAAGGAAGAGTTCACCAATCCCCACACACTAGGTCACCTTTACTCAACCCTCATTAGACCGATCTTCGAATATTGCACGATTGTGTGGTGTCCCTATACTGCTGTCATTATCAAGAGACTCGAGGAAGTACAGAACAAATTCTGCCATTATCTGCTATCGTGGTTTCGACGAAGAGAACAAGAGTCATCTAAGGGAGAATGACTTCATGATCTTCAACCGAATAGCCTGACTTGTCGACGTCTACGAAATGATCTGTTGCTTTTCTACAAAGTGGTAAAAGGACTGATCGAATCTGCTGAGATATTTCAGAGTGTGGGTTTCTGCTGTCCAAGGCCTGGATTAAGAAATAATAATAACCGCTTACTTTATACTGTAAAAACTAGTAAAAATTATATCCAAAAAGGCCCGGGTGATAGAATTGCTGGATCAGTAAATTATTATTGTATGTCACTAAATGTTTTTGGGTGTTCATAACAAACTTTTGCGTCGAATGTTGAATCTCGGATCAAAGACTGTGACAAACTGAAGTGACTCATGTGCAATTATTATAAAGTTACTTCTCAAACTTTGTTATATCTTACATTATCAGTAACAATTATATACAAATCTACAAAGAAATACATGAATTATAATATTTCCGTTTATATAAAGCCGATTGGCGTTCAAATAAATAAATAAACTAGGGGTACATTGCTGGTCGCTCGCACGCTCGCTCTCATGGTGGGTGCGTTCGAATACGCCATATTTTATGGCAGTGACATTGATATTTTCTCCTGAATTCGGGTTGGTGGGAGTGAGTGTGACCCGCTCAGGCCGCACAAAGAACTTCCCGACGAAGTTCGTTCGCATACAATACACATTCGATTCCACACACACACGCGCGCTCGTGCGCATGCACACATACACGGCGTTTTTTAAGATTATATTTCCTATTTGTTTCCGATTTATTCACTTATCATATACATGATTTTTCGAACGGCCATATCTCCTTAATTATGCAAATTATTACAAAAAGCCATAACAGATTAAATGTGTATTTTTTTATGGGGAACATTTTTTGTCCCATAATTTTTTCGCTAGCTTCAAACGTTTACGCGATAAAGCATTATGCACAATTAAAATTGTTTATAACAATATAAATACTGAACCAATTTCAACCAAAATCCAATTAGCACTAAGTTACATGAACGTTTTTGAAAAATTGTGAACGAAAATTTTGATCACATAAATTGATACGTACACACACACACACACACACATACATACAGACATATTTTGGAACATGGTAAAAAGAGGTGGGAGGAACCTCAAAACGCGTAAATATGAGGAAAAACCAATGTTTCATTTTCGTGGTGATTACATTAACTTCCCTAGGGTCGGGAAGTTAAAAAAATAGTGAAATCAGAAAAAAATCAAAAAACTTTTTGAAAAAAATGAGCCAAGTACACTTTTTGATGTGGCGTACCGGCCACCAGAATAGACCATTGCAATGACGACATTGATCGGCATGTCTTCGATTTCATTCATTAAAAAAAAAATCAAATCAAAAAGAAGCGCCAAGCAGATAAATTGCATAGCATTCTCTGATAAAGTACTTAATTTGGACATAACTTACAAGTGAAAAAAACAGAAAAATTCGATGCAGAAAAAAAAATGGTGGCAAAATGGCGTCAGGACCAACGGACTTGGCGCGGTTTTTGCAAAGCATCTAGTTAAGAAATCGACGTGCTGTTTTCCTCAGTTATTTATGTCTTTCTTCTAACCGCCAATACACTGACTTTTTATGAAGTATTTGGTTTTTGTAACTATTTCAAAACATCCACGAAACCTTTTCAAACATTCTGACTAGTTTCATTGATAGCTCTCCTCTGACTGCAAACGCAGTCGTCAAACGAGTAGATTTCGCCACCCATTACAGAGTGGATGTACATCATATATCCATAACCCAGCTAACATGATGTGTTTCTTCCTCAAGTGGGGTGGCAACTCATTCACTTGGACTCATATAGGATATGCACTCGCACCGGAAGACTCTGTCACTTGTATACCATTAATATTGAACGTGACAAATTCCATTTATGGGATAAGAATTCCCCCGGTACACACAATTTAAGATACTCTTCACTGTCATATATATCCTCAATTCCTTCTGGGTTATTCTTCTGGCGATTGAATCTGTATTGTAATGCTTGGGAGATGTTCGGAATCGAGAATAATTGATCCAATTGAGCTTTAAGATGTGAGCTTTAAGTGCCAAAAAAAAAGTTTTACTGACTTTTTTTTAACCTCTGCACATGTACAACGACCATCAGTGTTTTTCGCCTCACCCAAAGTAGCACGACAGTGTTGACAATAGATATATCGTTTACACGCTTCATCAGACCGACATAATTTTCTCCACAAAGTGATTGTGTTCGCCGGTAAACAACCATCTTCTACTGTAGAATTAATCAGCTTAAAAGGGTTCAATGTCGATTCCCAGGTTGTGCGGTGTTTCAAATTCAAAGCGAGGAGGCATAAACCATAATCTTTAGCGGTTACGTGCCCTTGAAATACTAAGAGTACTTGCAGAGGAGTCAGAGAACTCGACAATACTCTTGCCCTCCTATTGTTCTCTTGGTTCTCCTCTTCCTCGCTTTCTTGTCCTTCTTCTTGTTGTTCTTTTTCTGATCCCTGCACATGGTCCTCGACTCCATCCACACCAGCACTATTCACATTATCATTGCTGGAGTTCTGATCATTTGTGGATCCTAGATCGATACAAAGCTTGTGATCCAGGATTTTCTCGTTACACTGGTATTCTTCAGTGGGACAAGTTAAAGTATCGAACTTTAGATTGCTCGTGTTTTCATGTTCTGATGCTGTGTCTTCTCGTCTAGATTCATACGACGTCGAGGGCTTGTTCGCATCGCATTTCTCACTCGTTGCTCCGTGGGAGTCACTCTCATCCATCAACTTGAGACGTTTCTTAGGACGTTTTTGATCCCTTTGTAAATGTGATTCACGCGATTGGACTCTAATCTGGAAAAATATGAATATGCATTAGTTGTTTCAATAACAAATTATATTTCAGTTGACGTTTCAGAAATTTCAAATAATTCCACTTTTCCATAATTTAGAATTTTTCAAATTGACAAAATGTTGTCGACCATTGAAAATTGTCAAAATTTTAGGAGTTCTCAATTTTTTTTAATTTCAAAGATTTCGATAATTTGAAATTTCTAACATTGACAAGTTTGGACAATTGTCAAAATCTTCGACCTTATTGAAATTTTCTTTGTTTTTTTATTTTCAAATTTTCCAAAATTCTCAAGATTATTCGATGCTTTTAACAATTATTAATTTGCAATTTCACAATTATCCAAAATTTCAAGTTCTGAAAATTTTGAAACATTCCAGAATTTCGAACATTAAGCCTACTTCCACCGAGACGAACTTAGATTAACTCAATGTTACGTTATGTTCGAAGAATTTGTTTTATGCGGAAAAATTCCCAAACTTGTGTTTACACCGTTACTCGGAGTTAAATTCAACGTTGCGTTTCCATCAACGAATTCTTCAAAACTTCCTCTGAGTTCGTCCAACTTTGTCCCGGTGGAAGTAAGTTCAATGTCCAAAATTTTCAAAATTTCAACTAATTACAGAAACATAAGACATTATTTCATTTTTGAGATTCTTGAAATTTCTCAAGTTTTCAAAATCATCAAAACTGTCTAATTTTCCAAATTTTTAAACTTCCTACTTTTATTCGATTCTCGAAATTTCTCAAAATTATTCAAATTGTTTAGCATGCACAACATTATAGATATGCCCAAACTTTTGCAGATACTCCACAAATTTTCCAAATCCTGAAAATTTTAGAGATTCTAAAGATTTGTTTTTTTTCAGATTTTCATATTTTTTTTAAAAATGATGAAAATTTTCCGAATTGAAAATTTTTGGTAAATTCTCAGCTTTTCCGAAAATCTCCCATATCTTCCAGATTTTGCCACTTCCTCAAATCCAATTATTTGTTTTCTACCAGGTTCATTTTCAGCTACACTGGGAGAAGCGATCATTTAGCGTAATACGTAGCGGTGTTTAAATGGGTCTAGGACAATCCTTCTTTATATGAGTGAGGATTTTTTTATATGAGTGAATACGAAATGTTTCGTTACGGTCGCGTAAAATTGTTCATTTATAATATGAGACCACACGAGGGAACGAAGGCCGAATTATTACCTTCCATTTTTTTTCGACGCAACTGAGCGTTCATTTCAACAGTATAAAAAATAAAATTGTTCATAACGAAGCTACCGCAACACGTATTGCCAAATGATCGCGATGTTCGCATTCTACGCCCCCAATTCAGAAAACATCGTCATGTTTTATGTGCGATATGCATTTCGAGAATAAAAATATTGAGTACGGACCAGATGTACCAAAATCATCAGAAACGATATTTCGGAACAAAGTCCTGCAGTTCCAAAACGAAAATAAATAAGACCGGATAACTATAGCTAATCGCACGAATCTGAATGACATTCAGTGAACTCATAGTTCATCAGAATTCTGTTTGTAGATAGCAAATGAACTTTTATCAAATTTTTACCTTTGGTTGTTTGTTTTTTTTTCAGTATTCCATTTTTCACTGGCTAAATTTGTATTTCTTCGATCGGACAGCTGCACTGATGATGCAATATTCATATTGAATTTGACTCAATGACAAGAATGAGGCTGATAATATGTATATTATGATATGAGTATGGTACTTGATAATAGGTAATAATATTCACCTTGGACCGTGAATTCCTAGAAATTACATGTCCATCATCGTCGTCAGAATCACAGTGGGAATAATTAGGATTATCGATTAACTCTGCCATCCATCTTTTTTGTTTACGTTTATATCTACCACTGGCAGACAGCTCCTTATCAGACATCGTTTCGTTTTTTGTAACCTTCTAATATTAATGACAAAGTTCATTATTGGGTGAAGTAAGACTACAGAAAGTTAGCCACATTTTGACTTACCTCGTATTCTATGACTTGTTCAAGGTGGCGTTTCAGACAAACCCACTGATTTGCCTGTACCACTCAAGATAGCACTTCTCGCAATAGACGAATGTAAAAGTATCTTATTTTGGAGTTTTTACCTGTCACTCGAATTATTCAGTTACTCACTGCAGGTCCAATGACTTTGAGGGGGATATCGATTACAATAATTAGGGATGTTGCTCTAAAAAGTGTAACGTATTCAATTGCGCGTACCGGTTGCGCCATATTGACTAGAAGAGTTACCACGAAGAATTGGAACTGAACATCGCACAGTGGACTTGGTTTGTCAATTTGTCAGATGATCCCGATTTGTCAGTTTGAAAAATTAGAAAAATTGTACCAAGTTACGAAAGTTCAAAACATTGCATCATTTTTAGTTTTTGAAATTATCAACATGTTCAAAATTTTACCAAATTTTACCATGTTCAAAATGTTTCTAATTTCAAATGTTTTTAATTATTTTAATTATTAAATTTTTTAAAATTTTTTTAATTGTCAAATTTTTAAAAACTTTTTATTTTTGAAATTCTTGAAATTTTCAACATTTATAAATATTTAAAAATGTTCAAATTTTTCAAAATTTTTGAAAATTGAAATTTGCCCATTTTTTCACCAAAAAGTGAAGAAATTTGAAAAAATGACCTTCATCATTATTTAACCTCGGTCAGATGAAGCATTGCTGACCGAGAATTGATCATCATTTTGATGGTTAGAGAATTTCCGTGCATCCCTATTTGAAGGGTGGGAACTCTGGTAAAAGTAGAGGTTACCAATAGTGGGGCTAACTCAGATCATTCAAAGGGCACGCTCTGGTCGCCGGCTCGCGTTCAGTTTCTGTTTGCGCACATTTCATACCAAACCGTCGACCCGGAATTGAAGACAATTGGGATCAGTCTCTTGAACTTGTTTACTAGTGAAAAGTGTTGTGAAAGGCTTCAAATTATTGAATGGTAAGTACGCATTAAATATTTTTCAATGGTTTTTCTCTGGGGACGTGTAAACCGGGAGAAATCCTTTGCGGCTTGTTTGCGATTTAAACAGCTTATCTTGAAGAATCAAGAATAGTTCATCTGAGAAAATTTCAACATAACAATAAACATAAAACTTCAACATATTTACATATTGAGAAAATAGATAGGGCTGGTGGGGCACAAAGCACACACTGGGGACAAAACGGACAGCCCAAAAGATGATAAATGCCTAACGGACCGACTGTAGAGTTGGGTGAAAGTCGAGTAAACTCTAACATTTTTCCAAGATTTTAGAGTTGAGTGAGAGTTGGTCAATTCTTTCCCAAATTCGCATTATGTAAAAGTTGAGAGTTGAACTTGGATCTTATGAACAATTCTACAGTGAGTAAAACTACATATTTGATTTTTGTTTTTTCTTTCTTCAATTAAGCACTTTTCGGTAAAGCACTTATGGCGAACTCTATCCCAACTCTACACGCGATTATAGTTGAGAGTTGATCTTCGTTCTTATGCCTAACTTTATCCCAACTCTACACGAAATTAGAGTTGAGAGTGAAACTTTTGCATTTTTGAAAATTTTATTTAATAACATTGAGGTTTTGCCCAACTCTATCTCAACTTTACACACGGTTAGAGTTGAAAGTTGAACTTTAGGATTTGGACCCAACTCTATCCGAACTTTATACCGGGTTAGAGTCGAAAGTTGGACTTTGGGGTTACTTTCCCCCAACTCTATCGGAACTTTATACCGGAATATAGCTGAATGTCGGACTTTAGGATTACTTTCCCCCAACTCTATCCGAACTTCATTCCGGGTTAAAGTTGAAAGTTGGACTTTGGGGTTACTTTCCCCCAACTCTATCCGAACTTTATACCGGGATAGAGTTCAATGTTGGACTTTGGGGTTACTTTCCCCCAACTCTGTCCGAACTTTATACCGGAATAGAGTTGAATGTTCGACTTTGGGGTTACTTTCCCCCAACTCTATCCGAACTTTATACCGGGATAGAGGTGAATGTTGGACTTTGCGGTGACTTTGCCCCAACTCTATCCGAACTTTGTTTCGGAATAGAGTTGAAAGTTGAACTTTAGGGTAACTTTCCCCCACTCTATCAGAACTTTATACCGGGATAGAGTTGAATGTTCGACTTTGGGGGTACTTTCCCCCAACTCTATCCGAACTTTATACCGGGATAGAGTTGAAAGTCAAATTTTAGGGTTACTTTGCCCCAACTCTATCCGAACTTTATACCGGGTTAGAGTTGAAAGTTAAACTTTAGGGTTACTTTGCCCGAACTCTTTCCGAACTTAATACCGAGTTGTAGTTGAGAATTGATCTTTGGGTTTATAAAAATTTTATTAGTTTTTTGAAAATTTATTTAAGAACATTGAGGTTTTGGTCAACTCTATTCCAACTATCAACACGGTTAGAGTTGAAAGTTGAACTTTGGGTTACTTTACCCCAACTCTATCCGATCTTTATACCCGGATAGAGTTGAGAGTTGACCTTTGGGGTTACTTTACCCCAACTGTATCCGAACTTTATACCTGAATAGAGTTGAATGTTGGACATTGGGGTTACTTTGCCCCAACTCTATCCGAACTTTATACCGGGTTAAAGTTGAGAATTGATCTTTGGGTTTTTAAAAATTTTGTTGAATTTTTTTTCAATGCATTCAAAAACATTTGGCTTTCAGTCAACTCTATCTCAACTCTACAAACGGTTAGAATTGAAAGATGAACTTTGAGGTTCCTTTGCCCCAACTCTATCCCAATTTTATACCCGGATAGATTTGAACGTTAAATCTTGAGGTTACTTTACCCCAAGAAGGGAATGTTGGACTTTGGGGTTAATTTACCCCAACTCTATCCAAACTTTATACCGGGATAGAGTTGAAAGTCAAACGTTGGAGTTACTTTACCCCAACTCTATCCGAACTTTATACCGGGTGAAAGTTGAGAATTGATCTTTCGGTTTTTAAAAATTTTATTGAATTTATTTTTAAAATTCATTTAAGAACATTGAGGTTTTGGTCAACTCTATCCTAACTCTACACACGGTTAGAGTTGAAAGAAGGGAATGTTGGACTTTGGGGTTAATTTACCCCAACTCTATCCAAACTTTATACCGGGATAGAGTTGAAAGTCAAACGTTGGAGTTACTTTACCCCAACTCTATCCGAACTTTATAACAGGATAGAGTTGGATGTTAAACTTCGGGGTTACTTCTCTCAAACTCTATCCTAATTTTATACTGGGTTAAAGTTGAGAGTTGAGAATTGATCTTTAGGTTTTTAAAAAGTTTATTGAATTTTTTTGAAATTCATTTAAGAACATTGAGGTTTTGGTCAACTCTATCCCAACTCAAAACACGGTTAGAGTTGCAAGTTGAACTTTGGGGTTACTTTACCCCAACTCTATCCGAACTTTATACCGGAATAGAGTTGAAAGTTGGACTTTGCCCCAACTCTATCCGAACTTTATACCGGGATAGAGTTGAAAGTTAAACGTTGGAGTTACTTTACCCAAACTCTATCCAAACTTTATACCGGGATAGAGTTGAATGTTGAACTTCGGGTTTACTTTTTCCCAACTCTATCCGAACTTTGTACCGGGTTAGAGTTGAGAGTTGACCTTTGGGGTTACTTTACCCCAACTATATCCGAACTTTATACCGGGATAGAGTTGAAAGTCAAACGTTGCAGTTACTTTACCCCAACTCTATCCGAACTTTATACCGGGATAGAGTTGAATGTTGAACTTTGGGGTTACTTGGCCTCAACTGTATCTCAACTTTATAGCAGGAAAGAGTTGGATGTTAAACTTCGGGGTTACTTCTCTCCAACTCTATCCTAATTTTATACGGGGTTAAAGTTGAGAGTTGAGAATTGATCTTTAGGTTTTTAAAAAGTTTATTGAATTTTTTTGAAATTCATTTAAGAACGTTGAGGTTTTGGTCAACTCTATCCCAACAAAAACACGGTTAGAGTTGAAAGTTGAACTTTGGGGTTACTTTACCCCAACTCTATCCGAACTTTATATCGGAATAGAGTTGAATGTTGGACTTTGGGGTTACTTTTCCCCAACTCTATCCGAACTTTATACCGGGTTAGAGTTGAGAAGTTGAAATTTGGGGTTACTTTGCCCCAATTCTATCCGCACTTTATACCGGGATATAGTGGAGAGTTGAACTTTGGGGTTACTTTACCCCAACTCTGTTCGAACTTTATACCGGGATAGAGTTGAAAGTCAAACTTTGTGGTTACTTTGCCCCAACTCTATCCGAACTTTATACCGGGATAGAGTTGAATGTTGAACTTTGGGGTTACTTGGCCCCAACTCTATCTGAACTTTATAACAGGATAGAGTTGAACGTTGAACTTTGGGGTTACTTTGCCCTAATTCTATCCGAACTTTGTACCGGGTTAGAGTTGAGAATTGATCTTTGGGTTTTTAAAAATTGTATTGATTTTTTTTTTAATTCATTTAAGAACATTAAGGTTTTGATCAACTCTATTCCAACTCTAAACACGGTTGGAGTTGAAAGTTAAACTTTAGGGTTTTTTTCCCCCAACTCTATCCGAACTTTATACTGGGATAGAGTTGAATGTTGAACTTTGGGGTAACTTTACCGCAACTCTATCCGAACTTTATACCGGGGTAGAGTTGAGAGTTGAACTTGGCAGTTACTTTGCCCCAATTCTATCCCAACTTGACACGCGGTTAACGTTGAGAATTGTTATTATCAACTCTCACCCAACCCTATCCGGACTTCATACTGGGTTAGAGTATCGAGTCCATTTTTGGGTTTTCCAGAATTTTATCGAATTTATTCTCAAATTTATTTAAGAACATTGAGTTTCCGGTCAACTCAAATTCCAACTCTGTCTCAACTCTACACACGGTTAGAGTTGAAAGTTGACCTTCAGGGTTACTTCAGTCCAACTCTATCCGAAGTTTATACCGGGTTAGAGTTGAAAGTTGAACTTTAGGGTTACGTTGCTCCAACTCTATCCGAACTTTATAAAAGGATCGAGTTGAGAGTTGAACTTTGGGGTTACTTTTCCTCAACTCTATCCGAACTGTATAACCGGATAGAGTAGAATGTTGAAATTTGGGCTCACGTTACATCAACTCTATCGGAACTTTATAACGGGTTAGAGTAGAGAAAATTAACCTTTGAGTTTTTAAAAATTTCATTGAATTTTTAACAAAAATTATTCAAGAACATTGAGGTTTAGGGCAAATCTATCCCAACTCTACACACGGTTAGATCTGAAAGTGGAACTTTGGGGTTACTTTGCCCCAACGCTATCCGAATTTTATACTGGGATAGAGTTCAATGTTGAACTTTGGAGTTACTTGGCCCCAACTCTATCAGAACTTTAGAACAGAATAATTGAATGTCGAACTTCGGGGTTACTTTGCCTCAACTCTATCCGAACTTTATACCGGGTTAGAGTAGAGAATTGATCGTTGGGTTTTTAAACATTTTATTGATTTTTTTAAAAATTCATTCAAGAACATTGAGGTTTTGGTGAACTCTATCCCAACTCTAAACACGGTTAGAGTTGAAAGTTGAACCTTGGGGTTACTTTATCCCAACTCTATCCGGGTATAGAGTTCGGATAGACTTGGGGCAAAGTAACCCCAAAGTCCAACATTCAACTCTCTCCCGGTATAAAGTTCGGATAGAGTTGGGGTAAAGTAACCCCAAAGTTCCACTTTCAACTCTAACCCGGTATAACGTTCGGATAGAGTTCGGGCAAAGTAACCCCAAAATTCAACTTTCAACTCTACCTGTGTGTAGAGTTGGGATAGAATTGATCAAATCCTCAATGTTCTTAAATGAATTTTAAAGAAATTCAATAAAATTTTTAAAAACCCAACGATCAATTCTCAACTTTAACCCCGTATAAAGTTCGGATAGAGTTGGGGTAAAGTAACCCCAAAGTCCAACATTCCGTTCTATCTCGGTATAAAGTTCGGATAGAGTTGGAGCAAAGTAAACCCACAGTTTAACTTTCAACTCTAACCGTGTGTAGGGTTAGGATAGAAATGACCAAAACCTCAATGTTCTTAAATTAATTTTTTAAAAATTCAAGAAAATTTTGACAAACGCAAAGTTTGATTCTCAACTCCAACCCGGTATAAAGTTCGGATAGAGTTGGGGTGAAGTGACCCCAAAGTGCTACATTCAACTCGATCCTGGTATAAAGTTCGGATAGAGTTGGAGCAAAGTAACCCCAAAGTTCGACTTTCAACTCTAACCGTGTGTAGAGTTGGGATAGAGTTGACTAAAACCTCAATGTTCTTAAATGAATTTCTAAAAAATTCAATAAATTTTTTAAAAACCCAGAGATCAATTCTCAACTTTCACTCAGTATAAAGTTCGGATAGAGGTGGGGCAAAGTAACCCCAAGATTTAACATTCAACTCTATCCCGGTATAAAGTTCGGATAGAGTTGGGGGAAAGTAATCGCAAAGCCCAACATTGAATTCTATCCCGGTATAAAGTTCGGATAGAGTTGGGGGAAAGTAACCCCAAATTCCAACACTCAACTATGTCCCGGTATAAAGTTCTGATAGAGTTGGGGGAAAGTTACCCTAAAGTTCAATTTTGAACTCTATTCCGAAACAAAGTTCGGATAGAGTTGGGGCAAAGTAACCGCAAAGTCCAACATTCAACTCTATCCCGGTATAAAGTTCGGATAGAGTTGGGGGAAAGTAACCCCAAATTCCAACACTCAACTATATCCCGGTATAAAGTTCTGATAGAGTTCGGGGAAAGTTACCCTAAAGTTCAACTTTCAACTCTATTCCGAAACAAAGTTCGGATAGAGTTGGGGCAAAGTCCAACGTTCAACTCTATCCCGGTATAAAGCTCGGATAGAGTTGGGGGAAAGTAACCCCAAATTCCAACGCTCAACTCTATCCTGGTATAAAGTTCGGATAGAGTTGGAGGAAAGTTACCCTAAAATTTAACTTTCAACTCTATTCCGAAACAAAGTTCGGATAGAGTTGGGGCAAAGTAACCGCAAAGTCCAACATTCAACTCTATCCCGGTATAAAGTTCGGATAGAGTTGGGGGAAAGTAACCCCAAATTCCAACACTCAACTATATCCTGGTATAAAGTTCTGATAGAGTTGGGGGAAAGTTACCCTAAAGTTCAATTTTCAACTCTATTCCGAAACAAAATTCGGATAGAGTTGGGGCAAAGTAACAGCAAAGTCCAACATTCAACTCTATCCCGGTATAAAGTTGAGATAGAGTTGGCATAATACCAAAATTCAGAAAAACATTCAAACTCTTAACTTTGAAAAGCATTAAATGTTGAGAAAACGATGATGACATCTCAAAACCTCATTTCGTTATTCATGAAGTGTTAAGAATTGATAAAAAACACGAACTCTCACTCAACTCTATCCCAACTCTAAAATTTTGGAAATATTGTAGAGTTGAACTCTACACTTGGTCCGCTAGGGATTCTTCCGTTAAATCCACTTTTTTAGCATTTCTGAAACTTTTTGGAATAATTAATAAATCTAATTGTATAAAACTCGTAATTTTGTTTCAGTTTCCATGACTGCTAAACGGAAAATGCAGGTGATTACTCCGAGATCATAAAAAAAAGGGTGGCTCGGCGTCTGGAAAACGGTTGAAAGGACGAGTAAAGTACGAAATTAGGAAACTAAATGATATTTTGTTGTTACTAATATGCGACTTCAATCTTGGAACTGAATATAGTCCAAGCTATTTTTAGTAAAATATAATGTTGATAAGTTCCAATAATTTTTTGATGATTATTGTATATAATGCAAATTGATATTGATTGATATTCGTGCATTCATCGAAAGAAAAATGTACTATTCATCAGTAATTATCGGTACTATTGGAAAGTATAATGTATAATGCCCGGAACTGGTGGCAAGTGTCCTCGGTACTTCTGAGCAGTACAAGGTATAACGCCGGGTAGTTATAAGTACAATGTATATGACCTTTTTAACAGTACCGTTCGCGACTTTTCATAAGTAAGCTGGGAACTGAAGGATAGTATATTTTTTTAAGTGTATTCTTGCAAATATATGGCACAAACCACTAATTATTTTTGTTTGGTTTTCCGACTATTTGATATATTATTGTAAATATAAAAAAATATGCCCTCCAACAACAATGAGGCTACAATAATTGATCTCCAAGATCAACAGCCACTTTTGGAGTGCAGACAGAGGTTTGTCAATTTTTTTCAATTCTTGAAAAGCGGGTATTGTCAATTGAATTTTTCTGACTCTAAGTATGCTCTCAGAAAAAAAATTATCACTTGTTATTTGGGGGGAAAATTGTAAACTTCCTCGATCAAATGTTAATTTTTGGATTCGACGTTTTTTTGGACTGGGAAATGGCCATTTGTTGCAGCCCCACCCTATAAATAATTAAATTTTTTCTTGTCTTCGGGAAGCTATAACTATAATAGGAGGGAAGGAAAAATATTTGCTCAGTATTTATCAACAGTAATTATCGATTGGAGTACGCAGAAGTATTACAATCCCATGAGCTGAAAAACACTTATGGCACGTGTATCGAACAATATTTATCAGCACAATGCGTGGGAAGTGACTTCGTGTGCGTATAACGCCACTTCCCGCACAGTGTGCTGATAAAAATATAATCCACAACTGCGCCCTAACGGGACTTAGCGAGAGGTTAGCCAGAGGTTGTCTAGACTTGATTTTTTCCATTTTGCTAGAGAAAGTCTAGAGCTAGTCCAGAGATGGCGCTCTGTACTATCCTCTGGACTCCCTCTAGACATATAGACATAGTCTAGAGCCCAAGCGGCCTCTGTACTATCCGCTGGACTCCCTCTAGATATATAGACGGCTCTCGAGTATACCTATAAGTCTCCGATTGGGCTGTGGACTATGCCTATATGTGTAGAGGAAGTCCAGAGGATAGTACAGAGCGCGCTTGGGCTCTGGACTATGCAATTTTTCGGTTTTTTCTGCTTTCTGCCTTTGTACGCACTCTAGCGTCCCCAAAAATTAATATAAAAACTTAAAATTTGAAACAAAGATTCCTTTTGTAATAGTGAAGAACCCTATTAAACAGCGATTTGATCGTATGATTAGTTTTCCAGATTTTAATTTTTTCGTTTCCACGGTTTTTGTTTTATTTCTCGATAATTATTCAACCGATTTTGTTCTTTTTTTCAAAATGTGTGTATTAACGAGATCTATAATATGGTTGCAAAACATTGAGTCAATTGGTTTGGGTACAATGAGATATTCCTATTTTTTAACTTTTGATTTTGGTTTTACTTTTTGTGTTTGTACGCACGCTAGCGTCCGCAAAAATTGAGATAAGAACTTGAAATTTGGAATGAAGGTTCCTTTTGTTGTGGTGAAGAACCCTATGGAATGGTGATTTGATCGAATCATTAGTTTTCTAGATATCGATTTTTTCGTTTTCACGGTTTTTATTTTATTTCTCGATATCTATTCAATCGATTTTGTTGTTTTTTTTTCAAAATGTGTACCTTAATGAGATCTACGATATTGTTGAAAAGCATTGAGTCAATTAGGTTGGGTAATATAAGATATTCCTGTTTTATAACTTTTGACTTTGGTTTTACTTTCTGTTTTTGTTTGCACTCTAGCGACCGCAAAAATTGGGATAAAAACTTGAAACTTGGAAGAGAGAGTCCTTTTATTATGGTGAAGAATCCTATTGAATAACGATTTAATTGCATCGTTAATTTTATAGATTTCAATTTTTTCATTTTTACGGTTGTTTCATTACTTTATTTCTCGATAAGCATTTATCCCATTTTTCTCCAAAATGTGAGCTTTAACGTTATCTATGAACTGGTCGAATAACATTGAGTCAATTACTTTGGGTAATATGAGCTATTCCTGTTTTTGATTCCGTTCGCCTGGAAAAAGCTTTTTCAATACTGGAACATTTTTATTTTGTGTGCAATTGGACCATTCGGAAGCTTACCACCAATGAAATTGGGGGAAATAAAAAAAAACGGTGACATATTTGACACATTCCAATGTGTCCTCGGGGGACCCGAGGACCGCCTGCTTGTTTTCTTAAGGTATCCGTTTTATATCCACCCCCCCCCCCTATTGTCTCCAGAACCTAATATTAATATGTAATTGTTCGATGTTATTTGACGCTCAATAATTAGTACATGGATGTAACCGAAAAAGACTGTTAGGTTATGCAGTATCTATCAACTGGATTCATAATCCTATTCGAATATTCATCAATATCCTGTTTTTGTATGTCATTATTTTGCGTGAAATTAAAAAGAATCTGAGTGCATTTCATTTGGGATACGATGATTTTTTTCTTACGGTGTCCACTTACATCCACCTCCCCTATTGTCTCCCGAAGCTAATATTAATATGTGATCATTACGCTCAATTAATATATGGATGTAATCGAAAAAGACTGTTAGGTTACACAGTATCTGTCAAGTAAAAATAAAAGTTGATTTGTCAGTCTATTCAAATATGGTCAATAAATGATAATAATAATAATAATGGGCTACGCCACCCTGTAATCATATAAAATTGAAATTGGTAAATTTTCGTTAAAAATTGAAATTGATAATTTAACTTATCGTTGATAATTGAAATTGGAAATAGATATTGAAATTTCAAATTACAAATTTAAATGGAAAATAGAAATTGATGCATTTTATTTGGTTCAATTTAAATGGAAAACATACATTGAAAATTGAAATTGACAGTTGAACTTGAAAATTTTTGGAATTAAAAACTGAAATTTAAAGTAGACACAGTTCCAAATGCACATTTCAAATTCAAAGTTGAAATGGCAAATAGAAATTGGAAATCCTTTCAGCAGTAGATCTTATTTATTACTGCATGTCTTGATAATAAGTAAACATATAGTGTGCCACATACGCCGGTATAATACAATCTAGAAGGAAATGAGAACGGCAATTCAATTTTAATTTTAATTTTCAATCACAATTCAAATTGTAATTTTTAATTACAATTTTCAATTTTCAATTTTCAATTTATATTTCCATTTCAATTTTTACACTTTAATTTTCGATTTTTTTATTTTAAACGTTCCATGTGTCAAATCGGAATCCAAAGAGGATAGACTAAAGTAGAGGCTCAGATCTCCGGGATTGCTTGACGCCACGTGTGCGACAATACCGACGTCAGTGACTACCCTGTGTGAGGAACGCGCCACAGTTACTTGGGGGAGACCGTCAGCGTGAGCGGGAGCCTTCGCCGATGTTTCGGCAGTAGCTGTCCCGCCGTCACAGGGATAAGTACGGTGAGGAAATGTTGTCCTCGTTATGCTAAATTATTTCTGCATGATTTTCAGCTCTTTCCGCGACTTACTAATCACTAGCAGACAATAAATTCAGGTATGTTTGATGGGGAATTGCCTTGTTCATGTGATTACGAGCAATTAGATTAATGTTCAAACAATTAGATTCATTTTCAAACCCCCGGAACGCTGAGCGCGCCCCATAAAAAAATCATATCTCTCTCCCTAATGGGGATGAAGGGATGAAATCGACAGCAATTTGTTGGGGATTGAATCCCCAATGAATGACATTCATTTCGGTCCTTAGTCTCCATTAGGAGCGATGAAATTAATTTTCAAACGCCCGGAGGAACGCTGAGTGCGTCCCATAGAAACAAATCGTATCTCTGTCCCTAATGGGAATGAAGGGATTAAATGGACAGCAATTCGTTGGCGATTGAATCCCCAATGAATGACATTCATTTCGTTGCTTAATCTCTATTACGAACGATTAAATTAATTTTCAAACAGATCCGTTCAATTAGGGCCCCTTGTATGGATTTCTCCAGTTTTCAATTTTTTTTTTAATTGAAGATGGTTTGAAGAAGACTGATAGTCTATAAAAAATGTTTGATAGCCATTATTTCTATTTTTTATGAAAATTGAAAAAATTGGAAAAAAAAATTGAACATTGTCACCTCCACCTCATATTTTCGATTTTTTTTCACTGCCAATCCACGGCAGATTGTTTGAAGATATCTGATAGTCAATGGATAATGATCATTTGAATAGTCTGAGCGTTGAAACTAATTATTCTCCGTCCATGCCCCCCCCCCCCCCTGTCCCAACGCAATGCACTCAATCCAATATGGCCGGCAAAGCATTACATCAGCGGTTGGTCTTCGGCCCTCTAGACTCTAGAACTGCAATGGATGCACTAAACAATGTAGTAGAATTTGTTGATTAATCCCCTCCCCCTAGTCGCTAATTAATCCAAAATGTGTGTCTACAGAACCATAGTACAAATTGAGTGGTGGTGGTTATGAAATACGAGTCAAGTTGCCTCATAAGTTGCACTCACAGAGGCTATGCAATATTGAGTAAAACCGGATAATCAGTGATTTTTACGAAAGAAGTCAAGCTATAGGTTTACTTCAAAATTAATGTTATTAAAATTCGTTTCACAATATTTTTCGGCCGTTCGTCGGGAAAATGCCCCTAATAGACAAACTGATTTTTTTTTTCATATTGAAGCTCATTTGAAGACGACTGATAGTTGATATAACATGTTTAATAATCGGTATTGCTATTTTTTATGAACATTGAAAAATTCAGAAAAAACGAGACATTGACGCCCCTAGCTCATATTTTTTAACTTCCCCATAGGGGCCCGAAATCGAGTTTCTTTATTTCGATTCGTAACTAGGGTTTTAAGTATACCAAAATTCTTCCCTTCAAATTCCAAGTACATGTCTCTCCGTGTGTGTGTGTGTGTGTGGATGTGTGTATGTGGCCAAAATTTTGTTCCCGGATTGCTTATGAACGAATAACGTCATCGAAATTATGAAGATCGCAATCGAAGCGTTTTCATGTAACTCAGAGTTGATTAGATTTTGGAGAAAATCGGTGCAGCCTATGTATTGTTATAAACAATTTTAATTGTTCATAACGCTCTACCGCAAGAGCGGTTGGAGATAGCGAGAAAATTCTATAA
Source organism: Asobara japonica (assembly GCA_026005395.1). Lineage (NCBI taxonomy): Eukaryota > Metazoa > Arthropoda > Insecta > Hymenoptera > Braconidae > Asobara > Asobara japonica. The sequence continues at coordinate 850,636 of BQMI01000130.1, forward strand.
AAAAAGTTGTTCCACATCCAGAAATACACATATTATATAGAATTACTTTTTTTCATAATTTGCATAATTAAGGACGTAGGGCCAGTTGAATAAAGATGTATGCAATCAGTGTTAGGCGAACACAAATGAGAGCGGAACTCCGGTTCGACTGCGGGTACCGTGCTTTTTTTCTTTTATAGAATCCTTAACTTCCCAATTTTGCAGAAGTTATTGTAATGCCACCAAAACCCAAATTTTTAATTTCATAAACTAACTAGAGCTTTACGTATACCAAAATGATCCCCGTGAAATTCTAAGTTGTGTGTGTGTGTGTGTGTGTGTGTGTATGTATATATGTATGTACCCTGGCGATTGAACTTCCGCGCAACATCCATGCTACCATTCACTGTGGGATAAACGAATCCTTGTAATGGATGATGAATGAGTGCCTAATCGCTATAAATTACTCAAATAGTTCATTTTAATATCTTCAGTAAGTACTAAAAGCTCATTTTGTATCTATTTTTAACAGAAAATAGACATCCATGCAACATCCATGCAATAGCGTGGATCCCAAATCGTCAGGGTATGTATGTATGTATGTCTACAAAATTTTGCCCAACGATTGCTTATAGACGAATGAAGTTATGGAAGTTCTGAAGATTGCTTTCGAAGCGTTTCCATGTAACTTAAAGCTGATTACATTTTGGGTGAAATTGGTGCAGTATATATATATTGTTATTAACAATTTCAATTGTTTATAATGTAATATTTGCATGGGGCTTAAAAATCAAACTGAATCGATAGTGTGCAGTAATTATTAATTGCCGGTTCAATTCTTGATATCACTGTTGGAGTTGCTCATCACCATGGTTGAATTGCTATGCTGTGCTGGAATACCAAATCGGTAAGTTTTATTGTTGCTCCGTACAGTGCACACGATTTGCACACCACTAGTCGATTTTTTTCTGACCTCCAATTACCGGAAAATTGTTTGAAGAGGTTTGATAGACAACAGATGGTAAGCAACTCGACAGTTTTAGGGTGGAAACGATTCATTTTCCCGTTATGCTCTAGCGCCATTTGAATTTGGAGCAAACCAATATGGCCGCCGCGGTTCTCAGCTGTTGGCTTATTTCGGAGCACATCCTATTTTGGAGTAAAAATTTTGCCGTCATTGTTTTCTTCGGATTGAAGTTAAACCATCGCCGTGTGTACAGCAGATGTAAGTATTTTACAATATATTTATGAGCCTATAAATATAGACAGGATTCCATTTTCTCCAGGAGCACTCCTCATTTATGGAAAATATTTTCTTACAAAATATTATGATGCAGAATTCTTCCTTTCGATATTTTTTTTTTGTTAAATCAGTGTCATGCCATGCACGACATTGCCAAAAACTTTCGATCTTTCATCTAGATCTATGTTTGAGTTTTTTGTAATTACAGTCGATTGGTAGTGAACGTTTTGACTTATTGTTCCAGAATCAGAGTACTTCAAAATTGATCAAAAGTATAATGAAAAATATTTTTTATTCATGATAGAATATCAAAAACAAACAAAACTGTGGTGTCTGTTTAAAGTGCCCATTTTGTCTCCACCTTCCATAGTAGTTTGATTGAGATAAATATTCGTTATATTAAATAGTGGAAGCAAAATGACTATGACCATTTAAGCCTATCAATAATATGGTCAGTTAGGGCAGGTTTTCTATTAAAATTAACAGCCCTTAACTCGTCATGAAAATTTAATCGAATTCCCCACTACCTACTCGCGCAGCTGTTCTGATATGTTCGGAAAGGCGCCTCATCTAATGTCGAGTTAATCGCTATGATCTGCATAGAAAACTGGTCCTTAATAGTTACGGTGAAGGTAAAACATTTCATTGCTCTATATATGTTTCTAATCGTTCCACGACTTCTAATGTTCGCTTTAAATCAACGATATCTCAGATTTTCCGATTCGCATAATGACAGAAGTATAGGATGTGGACAATTGCCATATTCACCTTACATTTGTTTGCTTTCATCTAGACGTAACGTGTCATCAAAATCTAATGCGAGAAATATATCGAGTAGCGTGACGCAACCAGGATGCATAGGATTGGTAAAGCTGTTAAGAGTCAAAGCAGGATGATGAGATTTGTGGAGAATTCACTATGTCGTAATGGAACCTGTTTGGCTGATGACTTTGGGGAAGACACCTCTGGCTCGAAGAAATATTCGGATGGCGCTCTATATATGAATTGACAAAATTTGCCATAAAAATTCAAGGTAAGCCATTGTTATTAGTATCATTTGGCAGTTAGCAATAGTGCTGTGCTTGAGGGATACTACTCAGTTTGAAAAGAATCTCGAGGCAAGTTTTGTTTTCACATGTGTCTCTACTGCAACAAATATTTCGGGACCCATCGAATGATGATATTTTTCGGATTCTAAAAAAACATTTTCGAGTTTCATAACATTACGAACTGATTTGGAATGGATTAACTTCAAATACAGAATTTCCAAAATACTATAAGCGACGTGGTGGAAAAAGGCACACTGGGGTCAAAATGGACTGCCTCAAACATTTGTGGATCTTGACAGTGATAAAATGGAGGATAGAGATTGAATTATTTACAGAATTTTTTTTGCAATGTTCTCAAAAAAATCTCTTCTGTCGATGCCAATTACATCATATTTCAAAATCACCATATTTCCAGGTTTCACTGTTCAAAATAACTGGTCACTGTTATACGTTTATACAGTGTTGTTGTTCTTGTTGTTGTTGGAAAATACCGTTCTCGATTTCTTGGTTTTAAAAGGTGAATTCGATTTCGATTGTTTTTTAAATTTTGTTACACCCTAATTAACGGAGGTAAGGACCCTTTTCATGATTTTCGCAAACAAAATGCAGGAAGTAATGTTTGGGATTTCCGTGCTTTAGCTGTCAGTTTGGCTGTATAAGGGCGCTCTGCATTTGGTATTTGTTTTGCACAAATCGTGAAAAGCAGCCTTTAATTTTTCATTAGGCTGTAACGAAAATTGAGAAAAAAAGAATCAGTTGTAAATTCAGGCACGTGCAAACTTTTGAGAATACATGGAAAACGGTGTTTTACACATAGATGTGCGGTAAACCCGACTGGTACCGGTGTGTCTGTTACTGTTTCATATTCTTCCATAAATATTAAAAGTCAATCGAAGCATCCAACCACACACACCGGAAACTTTTTATTTTCAGGATGGTACCCCCTTAACAAATTTCTCGATTCATTTCTATATTTTACGTCCAAAATTCAGATTATAATAATTATTTACAAGAAACGGTGAGTCAAATGGTGATGTTTTTTATATCTATGTTTTCAAAAACTTGCACGTCAATTGAATTGAGCAAAAAATTGTAATTCAAGAATCTGATGCTGATTTGCGGGGATTCTATTTTCAAAAATCGTATTCGTCTGACGACGACGAACTTGGAGCTTAGAACTTGCCGGTGCAGTCATGACAGAAAATATAGTGTGTTTCAAGGGATGGAACCAGAATAATCTATGATTTCAAGATACACACATATTGAAAAAGTTTCCCTGAAAGTTATTTCCAAACGGTAGAACTTCCCAAATGCAATAGTGTCTCCTTTTAACACAATTTTTTTTCGTAGGTTCGACACACAGCCAGCAAAATGCCACCCGCTAATGCTCTGCTCGTTGACGACGCTGTGGATCTTGTAGAGAAATTCATCGAGAACTTCCGCACCCCATCGCTACCGGAATACAGTTCTGACATTTGGAAACAAATGAGTAAGGCTGTTGGCGGGAAGTGGTCTGCCCACAACGTATATGTCAGCGTGACCCAAAATCGTAGGAACATTTTGACCAAGGCTCGGGAAAATAAGGGGATTGTGCTTGAGGACATCGCACGCGATACAGGAAATCAAACATTGAATTCTACGTTAGACGATTCTGGTCCAATAGAAGATATCAACGATCTGTATGAGTTTGAAACAAAAGCCCAGGGCTTAGACGAATTTAAACTGCAAATTTCACGTGAAGAATGGGAGGCAATGGTGGGATCTCCCATCGTTTATGGGGATGGTAGAGGATATTCTATTTTAGAGCGAGAGAAGTGGGCGGGCCTCCTGTCGATGATAATTTTTCGACAAACCGAACTTCCATGTGCCTTCGTTTTCAAAAGTGCGAAAATTTATAATTCGCCCGACAGTCTCCACTACTGTAGAATTGCTGGGCATTGTAAAAGCAAAACGTGTCGGAATCTTATATTTTGCTATCTGGATAAACCGCCTGGTAATTCGGATCAAATTTCAATGACAATGAGATCAAAAGACGTATTTTGGGATCAACACGAGGAGGTGAAACGGGATTTGAGGGGTTGGTGCAGACAAGAAGTGGGCGAAATGGTTTATTATATGGGAGCAGGAAATTGGCAGAAGGAGGAGGCTCAAAGGACCACTAAATTTGGAGGTCGTGTTGGTCCTAATATCCCCAGCATGAATGTAATTCGCAGAGCCAAAAACGATCACGTAAATCGCAAATATGATATAAAACCCGGTGATAGCAAAGATGTCGTAAAAGCTATAGAAGAATTGAGGTACACAGCTCCCTATAATAGTTTCATTCACGAGGTAAGACGTGACAAGTTTTACGTTTCATTCAGCGTTTTTGGACAGATGTTAGGGTATCAACAGTACTGCAAAATCATGAAACAAGATGCTACAGTTGGTATAGATGGTACAGGAAGTCTCATAAAAAAATTTCGGCGTTTGGATGGAACTCAGACGGGTCATATTTTCCTCTACTCAATAACCATCAATCATAAAGGACGAACGATTGCTGTTCACGAGGCCCTTACTGAAAGTCAGCATACAAATACTCTACTTTGGTGGCTTCGCCATTGGTTAGACATGGGAGCTCCGGTTCCACCGCAAGTATCTTGCGATCGATCTAGAGCATTAATGAATGCAATTACTCTAGCCTTCAATAATGTAACTTTCAAAGTGTACATTGAGATATTGTTTTTGAAAGCTCTATATAGTAATAAGGATGCTTATTACCCACCGATTTACTCATTCGTCCGAAACGATGTAGCTCATTTGATGATCAACGTAGCGAGGTGGCCTGAATTTCGAAAAATTCCGTTCTCCACTGTACGACAATTTTACCTGTACTCCTTTTCTCTATTGATTGATGCCCAGAACTTACAGCAGTTCAAGGAATTTTATCTGTTGATTCTGACCGTTGGACTCCATAACTGTTGCTCAATGCAGACAAAAATTAAAGGAGTACATCGCTGTACGGAATTTCTGTTTCGACGCTGGTGAGGTAGAAGTATGCATTACTGATTGTCCTTCGGAACAGGAAGATGATGAGTATGAAGTTCTCGACGGCGATAGTCCCATCAAAAAATGGAACGATCAAGTTCGTGTAATGGCAGAGTACCCACAGGAAAACTGTAAGTCAGAATCCGGACAATTGAATGTTTATTGTGCTGAACCATTCTGCGACCGTTTGTTCAAACTGGTTTGTGAGTTTCCGGGCTGGTCGGCAGCCGCAATACCTCGTGTGGTAGGTCATTCTTCAACTGCTTTCACTGAAGGTTTCTTCAATGATTTGAAAAACAGAGTTAATAAAAATGAGCCAGGATCCAGTCGTGCAGAAGTATATCTGAAGCGGATGTATACGAATAACTCTGGAGGCGCTAGTCTTTTTATATCTGAAACGAAGAACAGAAAAAAAATGCAGAATCACTCCACGACGATGAACGAGAATTTCGTTCTACTGCCAATCCCAAGAATCCTGTCAATTTTTCACTAAAGCCACCAAACGACAATTTCAGTAATGCTAATTCTTCAAACGATAGCAGCAATACCAGGGATAATGCACGACAGCCGTATGAATACAGTAGTGATGGAGATGAAGTTGACCAGGAAAAGGTCCCTCTATCGCCAAAACAATCAGGTTTCAAAAGATCTCAGGAAGCAATGAACAAGAAACACATTGATGAATACGTCAACCATTCTCAGAATTCTAGAGACCCAAGAAAACTGACATAAAAAAAACCGAAAATAGCGTCAACTTCTGAAGTTCTCCAGGAGGCAATTGAAAATAGTCTGTGTGTCAAGAAGACAGAACTATCGAACAAACAACAGGGCAAATATTTTAGGCAAAGACTTGATATTTTGGATTGAGATGAGCTGGTGACTGATATTTTGAAATCAGGATTGCTGAGAGACGCTGACACACAACCAGGCAAGGTGTCTATTCAACAGAAGGTTTATTATTCTTCAAATACTTGCGGTTTTGATGCTATGGTGCAGGTGTTAGCTACGGCCCTTATGGATAATTCAGCACTGAAAGAGATGGCTGCAAATTCTTCAAATCATATTGTCAAATATGTGCTGAAATTCATAACGATTGGAGCTAAAGCGAATATCTATGCAGAAAGGACAAAATTATTAAAATTGTTATTCCCAGAAAAGATTAAGAAACTGTTGACATCTTACAATATCGATATGTGGGACCATCTTATTAACATTTGGGCGACATGTTTTAGAGAAAACCCGTCTATCATTTATAGTAAGACCTGCTTGCATTGTGGAACATACGAAACTAACGAGATTACTCTTACAGTTGGCCATCAAAAAATTGCAAGAAATATAGAAAATGGATTTTTTCTTGAGGAAGCTCTCCAGTTCAATTTTCGGGATCGGAGGGTAATGTGCTCTAGGAATACCGCTAAAAATGAACAATGCTCTGCACAGGCAACTCTAACACCTAAAACATTGGGAGATTTGTTGTTCATTGAATTGGATATTTTTTCGATAGACGAAGGAATGACTGAAGTGAAATGTCAATTAAGTCACTTTCCAAGATCTTCGGTTTTGATGAATGAAATGTTTCAACTAGCTGGCATTCTCGTGAGTGATTCAACTCATCATGTAAGTTATTGTTGGCGAGTGGATGATACTTGGAGTTTTTGTGACGACCGAGCTTCGAAAATCGTACGGGCTACGTCGAGAACATTGATAAAGCCTAGTGCTGCAATTTATTCAAAAGTCCCTGCTCAGCATACCAGAGCCAACTTGCAGCAGAAGGGAAACACACCACAGAACCCTCTCTCGCCCCAGGTTTTTGAACTAGACACTTTTCCCATGGAGCCGAGTGACGAACCTTCTCCAACCTCTCCCCAGATTCAGCCTCCAAATTTGGATGTATCGTCTCCACCGATTACCATTGAAAACACTGGTAATACCAAGGACTTCCGAAAGACTTCAAGAGATTCTGACACATTTTCCCAAGATAATTGGCGGAATAAACGAGGTCCAGAGATTTTTTGGGGCAATCACAATGACGAATCGACAGACTTTAATGATTCCAATGACCAAGAGATGCATGAATATACGTCGAGTACCAGTACTTTCAGTCAATCCAAAAATCCGATATTATTGGCCGGCACCATTATGCCTGCTGCCCAAATTGATGGAGGCTACATTCATGTAGCTCATACTGACGGATTAAACTCGCTAATACATATCATACTGTGCTCAGCAATCGACGACTCCAACTATCTAGAATCTCTCTGTTCATCAAACGGGAAATTAATTAAATTTATTGTTTCTTTGACGGATCGCCAGTATGATGTAAATGTATATGCGGAAAGGGCCGCTTTGTTAGTAGATTTATTCCCAGACAGGATTGATGAGAACATGAGGACTGGATTCGTTACACGCACATTAGATATAGATGCGTCAATCAGGACTCTCTGGCGTCTATGTGCGATAGATACTCCTAGTATTCTTAAAGTATTCAAGTGTGAACTGTGTGGCCCCTATGTTCTGCCTGACTTCGCCATCAACATTGACTGCAATTTGATATATCGAGAAGGTATCAACGTTCTCCAGAAAGCCCTACAATTTTGCTCTTCATTGATCAAAGTTCCGTGTTCCACACAAAAATGTCCACGGGTTTGTTCAGTCGACTGCACTGCTAATTTCCATATTTTTATCGATCTGGAGATGAAATTGCGAGGCCGTGCACAAAAAGCCATACGATGTAAACTAGGAGCCATACCAGAATACTTAGTTTTCGGACTAGAGTACAGGTAAAACTTTGACTCTTTCTATCAATCAAGGTTCATCAAATTGGATGGATAATTATTTTTTTGTCCTACAACAGAATCGCTGGAGTTGTAGCTCATCCAGCCTCTGGATACGTTGGTTATTGTGTTCGACGAAATGCATCAAGTGCATTTTGGGAGATTTACAACAGTTGTACAGGACAGGTTCAAACTGCTGCCCTTGAGGCTGTCATCGAACCTTATGGCGTTATATATATCCTCGCCGACGAAGTTTCCCTGAAAAACCCAACAGTCTAAAAGCTTATTGTTCATTTAAAATATAACACTGTTGATAAACATTTGGATATTATGTATACGAAATACCCCAAAACTCATTTTTTTTCCGAAACCTAGTACGAAAAGTTGTCAAAAGGCCATATTAATTAGATACAATTTATACTTGTAGAGGTAATATTTTCGAAATGACAAGCCTTTTTTGCGGGATTTTCCATCGAAATGTACGATTACTCTCGGTTCTAGGAAAACTTGCAGAAAAACGTTGTTCATGATGGTTACTAATTTCTTAAATATAAATATTAAATTAATTAAATATTCAATTTTCGTCACTCTGTTGGGACCGTTTTCCCACGAACAAACGAAAAATATTCTGAAAAGAATTTTAATTACATTAATTTTGAAGTAAACCTATTGCTTGACTTCTTTTGTAAAAATCACTGATTATCCGGTTTTACTCAATATTGCATAGCGTCTGTAAGTGCAACTTGACTCGTATTTCATAACCACCACCACTTAATTTGTACTATGGTTCCATAGACACACATTTTGGATTAATTAGCGACTAGGGGGAGGGGATTAATCAACAAATTCTACTAAAGGAAAGGGGGGGGGGCATGGACGGAGAATAATTAGTTTCAACGCTCAGACTATTCAAATGATCATTATCCATTGACTATCAGATATCTTCAAACAATTTGCCGTAGATTGGCAGTGAAAAAAAATCGAAAATATGAGGTGGAGGTGACAATGTTCAATTTTTTTTTCCAATTTTTTCAATTTTCATAAAAAATAGAAATAATGGCTATCAAACATTTTTTATAGACTATCAGTCTTCTTCAAACCATCTTCAATTAGAAAAAAAATTGAAAACTAGGGAAATCCATACAAGGGGCCCTAATTGAACGGATCTTTTTCAAACGCCCAGAGGAACTCTGAGTGCGCCCCATAAAAAAAATCATATCTCTCCCCCTAATGGGGATGAAGGGATGAAACGGACAGCAATTCGTTGGGGATTGAATCCCCAATAAATGATCCTCATTTTGTTCCTTAATCTCCATTACGAGCGGTGAAATTAATTTTCACACGCCCAGAGGAACGCTGAGTGCACCCCATAGAAAACAATCATATCTCTGTCCCTAATGGGGATGAAGGGCTAAAATGGACAGCAATTCGTTGGGGATTGAAGCCCCCATAAATGATCCTCATTTCGTTTCTTAATCTCCATTACGAGCGCTGAAATTAATTTTCAAACCCCCCGAACGCTGAGTGCGCCCCACAGAAAAAAATCATATCTCTCTCCCTAATGGGGGTGAAGGGATGAAATGGACAGCAATTTGTTGGGCATTGAATCCCCAATACATGATTCTCATTTCGTTCCTTAATCTCCATTACGGGCGGTGAAATTAATTTTCAAACGCCCCTCGCCGCCCCCTCAATTCTAAGCGCGCGCCAGAGAAAAAAATCATATCTCTCCCCCTAATGGGGATGAAGGGATGAAATGGACAGCAATTGGTTGGGGTTGGAATTCCCAATAAATGATCCTCATTTCGTTCCTTAATCTCCATTACGAGCGGTGAAATTAATTTCCAAACGCCCAGAGGAACGCTGAGTGCACCCCATAGAAAAAAATCATATCTCTGTCCCTAATGGGCATGAAGGGATGAAATGCACAGCAATTCGTTGGGGATTGAAGCCCCAATAAATGATCCTCATTTCGTTCCTTAATCTCCATTACGAGCGGCGAAATTAATTTTCAAACCCCCCGAACGCTGAGTGCGCCCCACAGAAAAAAATCATATCTCTCTCCCGAATGGGGATGAAGGGATGAAACGGACATCAATTCGTTGGGGATTGAATCCCCAATAAATGACAGTCGTTTCGTTCCTTAATCTCCATTACGAGCGGTGAAATCAATTTTCAAGCCCCCCCAACGCTGAGCGCGCCCCATAGAAAAACATCATATCTCTGTCCCTAATGGGGATGAAGGGATGAAATGGACAGCAATTCGTTGGGGATTGAATCCCCAATGAATGATCCTCATTTCGTTCCTTAATCTCCGTGACGAGCGATGAAATTAATTTTCTAATGCGTGGGTGGGTGTGTGTGCGTGTGGGTAGGTGTGTGGACCAACTTGGGGTTTTTTTTTCATTTGATCGATGCGTCTCCTTGGTGACCATGCCGGAAAGGACTGTGATAGTGAAATAACAATTGCGCTTCCATTTAACGCGACTCTACCTCCTTATTTAGTTAACAGACTCTCCATACAGTTTCAATACACCTGTTATCTAAATGCCAGATATGGGAGGTTGTTGTTTCATTCCCGAAAATGAAAAATCGTTTTTCCATCACATCTGCTGGTTCATGGAATTTCTGACTTTTCTAGACTATTTAAAACAAAATGCATGCATGTATGCATGTGTGCCAATGTACGTACGTAATCAAAAATGTCCCGGAACGATTCCTCGTTAACAAATTATCCGATCAAGGTCCTGTATGACGCAATCGAAGCATCTTGCCGTAACTTAAACTTGGACTCACGGAAATTTCTTCCTCAGATTAGTCACCAGGGGTCTAATAATTATGTTTTTTTTCTTTCCGTGTAGTGAGTAATCGAATGGATACAGCGCTATCATGAAGGTCTCAATCGAAGAATTTCCGTTCAGAATTGAGCGGATTGCATTTCGGATGGCATTCGTGGAGTATATATGCAATGTTATTAACAATTGCAATTGTTTATACGGTTCCACTGGATAAAATATTAAATTGTCAATTGTCAATTTGTCAATTGTCAATTTGTCAATTGTCAATTTGTCAATTGTCAATTTGTCAATTGTCAATTTGTCAATTGTCAATTTGTCAATTGTCAATTTGTCAATTGTCAATTTGTCAATTGTCAATTTGTCAATTGTCAATTTGTCAATTGTCAATTTGTCAATTGTCAATTTGTCAATTGTCAATTTGTCAATTGTCAATTTGCCAATTGTCAATTTGTCCATTGTCAATTTGTCAATTGTCAATTTGTCAATTGTCAATTTGTCAATTGTCAATTTGTCAATTGTCAATTTGTCAATTGTCAATTTGTCAATTGTCAATTTGTCAATTGTCAATGTGTCAATTGTCAATGTGTCAATTGTCAATGTGTCAATTGTCAATGTGTCAATTGTCAATTTGTCAATTGTCAATTTGTCAATTGTCAATTTGTCAATTGTCAATTTGTCAATTGTCAATTTGTCAATTGTCAATTTGTCAATTGTCAATTTGTCAATTGTCAATTTGTCAATTGTCAATTTGTCAATTGTCAATTTGTCAATTGTCAATTGTCAATTTGTCAATTGTCAATTTGTCAATTGTCAATTTGTCAATTGTCAATTTGTCAATTTGTCAATTGTCAATTTGTCAATGGTCAATTTGTCAATTGTCAATTGTCAATTTGTCAATTGTCAATTTGTCAATTGTCAATTTGTCAATTGTCAATTTGTCAATTGTCAATTTGTCAATTGTCAATTTGTCAATTGTCAATTTGTCAATTGTCAATTTGTCAATTGTCAATTTGTCAATTGTCAATTTGTCAATTGTCAATTTGTCAATTGTCAATTTGTCAATTGTCAATTTGTCAATTGTCAATTGTCAATTGTCAATTGTCAATTTGTCAATTGTCAATTTGTCAATTGTCAATTTGTCAATTGTCAATTTGTCAATTGTCAATTTGTCAATTGTCAATTTGTCAATTGTCAATTTGTCAATTGTCAATTGTCAATTGTCAATTTGTCAATTTGTCAATTGTCAATTTGTCAATTGTCAATTTGTCAATTGTCAATTTGTCAATTGTCAATTTGTCAATTGTCAATTTGTCAATTGTCAATTGTCATTGTCAATTGTCAATTTGTCAATTGTCAATTTGTCAATTGTCAATTTGTCAATTGTCAATTTGTCAATTGTCAATTTGTCAATTGTCAATTGTCAATTGTCAATTTGTCAATTGTCAATTGTCAATTTGTCAATTGTCAATTTGTCAATTGTCAATTTGTCAATTGTCAATTTGTCAATTGTCAATTGTCAATTGTCAATTTGTCAATTGTCAATTTGTCAATTGTCAATTTGTCAATTGTCAATTTGTCAATTGTCAATTTGTCAATTGTCAATTTGTCAATTGTCAATTTGTCAATTGTCAATTTGTCAATTGTCAATTTGTCAATTGTCAATTTGTCAATTGTCAATTTGTCAATTGTCAATTTGTCAATTGTCAATTTGTCAATTGTCAATTTGTCAATTGTCAATTTGTCAATTGTCAATTTGTCAATTGTCAATTTGTCAATTGTCAATTTGTCAATTGTCAATTTGTCAATTGTCAATTTGTCAATTGTCAATTTGTCAATTGTCAATTTGTCAATTGTCAATTTGTCAATTGTCAATTTGTCAATTGTCAATTTGTCAATTGTCAATTTGTCAATTGTCAATTTGTCAATTGTCAATTTGTCAATTGTCAATTTGTCAATTGTCAATTTGTCAATTGTCAATTTGTCAATTTGTCAATTGTCAATTTGTCAATTGTCAATTTGTCAATTGTCAATTGTCAATTGTCAATTGTCAATTTGTCAATTGTCAATTTGTCAATTGTCAATTTGTCAATTGTCAATTTGTCAATTGTCAATTTGTCAATTGTCAATTTGTCAATTGTCAATTTGTCAATTGTCAATTTGTCAATTGTCAATTTGTCAATTGTCAATTTGTCAATTGTCAATTTGTCAATTGTCAATTGTCAATTGTCATTGTCAATTGTCAATTTGTCAATTGTCAATTTGTCAATTGTCAATTTGTCAATTGTCAATTTGTCAATTGTCAATTTGTCAATTGTCAATTTGTCAATTGTCAATTTGTCAATTGTCAATTTGTCAATTGTCAATTTGTCAATTGTCAATTTGTCAATTGTCAATTTGTCAATTGTCAATTTGTCAATTGTCAATTGTCAATTGTCAATTGTCAATTTGTCAATTGTCAATTTGTCAATTGTCAATTTGTCAATTGTCAATTTGTCAATTGTCAATTTGTCAATTGTCAATTTGTCAATTGTCAATTTGTCAATTGTCAATTGTCAATTTGTCAATTGTCAATTGTCAATTGTCAATTGTCAATTTGTCAATTGTCAATTTGTCAATTGTCAATTTGTCAATTGTCAATTTGTCAATTGTCAATTTGTCAATTGTCAATTTGTCAATTGTCAATTTGTCAATTGTCAATTTGTCAATTGTCAATTTGTCAATTGTCAATTTGTCAATTGTCAATTTGTCAATTGTCAATTTGTCAATTGTCAATTTGTCAATTGTCAATTTGTCAATTGTCAATTTGTCAATTGTCAATTTGTCAATTGTCAATTTGTCAATTGTCAATTTGTCAATTGTCAATTTGTCAATTGTCAATTTGTCAATTGTCAATTTGTCAATTGTCAATTGTCAATTGTCAATTGTCAATTTGTCAATTGTCAATTTGTCAATTGTCAATTTGTCAATTGTCAATTGTCAATTGTCAATTGTCAATTGTCAATTGTCAATTTGTCAATTGTCAATTTGTCAATTGTCAATTTGTCAATTGTCAATTGTCAATTTGTCAATTGTCAATTTGTCAATTGTCAATTTGTCAATTGTCAATTTGTCAATTGTCAATTTGTCAATTGTCAATCAATTGTCAATTTGTCAATTGTCAATTTGTCAATTGTCAATTTGTCAATTGTCAATTTGTCAATTGTCAATTTGTCAATTGTCAATTTGTCAATTGTCAATTTGTCAATTGTCAATTTGTCAATTGTCAATTTGTCAATTGTCAATTTGTCAATTGTCAATTTGTCAATTGTCAATTTGTCAATTGTCAATTTGTCAATTGTCAATTTGTCAATTGTCAATTTGTCAATTGTCATTTGTCAATTGTCAATTTGTCAATTGTCAATTTGTCAATTGTCAATTTGTCAATTGTCAATTTGTCAATTGTCAATTTGTCAATTGTCAATTGTCAATTGTCAATTTGTCAATTGTCAATTTGTCAATTGTCAATTTGTCAATTTGTCAATTGTCAATTTGTCAATTGTCAATTTGTCAATTGTCAATTTGTCAATTGTCAATTTGTCAATTGTCAATTTGTCAATTGTCAATTTGTCAATTGTCAATTTGTCAATTGTCAATTTGTCAATTGTCAATTTGTCAATTGTCAATTTGTCAATTGTCAATTTGTCAATTGTCAATTGTCAATTGTCAATTGTCAATTTGTCAATTGTCAATTTGTCAATTGTCAATTTGTCAATTGTCAATTTGTCAATTGTCAATTTGTCAATTGTCAATTTGTCAATTGTCAATTTGTCAATTGTCAATTTGTCAATTGTCAATTTGTCAATTGTCAATTTGTCAATTGTCAATTTGTCAATTGTCAATTTGTCAATTGTCAATTTGTCAATTGTCAATTTTGTCAATTGTCAATTTGTCAATTGTCAATTTGTCAATTGTCAATTTGTCAATTGTCAATTTGTCAATTGTCAATTTGTCAATTGTCAATTTGTCATTGTCAATTTGTCAATTGTCAATTTGTCAATTGTCAATTTGTCAATTGTCAATTTGTCAATTGTCAATTTGTCAATTGTCAATTTGTCAATTGTCAATTTGTCAATTGTCAATTTGTCAATTGTCAATTTGTCAATTGTCAATTTGTCAATTGTCAATTTGTCAATTGTCAATTTGTCAATTGTCAATTTGTCAATTGTCAATTTGTCAATTGTCAATTTGTCAATTGTCAATTTGTCAATTGTCAATTTGTCAATTGTCAATTTGTCAATTGTCAATTTGTCAATTGTCAATTTGTCAATTGTCAATTTGTCAATTGTCAATTTGTCAATTGTCAATTTGTCAATTGTCAATTTGTCAATTGTCAATTTGTCAATTGTCAATTTGTCAATTGTCAATTTGTCAATTGTCAATTTGTCAATTGTCAATTTGTCAATTGTCAATTTGTCAATTGTCAATTTGTCAATTGTCAATTTGTCAATTGTCAATTTGTCAATTGTCAATTTGTCAATTGTCAATTTGTCAATTGTCAATTTGTCAATTGTCAATTTGTCAATTGTCAATTTGTCAATTGTCAATTTGTCAATTGTCAATTTGTCAATTGTCAATTTGTCAATTGTCAATTTGTCAATTGTCAATTGTCAATTGTCAATTTGTCAATTGTCAATTTGTCAATTGTCAATTTGTCAATTGTCAATTTGTCAATTGTCAATTTGTCAATTGTCAATTTGTCAATTGTCAATTGTCAATCAATTGTCAATTTGTCAATTGTCAATTTGTCAATTGTCAATTTGTCAATTGTCAATTTGTCAATTGTCAATTTGTCAATTGTCAATTTGTCAATTGTCAATTTGTCAATTGTCAATTTGTCAATTGTCAATTTGTCAATTGTCAATTTGTCAATTGTCAATTTGTCAATTGTCAATTTGTCAATTGTCAATTTGTCAATTGTCAATTTGTCAATTGTCAATTTGTCAATTGTCAATTTGTCAATTGTCAATTTGTCAATTGTCAATTTGTCAATTGTCAATTTGTCAATTGTCAATTGTCAATTGTCAATTTGTCAATTGTCAATTTGTCAATTGTCAATTTGTCAATTGTCAATTTGTCAATTGTCAATTTGTCAATTGTCAATTTGTCAATTGTCAATTTGTCAATTGTCAATTTGTCAATTGTCAATTTGTCAATTGTCAATTTGTCAATTGTCAATTTGTCAATTGTCAATTTGTCAATTGTCAATTTGTCAATTGTCAATTTGTCAATTGTCAATTTGTCAATTGTCAATTTGTCAATTGTCAATTTGTCAATTGTCAATTTGTCAATTGTCAATTTGTCAATTGTCAATTTGTCAATTGTCAATTTGTCAATTGTCAATTTGTCAATTGTCAATTTGTCAATTGTCAATTTGTCAATTGTCAATTTGTCAATTGTCAATTTGTCAATTGTCAATTTGTCAATTGTCAATTTGTCAATTGTCAATTTGTCAATTGTCAATTTGTCAATTGTCAATTTGTCAATTGTCAATTTGTCAATTGTCAATTTGTCAATTGTCAATTTGTCAATTGTCAATTTGTCAATTGTCAATTTGTCAATTGTCAATTTGTCAATTGTCAATTTGTCAATTGTCAATTTGTCAATTGTCAATTTGTCAATTGTCAATTTGTCAATTGTCAATTTGTCAATTGTCAATTTGTCAATTGTCAATTTGTCAATTGTCAATTTGTCAATTGTCAATTTGTCAATTGTCAATTTGTCAATTGTCAATTTGTCAATTGTCAATTTGTCAATTGTCAATTTGTCAATTGTCAATTTGTCAATTGTCAATTTGTCAATTGTCAATTTGTCAATTGTCAATTTGTCAATTGTCAATTTGTCAATTGTCAATTTGTCAATTGTCAATTTGTCAATTGTCAATTTGTCAATTGTCAATTTGTCAATTGTCAATTTGTCAATTGTCAATTTGTCAATTGTCAATTTGTCAATTGTCAATTTGTCAATTGTCAATTTGTCAATTGTCAATTTGTCAATTTGTCAATTGTCAATTTGTCAATTGTCAATTTGTCAATTGTCAATTTGTCAATTGTCAATTTGTCAATTGTCAATTTGTCAATTGTCAATTTGTCAATTGTCAATTTGTCAATTGTCAATTTGTCAATTGTCAATTTGTCAATTGTCAATTTGTCAATTGTCAATTTGTCAATTGTCAATTTGTCAATTGTCAATTTGTCAATTGTCAATTGTCAATTGTCAATTGTCAATTTGTCAATTGTCAATTTGTCAATTGTCAATTGTCAATTGTCAATTTGTCAATTGTCAATTTGTCAATTGTCAATTTGTCAATTGTCAATTTGTCAATTGTCAATTGTCAATTTGTCAATTGTCAATTTGTCAATTGTCAATTTGTCAATTGTCAATTTGTCAATTGTCAATTTGTCAATTGTCAATTTGTCAATTGTCAATTTGTCAATTGTCAATTTGTCAATTGTCAATTTGTCAATTGTCAATTTGTCAATTGTCAATTTGTCAATTGTCAATTTGTCAATTGTCAATTTGTCAATTGTCAATTTGTCAATTGTCAATTTGTCAATTGTCAATTTGTCAATTGTCAATTTGTCAATTGTCAATTTGTCAATTGTCAATTTGTCAATTGTCAATTTGTCAATTGTCAATTTGTCAATTGTCAATTTGTCAATTGTCAATTTGTCAATTGTCAATTTGTCAATTGTCAATTTGTCAATTGTCAATTTGTCAATTGTCAATTTGTCAATTGTCAATTTGTCAATTGTCAATTTGTCAATTGTCAATTTGTCAATTGTCAATTTGTCAATTGTCAATTTGTCAATTGTCAATTTGTCAATTTGTCAATTTGTCAATTGTCAATTTGTCAATTGTCAATTTGTCAATTGTCAATTTGTCAATTGTCAATTTGTCAATTGTCAATTTGTCAATTGTCAATTTGTCAATTGTCAATTTGTCAATTGTCAATTGTCAATTTGTCAATTGTCAATTTGTCAATTGTCAATTTGTCAATTGTCAATTTGTCAATTGTCAATTTGTCAATTGTCAATTTGTCAATTGTCAATTTTGTCCAATTGTCAATTTGTCAATTGTCAATTTGTCAATTGTCAATTTGTCAATTGTCAATTGTCAATTGTCAATTTGTCAATTGTCATTGTCAATTGTCAATTGTCATTTGTCAATTGTCAATTTGTCAATGTTCTGTCAATTGTCAATTTGGTCAATTGTCAATTTGTCAATTGTCAATTTGTCAATTGTCAATTTGTCAATTGTCAATTTGTCAATTGTCAATTTGTCAATTGTCAATTTGTCAATTGTCAATTTGTCAATTGTCAATTGTCAATTATGTCAATTTGTCCAATTGTCAATTTGTCAATTGTCACTTTGTCAATTGTCAATTTGTCAATTGTCAATTTGTCAATTTGTCAATTGTCAATTTGTCAATTGTCAATTGTCAATTGTCAATTTGTCAATTGTCAATTTGTCAATTGTCAATTTGTCAATTGTCAATTTGTCAATTGTCAATTTGTCAATTGTCAATTTGTCAATTGTCAATTTGTCAATTGTCAATTTGTCAATTGTCAATTTGTCAATTGTCAATTTGTCAATTGTCAATTTGTCAATTGTCAATTTGTCAATTGTCAATTTGTCAATTGTCAATTTGTCAATTGTCAATTTGTCAATTGTCAATTGTCAATTTGTCAATTGTCAATTTGTCAATTGTCAATTTGTCAATTGTCAATTTGTCAATTGTCAATTTGTCAATTGTCAATTTGTCAATTGTCAATTTGTCAATTGTCAATTGTCAATTGTCAATTGTCAATTTGTCAATTGTCAATTTGTCAATTGTCAATTTGTCAATTGTCAATTGTCAATTGTCAATTGTCAATTTGTCAATTGTCAATTGTCAATTTGTCAATTGTCAATTTGTCAATTGTCAATTTGTCAATTGTCAATTTGTCAATTGTCAATTGTCAATTTGTCAATTGTCAATTTGTCAATTGTCAATTTGTCAATTGTCAATTTGTCAATTGTCAATTTGTCAATTGTCAATTTGTCAATTGTCAATTTGTCAATTGTCAATTTGTCAATTGTCAATTTGTCAATTGTCAATTTGTCAATTGTCAATTTGTCAATTGTCAATTTGTCAATTGTCAATTTGTCAATTGTCAATTTGTCAATTGTCAATTTGTCAATTGTCAATTTGTCAATTGTCAATTTGTCAATTGTCAATTTGTCAATTGTCAATTTGTCAATTGTCAATTTGTCAATTGTCAATTTGTCAATTGTCAATTTGTCAATTGTCAATTTGTCAATTGTCAATTTGTCAATTGTCAATTTGTCAATTGTCAATTTGTCAATTGTCAATTTGTCAATTGTCAATTTGTCAATTGTCAATTTGTCAATTGTCAATTTGTCAATTGTCAATTGTCAATTGTCAATTTGTCAATTGTCAATTTGTCAATTGTCAATTTGTCAATTGTCAATTTGTCAATTGTCAATTTGTCAATTGTCAATTTGTCAATTGTCAATTTGTCAATTGTCAATTTGTCAATTGTCAATTTGTCAATTGTCAATTTGTCAATTGTCAATTTGTCAATTGTCAATTTGTCAATTGTCAATTTGTCAATTGTCAATTTGTCAATTGTCAATTTGTCAATTGTCAATTTGTCAATTGTCAATTTGTCAATTGTCAATATGTCAATTGTCAATTTGTCAATTGTCAATTTGTCAATTGTCAATTTGTCAATTGTCAATTTGTCAATTGTCAATTTGTCAATTGTCAATTTGTCAATTGTCAATTTGTCAATTGTCAATTTGTCAATTGTCAATTTGTCAATTGTCAATTTGTCAATTGTCAATTTGTCAATTGTCAATTTGTCAATTGTCAATTTGTCAATTGTCAATTTGTCAATTGTCAATTTGTCAATTGTCAATTTGTCAATTGTCAATTTGTCAATTGTCAATTTGTCAATTGTCAATTTGTCAATTGTCAATTTGTCAATTGTCAATTTGTCAATTGTCAATTTGTCAATTGTCAATTTGTCAATTGTCAATTTGTCAATTGTCAATTTGTCAATTGTCAATTGTCAATTGTCAATTGTCAATTTGTCAATTGTCAATTTGTCAATTGTCAATTTGTCAATTGTCAATTTGTCAATTGTCAATTTGTCAATTGTCAATTTTGTCAATTGTCAATTTGTCAATTGTCAATTTGTCAATTGTCAATTTGTCAATTGTCAATTTGTCAATTGTCAATTTGTCAATTGTCAATTTGTCAATTGTCAATTTGTCAATTGTCAATTTGTCAATTGTCAATTTGTCAATTGTCAATTTGTCAATTGTCAATTTGTCAATTGTCAATTTGTCAATTGTCAATTTGTCAATTGTCAATTTGTCAATTGTCAATTTGTCAATTGTCAATTTGTCAATTGTCAATTTGTCAATTGTCAATTTGTCAATTGTCAATTTGTCAATTGTCAATTTGTCAATTGTCAATTTGTCAATTGTCAATTTGTCAATTGTCAATTTGTCAATTGTCAATTTGTCAATTGTCAATTTGTCAATTGTCAATTTGTCAATTGTCAATTTGTCAATTGTCAATTGTCAATTGTCAATTTGTCAATTGTCAATTTGTCAATTGTCAATTTGTCAATTGTCAATTTGTCAATTGTCAATTTGTCAATTGTCAATTTGTCAATTGTCAATTTGTCAATTGTCAATTTGTCAATTGTCAATTTGTCAATTGTCAATTTGTCAATTGTCAATTTGTCAATTGTCAATTTGTCAATTGTCAATTTGTCAATTGTCAATTTGTCAATTGTCAATTTGTCAATTGTCAATTTGTCAATTGTCAATTTGTCAATTGTCAATTTGTCAATTGTCAATTTGTCAATTGTCAATTTGTCAATTGTCAATTTGTCAATTGTCAATTTGTCAATTGTCAATTTGTCAATTGTCAATTTGTCAATTGTCAATTTGTCAATTGTCAATTTGTCAATTGTCAATTTGTCAATTGTCAATTTGTCAATTGTCAATTTGTCAATTGTCAATTTGTCAATTGTCAATTTGTCAATTGTCAATTTGTCAATTGTCAATTTGTCAATTGTCAATTTGTCAATTGTCAATTTGTCAATTGTCAATTGTCAATTGTCAATTTGTCAATTGTCAATTTGTCAATTGTCAATTTGTCAATTGTCAATTTGTCAATTGTCAATTTGTCAATTGTCAATTTGTCAATTGTCAATTTGTCAATTGTCAATTGTCAATTGTCAATTGTCAATTGTCAATTGTCAATTTGTCAATTGTCAATTTGTCAATTGTCAATTTGTCAATTGTCAATTTGTCAATTGTCAATTTGTCAATTGTCAATTTGTCAATTGTCAATTTGTCAATTGTCAATTTGTCAATTGTCAATTTGTCAATTTGTCAATTGTCAATTTGTCAATTGTCAATTTGTCAATTGTCAATTTGTCAATTGTCAATTTGTCAATTGTCAATTTGTCAATTGTCAATTTGTCAATTGTCAATTGTCAATTGTCAATTGTCAATTGTCAATTGTCAATTTGTCAATTGTCAATTTGTCAATTGTCAATTTGTCAATTGTCAATTTGTCAATTGTCAATTTGTCAATTGTCAATTTGTCAATTGTCAATTTGTCAATTGTCAATTTGTCAATTGTCAATTTGTCAATTGTCAATTTGTCAATTGTCAATTTGTCAATTGTCAATTTGTCAATTGTCAATTTGTCAATTGTCAATTTGTCAATTGTCAATTTGTCAATTGTCAATTTGTCAATTGTCAATTGTCAATTGTCAATTTGTCAATTGTCAATTTGTCAATTGTCAATTTGTCAATTGTCAATTTGTCAATTGTCAATTTGTCAATTGTCAATTTGTCAATTGTCAATTTGTCAATTGTCAATTTGTCAATTGTCAATTTGTCAATTGTCAATTGTCAATTGTCAATTTGTCAATTGTCAATTTGTCAATTGTCAATTTGTCAATTGTCAATTTGTCAATTGTCAATTTGTCAATTGTCAATTTGTCAATTGTCAATTTGTCAATTGTCAATTTGTCAATTGTCAATTTGTCAATTGTCAATTGTCAATTGTCAATTTGTCAATTGTCAATTTGTCAATTGTCAATTTGTCAATTGTCAATTTGTCAATTGTCAATTTGTCAATTGTCAATTTGTCAATTGTCAATTTGTCAATTGTCAATTTGTCAATTGTCAATTTGTCAATTGTCAATTTGTCAATTGTCAATTTGTCAATTGTCAATTTGTCAATTGTCAATTGTCAATTGTCAATTTGTCAATTGTCAATTTGTCAATTGTCAATTTGTCAATTGTCAATTTGTCAATTGTCAATTTGTCAATTGTCAATTTGTCAATTGTCAATTTGTCAATTGTCAATTTGTCAATTGTCAATTTGTCAATTGTCAATTTGTCAATTGTCAATTTGTCAATTGTCAATTTGTCAATTGTCAATTTGTCAATTGTCAATTTGTCAATTGTCAATTTGTCAATTGTCAATTTGTCAATTGTCAATTTGTCATTGTCAATTTGTCAATTGTCAATTTGTCAATTGTCAATTTGTCAATTGTCAATTTGTCAATTGTCAATTTGTCAATTGTCAATTTGTCAATTGTCAATTTGTCAATTGTCAATTTGTCAATTGTCAATTTGTCAATTGTCAATTTGTCAATTGTCATTTGTCAATTGTCAATTTGTCAATTGTCAATTTGTCAATTGTCAATTTGTCAATTGTCAATTTGTCAATTGTCAATTTGTCAATTGTCATTTGTCAATTGTCAATTTGTCAATTGTCAATTTGTCAATTGTCAATTTGTCAATTGTCAATTGTCAATTTGTCAATTGTCAATTGTCAATTGTCAATTTGTCAATTGTCAATTTGTCAATTGTCAATTTGTCAATTGTCAATTTGTCAATTGTCAATTTGTCAATTGTCAATTGTCAATTGTCAATTTGTCAATTGTCAATTTGTCAATTGTCAATTTGTCAATTGTCAATTTGTCAATTGTCAATTTGTCAATTGTCAATTTGTCAATTGTCAATTTGTCAATTTGTCAATTGTCAATTTGTCAATTGTCAATTTGTCAATTGTCAATTGTCAATTGTCAATTTGTCAATTGTCAATTTGTCAATTGTCAATTTGTCAATTGTCAATTTGTCAATTGTCAATTTGTCAATTGTCAATTTGTCAATTGTCAATTTGTCAATTGTCAATTTGTCAATTGTCAATTTGTCAATTGTCAATTTGTCAATTGTCAATTTGTCAATTGTCAATTTGTCAATTGTCATTTGTCAATTGTCAATTTGTCAATTGTCAATTTGTCAATTGTCAATTTGTCAATTGTCAATTTGTCAATTGTCAATTTGTCAATTGTCAATTTGTCAATTGTCAATTGTCATTGTCAATTGTCAATTTGTCAATTGTCAATTTGTCAATTGTCAATTTGTCAATTGTCAATTTGTCAATTGTCAATTTGTCAATTGTCAATTTGTCAATTGTCAATTTGTCAATTGTCAATTTGTCAATTGTCAATTTGTCAATTGTCAATTTGTCAATTGTCAATTTGTCAATTGTCAATTTGTCAATTGTCAATTTGTCAATTGTCAATTTGTCAATTGTCAATTTGTCAATTGTCAATTTGTCAATTGTCAATTTGTCAATTGTCAATTTGTCAATTGTCAATTTGTCAATTGTCAATTTGTCAATTGTCAATTTGTCAATTGTCAATTTGTCAATTGTCAATTTGTCAATTGTCAATTTGTCAATTGTCAATTTGTCAATTGTCAATTTGTCAATTGTCAATTGTCAATTGTCAATTTGTCAATTGTCAATTTGTCAATTGTCAATTGTCAATTGTCAATTTGTCAATTGTCAATTTGTCAATTGTCAATTTGTCAATTGTCAATTGTCAATTGTCAATTTGTCAATTGTCAATTTGTCAATTGTCAATTTGTCAATTGTCAATTTGTCAATTGTCAATTTGTCAATTGTCAATTTGTCAATTGTCAATTTGTCAATTGTCAATTTGTCAATTGTCAATTTGTCAATTGTCAATTTGTCAATTGTCAATTTGTCAATTGTCAATTTGTCAATTGTCAATTTGTCAATTGTCAATTTGTCAATTGTCAATTTGTCAATTGTCAATTTGTCAATTGTCAATTGTCAATTGTCAATTTGTCAATTGTCAATTTGTCAATTGTCAATTTGTCAATTGTCAATTTGTCAATTGTCAATTTGTCAATTGTCAATTTGTCAATTGTCAATTTGTCAATTGTCAATTTGTCAATTGTCAATTTGTCAATTGTCAATTTGTCAATTGTCAATTTGTCAATTGTCAATTTGTCAATTGTCAATTTGTCAATTGTCAATTTGTCAATTGTCAATTTGTCAATTGTCAATTTGTCAATTGTCAATTTGTCAATTGTCAATTTGTCAATTGTCAATTTGTCAATTGTCAATTTGTCATTGTCAATTGTCAATTGTCAATTTGTCAATTGTCAATTGTCAATTGTCAATTTGTCAATTGTCAATTTGTCAATTGTCAATTTGTCAATTGTCAATTTGTCAATTGTCAATTGTCAATTGTCAATTTGTCAATTGTCAATTTGTCAATTGTCAATTTGTCAATTGTCAATTTGTCAATTGTCAATTTGTCAATTGTCAATTTGTCAATTTGTCAATTTGTCAATTGTCAATTTGTCAATTGTCAATTTGTCAATTGTCAATTTGTCAATTGTCAATTTGTCAATTGTCAATTTGTCAATTGTCAATTTGTCAATTGTCAATTGTCAATTGTCAATTTGTCAATTGTCAATTTGTCAATTGTCAATTGTCAATTTGTCAATTGTCAATTTGTCAATTGTCAATTTGTCAATTGTCAATTTGTCAATTGTCAATTTGTCAATTGTCAATTTGTCAATTGTCAATTTGTCAATTGTCAATTGTCAATTGTCAATTGTCAATTGTCAATTTGTCAATTGTCAATTTGTCAATTGTCAATTTGTCAATTGTCAATTTGTCAATTTGTCAATTGTCAATTGTCAATTGTCAATTGTCAATTGTCAATTTGTCAATTGTCAATTTGTCAATTGTCAATTTGTCAATTGTCAATTTGTCAATTGTCAATTTGTCAATTGTCAATTTGTCAATTGTCAATTTGTCAATTGTCAATTTGTCAATTGTCAATTTGTCAATTGTCAATTTGTCAATTGTCAATTTGTCAATTGTCAATTTGTCAATTGTCAATTTGTCAATTGTCAATTTGTCAATTGTCAATTTGTCAATTGTCAATTTGTCAATTGTCAATTTGTCAATTGTCAATTTGTCAATTGTCAATTTGTCAATTGTCAATTTGTCAATTGTCAATTTGTCAATTTGTCAATTTGTCAATTGTCAATTTGTCAATTGTCAATTTGTCAATTGTCAATTTGTCAATTGTCAATTTGTCAATTGTCAATTTGTCAATTGTCAATTTGTCAATTGTCAATTTGTCAATTGTCAATTTGTCATTGCATTGTCAATTGTCAATTTGTCAATTGTCAATTGTCAATTGTCAATTTGTCAATTGTCAATTTGTCAATTGTCAATTTGTCAATTGTCAATTTGTCAATTGTCAATTTGTCAATTGTCAATTTGTCAATTGTCAATTTGTCAATTGTCAATTTGTCAATTGTCAATTGTCAATTTGTCAATTGTCAATTTGTCAATTGTCAATTTGTCAATTGTCAATTTGTCAATTGTCAATTTGTCAATTGTCAATTTGTCAATTGTCAATTTGTCAATTGTCAATTTGTCAATTGTCAATTTGTCAATTGTCAATTTGTCAATTGTCAATTTGTCAATTGTCAATTTGTCAATTGTCAATTTGTCAATTGTCAATTTGTCAATTGTCAATTTGTCAATTGTCAATTTGTCAATTGTCAATTTGTCAATTGTCAATTTGTCAATTGTCAATTTGTCAATTGTCAATTTGTCAATTGTCAATTTGTCAATTGTCAATTTGTCAATTGTCAATTTGTCAATTGTCAATTGTCAATTGTCAATTTGTCAATTGTCATTGTCAATTGTCAATTTGTCAATTGTCAATTTGTCAATTGTCAATTTGTCAATTGTCAATTTGTCAATTGTCAATTTGTCAATTGTCAATTTGTCAATTGTCAATTGTCAATTGTCAATTTGTCAATTGTCAATTTGTCAATTGTCAATTTGTCAATTGTCAATTGTCAATTTGTCAATTGTCAATTGTCAATTTGTCAATTGTCAATTTGTCAATTGTCAATTGTCAATTTGTCAATTGTCAATTTGTCAATTGTCAATTTGTCAATTGTCAATTTGTCAATTGTCAATTGTCAATTGTCAATTTGTCAATTGTCAATTTGTCAATTGTCAATTTGTCAATTGTCAATTTGTCAATTGTCAATTTGTCAATTGTCAATTTGTCAATTGTCAATTTGTCAATTGTCAATTGTCAATTTGTCAATTTGTCAATTGTCAATTTGTCAATTGTCAATTTGTCAATTGTCAATTTGTCAATTGTCAATTGTCAATTGTCAATTTGTCAATTGTCAATTGTCAATTGTCAATTGTCAATTTGTCAATTGTCAATTTGTCAATTGTCAATTTGTCAATTGTCAATTTGTCAATTGTCAATTTGTCAATTGTCAATTTGTCATTTCAATTGTCAATTGTCAATTTGTCAATTGTCAATTTGTCAATTGTCAATTTGTCAATTGTCAATTTGTCAATTGTCAATTTGTCAATTGTCAATTTGTCAATTGTCAATTTGTCAATTGTCAATTTGTCAATTGTCAATTTGTCAATTGTCAATTGTCAATTGTCAATTTGTCAATGTCAATTTGTCAATTGTCAATTTGTCAATTGTCAGTTTGTCAATTTGTCAATTTGTCAATTTGTTAATTGTCAATTTGTCAATTTGTCAATTGTCAATTTGTCAATTGTCAATTTGTCAATTGTCAATTTGTCAATTGTCAATTTGTCAATTGTCAATTTGTCAATTGTCAATTTGTCAATTTGTCAATTGTCAATTTGTCAATTGTCAATTTGTCAATTGTCAATTGTCAATTGTCAATTTGTCAATTGTCAATTGTCAATTGTCAATTTGTCAATTGTCAATTTGTCAATTGTCAATTTGTCAATTGTCAATTGTCAATGTCAATTGTCAATTGTCAATTTGTCAATTTGTCAATTTGTCAATTGTCAATTTGTCAATTGTCAATTTGTCAATTGTCAATTTGTCAATTGTCAATTTGTCAATTGTCAATTTGTCCAATTGTCAATTTGTCAATTGTCAATTTGTCAATTGTCAATTGTCAATTGTCAATTTGTCAATTGTCAATTTGTCAATTGTCAATTGTCAATTTGTCAATTGTCAATTTGTCAATTGTCAATTTGTCAATTGTCAATTTGTCAATTGTCAATTTGTCAATTGTCAATTTGTCAATTTGTCATTGTCAATTTGTCAATTGTCAATTTGTCAATTGTCAATTTGTCAATTGTCAATTTGTCAATTGTCAATTTGTCAATTGTCAATTTGTCAATTGTCAATTTGTCAATTGTCAATTGTCAATTGTCAATTTGTCAATTGTCAATTTGT
Source organism: Asobara japonica (assembly GCA_026005395.1). Classification (NCBI taxonomy): domain Eukaryota; kingdom Metazoa; phylum Arthropoda; class Insecta; order Hymenoptera; family Braconidae; genus Asobara; species Asobara japonica. Next base: position 878,179 of record BQMI01000130.1, read on the forward strand.
CAATTGTCAATTTGTCAATTGTCAATTTGTCAATTGTCAATTTGTCAATTGTCAATTTGTCAATTGTCAATTTTGTCAATTGTCAATTTGTCAATTGTCAATTTGTCAATTGTCAATTTGTCAATTGTCAATTTGTCAATTGTCAATTTGTCAATTGTCAATTTGTCAATTGTCAATTTGTCAATTTGTCAATTGTCAATTTGTCAATTGTCAATTTGTCAATTGTCAATTTGTCAATTGTCAATTTGTCAATTGTCAATTTGTCAATTTGTCAATTTGTCAATTGTCAATTTGTCAATTGTCAATTTGTCAATTGTCAATTTGTCAATTGTCAATTTGTCCATTGTCAATTTGTCAATTGTCAATTGTCAATTTGTCCAATTTGTCAATTTGTCAATTGTCAATTTGTCAATTGTCAATTTGTCAATTGTCAATTTGTTCAATTGTCAATTGCCATTGTCAATTGTCAATTAATTATTGTCAATTGTCAATTGTCAATGTCAATTGTCAATTTGTCAATTGTCAATTTGTCAATTGTCAATTGTCAATTTGTCAATTGTCAATTTGTCAATTGTCAATTTGTCAATTGTCAATTTGTCAATTGTCAATTTGTCAATTGTCAATTTGTCAATGTCCATTGTCAATTTCTCAATTTGTCAATTGTCAATTTGTCAATTTGTCAATTGCAATTGTCAATTTGTCAATTGTCAATTTTGTCAATTGTCAATTTGTCAATTGTCAATTTGTCAATTGTCACTTTGTCCAATTTGTCAACTTGTCAATTGTCAATTTGTCAATTGTCAATTGTCAATTGTCAATTTGTCAATTGTCAATTGTCAATCTGTCAATTTTCAATTTCGTCAATTGTCAATTGTCAATTGGTCAATTTGTCCAATTGTCAATTTGTCAATTGTCAATTTGTCAATTGTCAATTTGTCAATTGTCAATTTGTCAATTGTCAATTTGTCAATTGTCAATTGTCAATTGTCAATTGTCAATTGTCAATTTGTCAATTGTCAATTTGTCAATTGTCAATTTGTCAATTGTCAATTTGTCAATTGTCAATTTGTCAATTGTCAATTTGTCAATTGTCAATTTGTCAATTGTCAATTTGTCAATTGTCAATTTGTCAATTGTCAATTTGTCAATTGTCAATTTGTCAATTGTCAATTTGTCAATTGTCAATTTGTCAATTGTCAATTTGGTCAATTGTCCAATTTGTCAATTGTCAATTTGTCAATTGTCAATTTGTCAATTGTCAATTGTCAATTGTCAATTTGTCAATTGTCAATTTGTCAATTGTCAATTTGTCAATTGTCAATTTGTCAATTGTCAATTTGTCAATTGTCAATTTGTCAATTGTCAATTTGTCAATTGTCAATTTGTCAATTGTCATTTGTCAATTGTCAATTGTCAATTGTCAATTTGTCAATTGTCAATTGTCAATTGTCAATTTGTCAATTGTCAATTTGTCAATTGTCAATTGTCAATTGTCAATTTGTCAATTTGTCAATTTGTCAATTTGTCAATTGTCAATTTGTCAATTGTCAATTTGTCAATTGTCAATTTGTCAATTGTCAATTTGTCAATTGTCAATTGTCAATTGTCAATTTGTCAATTGTCAATTTGTCAATTGTCAATTTGTCAATTGTCAATTGTCAATTTGTCAATTGTCAATTTGTCAATTGTTAATTTGCCATTGTCAATTTGCAATTGTCAATTTGCAATTGTCAATTTGTCAATTGTCAATTTGTCAATTGTCAATTTGTCAATTGTCAATTTGTCAATTGTCAATTTGTCAATTGTCAATTTGTCAATTGTCAATTTGTCAATTGTCAATTTGTCAATTGTCAATTTGTCAATTGTCAATTTGTCAATTGTCAATTTGTCATTGTCAATTTGTCAATTGTCAATTTGTCAATTGTCAATTTGTCAATTGTCAATTTGTCAATTGTCAATTTGGCAATTGTCAATTTGTCAATTGTCAATTTGTCAATTGTCAATTTGTCAATTGTCAATCAATTGTCAATTGTCAATTTGTCAATTGTCAATTTGTCAATTGTCAATTGTCAATTGTCAATTGTCAATTTGTCAATTTGTCAATTGTCAATTTGTCAATTGTCAATTTGTCAATTGTCAATTTGTCAATTGTCAATTTGTCAATTGTCAATTTGTCAATTGTCAATTTGTCAATTGTCAATTTGTCAATTGTCAATTTGTCAATTGTCAATTTGTCAATTGTCAATTTGTCAATTGTCAATTTGTCAATTGTCAATTTGTCAATTGTCAATTTGTCAATTGTCAATTTGTCAATTGTCAATTGTCAATTGTCAATTGTCAATTGTCAATTTGTCAATTGTCAATTTGTCAATTGTCAATTTGTCAATTGTCAATTTGTCATTGTCAATTGTCAATTTGTCAATTTGTCAATTTGTCAATTGTCAATTGTCAATTGTCAATTTGTCAATTGTCATTGTCAATTGTCAATTTGTCAATTGTCAATTGTCAATTTGTCAATTGTCAATTTGTCAATTGTCAATTTGTCAATTGTCAATTTGTCAATTGTCAATTTGTCAATTGTCAATTTGTCAATTGTCAATTTGTCAATTGTCAATTTGTCAATTGTCAATTTGTCAATTGTCAATTGTCAATTTGTCAATTGTCAATTTGTCAATTTGTCAATTGTCAATTGTCAATTTGTCAATTGTCAATTTGTCAATTGTCAATTTGTCAATTGTCAATTTGTCAATTGTCAATTTGTCAATTGTCAATTTGTCAATTGTCAATTTGTCAATTGTCAATTTGTCAATTGTCAATTTGTCAATGTCAATTTGTCAATTGTCAATTTGTCAATTGTCAATTTGTCAATTGTCAATTTGCAATTGTCAATTTGTCAATTGTCAATTGTCAATTGTCAATTTGTCAATTGTCAATTTGTCAATTGTCAATTTGTCAATTGTCAATTTGTCAATTGTCAATTTTGTCAATTGTCAATTGTCAATTGTCAATTGTCAATTGTCAATTTGTCAATGTATTGTCAATTGTCAATTTGTCAATTGTCAATTTGTCAATTGTCAATTTGTCAATTGTCAATTTGTCAATTGTCAATTTGTCAAATTGTCAATTTGTCAATTGTCAATTTGTCAAATTGTCAATTTGTCAATTGTCAATTTGTCATATTGTCAATTGTCAATTGTCAATTGTCAATTTGTCAATTGTCAAATTTGTCAATTGTCAAATTGTTCAATTGTCAATTTGTCATTGTCA
>BQMI01000131.1:0-88422 GCA_026005395.1 Asobara japonica
CACAGTCCTCACTGTTTTGATGAACTCAGAACGGTCGAATGTTAGCGTTTGCCGTATGTTGCATCGTGTTCAGCACATCGAATTACCCCTATACAGTGAATTTGAAGCGTTTAAGGGAAGTGTACGGTAGTGTTTTGGCAGAAAATTGCTTTTTTCGAAAATCGAGCAATTCGCTGGTAACTGGAGAACGGTCGAATGTTAGCGTTTGCCGTATGTTGCATCGTGTTCAGCACATCGAATTACCCCTATACAGTGAATTTGAAGCGTTTAAGGGAAGTGTACGGTAGTGTTTTGGCAGAAAATTGCTTTTTTCGAAAATCGAGCAATTCGCTGATAACTGGAGAACGGTCGAATGTTAGCGTTTGCCGTATGTTGCATCGTGTTCAGCACATCGAATTACCCCTATACAGTGAATTTGGAGTTGTTACGGAAGTGTACGGTAGTGTTTTGGAAGGAAAACCCGTTTATGCGATATTCGTGCGTTTCACGGCAGAAAAGCACGTTTTTCACAGTCCTCACTGTTTTGATGAAACTCAGAACGGTCGAATGTTAGCGTTTGCCGTATGTTGCATCGTGTTCAGCACATCGAATTACCCCTATACAGTGAATTTGAAGCGTTTAAGGGAAGTGTACGGTAGTGTTTTGGCAGAAAATTGCTTTTTTCGAAAATCGAGCAATTCGCTGATAACTGGAGAACGGTCGAATGTTAGCGTTTGCCGTATGTTGCATCGTGTTCAGCATATCGAATTACCCCTATACAGTGAATTTGAAGCGTTTAAGGGAAGTGTACGGTAGTGTTTTGGCAGAAAATTGCTTTTTTCGAAAATCGAGCAATTCGCTGATAACTGGAGAACGGTCGAATGTTAGCGTTTGCCGTATGTTGCATCGTGTTCAGCGCATCGAATTACCCCTATACAGTGAATTTGAGTGTTTAAGGGAAGTGTACGGTAGTGTTTTGGCAGAAAATTTATGCGATATCGTGCGTTTCACGGGCAAAAAGCACGTTCACAGTCCTCACTGATGAACTCGAGAACGGTCGAATGTTAGCGTTTGCCGTATGTTGCATCGTGTTCAGCACATCGAATTACCCCTATACAGTGAATTTGAAGCGTTTAAGGAAGTGTACGGTAGTGTTTTGGCAGAAAATTGCTTTTTTTCGAAAATCGAGCAATTCGCTGATAACTGAGAACGGTCGAATGTTAGCGTTTGCCGTATGTTGCATCGTGTTCAGCACATCGAATTACCCCTATACAGTGAATTTGAAGCGTTTAAGGGAAGTGTACGGTAGTGTTTTGGCAGAAAATTGCTTTTTTCGAAAATCGAGCAATTCGCTGATAACTGAGAACGGTCGAATGTTAGCGTTTGCCGTATGTTGCATCGTGTTCACATCGAATTACCCCTATACAGTGAATTTGAAGCGTTTAAGGGAAGTGTACGGTAGTGTTTTGGCAGAAAATTGCTTTTTTCGAAAATCGAGCAATTCGCTGATAACTGGAGAACGGTCGAATGTTAGCGTTTGCCGTATGTTGCATCGTGTTCAGCACATCGAATTACCCCTATACAGTGAATTTGAAGCGTTTAAGGGAAGTGTACGGTAGTGTTTTGGCAGAAAATTGCTTTTTTCGAAAATCGAGCAATTCGCTGATAACTGGAAACGGTCGAATGTTAGCGTTTGCCGTATGTTGCATCGTGTTCAGCGCATCGAATTACCCCTATACAGTGAATTTGGAGTTTTACGGGAAGTGTACGGTAGTGTTTTGGAGGAAACCCGTTTATGCGATATTCGTGCGTTTCACGAAAAGCACGTTTTCACAGTCCTCACTGTTTTGATGATACTCGAGAACGGTCGAATGTTAGCGTTTGCCGTATGTTGCATCGTGTTCAGCACATCGAATTACCCCTATACAGTGAATTTGAAGCGTTTAAGGGAAGTGTACGGTAGTGTTTTGGCAGAAAATTGCTTTTTTCGAAAATCGAGCAATTCGCTGATAACTGGAGAACGGTCGAATGTTAGCGTTTGCCGTATGTTGCATCGTGTTCAGCACATCGAATTACCCCTATACAGTGAATTTGAAGCGTTTAAGGGAAGTGTACGGTAGTGTTTTGGCAGAAAATTGCTTTTTTCGAAAATCGAGCAATTCGCTGATAACTGAGAACGGGCGAGTGATAGCGTTGGCCGTATGTTGCATCGTGTTCAGCACATCGAATTACCCCTATACAGTGAATTTGAAGCGTTTAAGGGAAGTGTACGGTAGTGTTTTGGCAGAAAATTGCTTTTTTCGAAAATCGAGCAATTCGCTGATAACTGGGAACGGTCGAATGTTAGCGTTTGCCGTATGTTGCATCGTGTTCAGCACACGAATTACCCCTATACAGTGAATTTGAAGCGTTTAAGGGAAGTGTACGGTAGTGTTTTGGCAGAAAATTGCTTTTTTCGAAAATCGAGCAATTCGCTGATAACTGGAGAACGGTCGAATGTTAGCGTTTGCCGTATGTTGCATCGTGTTCAGCACATCGAATTACCCCTATACAGTGAATTTGAAGCGTTTAAGGGAAGTGTACGGTAGTGTTTTGGCAGAAAATTGCTTTTTTCGAAAATCGAGCAATTCGCTGATAACTGGAGAACGGTCGAATGTTAGCGTTTGCCGTATGTTGCATCGTGTTCAGCACATCGAATTACCCCTATACAGTGAATTTGAAGCGTTTAAGGGAAGTGTACGGTAGTGTTTTGGCAGAAAATTGCTTTTTTCGAAAATCGAGCAATTCGCTGATAACTGGAGAACGGTCGAATGTTAGCGTTTGCCGTATGTTCATCGTGTTCAGCACATCGAATTACCCCTATACAGTGAATTTGAAGCGTTTAAGGGAAGTGTACGGTAGTGTTTTGGCAGAAAATTGCTTTTTTTCGAAAATCGAGCAATTCGCTGATAACTGGGAACGGTCGAATGTTAGCGTTTGCCGTATGTTGCATCGTGTTCAGCACATCGAATTACCCCTATACAGTGAATTTGAAGCGTTTAAGGGAAGTGTACGGTAGTGTTTTGGCAGAAAATTGCTTTTTTCGAAAATCGAGCAATTCGCTGATAACTGGAGAACGGTCGAATGTTAGCGTTTGCCGTATGTTGCATCGTGTTCAGCACATCGAATTACCCCTATACAGTGAATTTGAAGCGTTTAAGGGAAGTGTACGGTAGTGTTTTGGCAGAAAATTGCTTTTTTCGAAAATCGAGCAATTCGCTGATAACTGGAGAACGGTCGAATGTTAGCGTTTGCCGTATGTTGCATCGTGTTCAGCGCATCGAATTACCCCTATACAGTGAATTTGAAGCGTTTAAGGGAAGTGTACGGTAGTGTTTTGGCAGAAAATTGCTTTTTTCGAAAATCGCGCAATTCGCTGATAACTGGAGAACGGTCGAATGTTAGCGTTTGCCGTATGTTGCATCGTGTTCACGCATCGAATTACCCCTATACAGTGAATTTGAAGCGTTACGGGAAGTGTACGGTAGTGTTTTGGCAGAAAATTGCTTTTTTTCGAAAAGCAGCACATTCACTGTTTGATGAACTCAGAACGGTCGAATGTTAGCGTTTGCCGTATGTTGCATCGTGTTCAGCACATCGAATTACCCCTATACAGTGAATTTGAAGCGTTTAAGGGAAGTGTACGGTAGTGTTTTGGCAGAAAATTGCTTTTTTCGAAAATCGAGCAATTCGCTGATAACTGGAGAACGGTCGAATGTTAGCGTTTGCCGTATGTTGCATCGTGTTCAGCACATCGAATTACCCCTATACAGTGAATTTGAAGCGTTTAAGGGAAGTGTACGGTAGTGTTTTGGCAGAAAATTGCTTTTTTCGAAAATCGAGCAATTCGCTGGATAACTGGAGAACGGTCGAATGTTAGCGTTTGCCGTATGTTGCATCGTGTTCAGCGCATCGAATTACCCTATACAGTGAATTTGAGCGTTACGGGAAGTGTACGGTAGTGTTTTGGAAGAAAATTTATGCGATTTCGTGCGTTTCGCAAAAAGCACGTTCACAGTCCTCACTGGATGAACTCAGAACGGTCGAATGTTAGCGTTTGCCGTATGTTGCATCGTGTTCAGCACATCGAATTACCCCTATACAGTGAATTTGAAGCGTTTAAGGGAAGTGTACGGTAGTGTTTTGGCAGAAAATTGCTTTTTTTCGAAAATCGAGCAATTCGCTGATAACTGGAGAACGGTCGAATGTTAGCGTTTGCCGTATGTTGCATCGTGTTCAGCACATCGAATTACCCCTATACAGTGAATTTGAAGCGTTTAAGGGAAGTGTACGGTAGTGTTTTGGCAGAAAATTGCTTTTTTCGAAAATCGAGCAATTCGCTGATAACTGGAGACGGTCGAATGTTAGCGTTTGCCGTATGTTGCATCGTGTTCAGCGCATCGAATTACCCCTATACAGTGAATTTGAGTGTTTACGGGAAGTGTACGGTAGTGTTTTGGAAGGAAAACCCGTTTTTTGCGATATTCGTCGTGTTCGTCGTCGTTCGGTCGTGGCGTTTTGTGCGTTTACGGGAAAAGCACGTTTTTTCACAGTCCTCACTGTTTTGATGATAACTCGAGAACGGTCGAATGTTAGCGTTTGCCGTATGTTGCATCGTGTTCAGCACATCGAATTACCCCTATACAGTGAATTTGAAGCGTTTAAGGGAAGTGTACGGTAGTGTTTTGGCAGAAAATTGCTTTTTTCGAAAATCGAGCAATTCGCTGATAACTGGAGAACGGTCGAATGTTAGCGTTTGCCGTATGTTGCATCGTGTTCAGCACATCGAATTACCCCTATACAGTGAATTTGAAGCGTTTAAGGGAAGTGTACGGTAGTGTTTGGCAGAAAATTGCTTTTTTCGAAAATCGAGCAATTCGCTGATAACTGGAGAACGGTCGAATGTTAGCGTTTGCCGTATGTTCCATCGTGTTCAGCACATCGAATTACCCCTATACAGTGAATTTGAAGCGTTTAAGGGAAGTGTACGGTAGTGTTTTGGCAGAAAATTGCTTTTTTCGAATATCGAGCAATTCGCTCATAACTGAACGGTCGAATGTTAGCGTTTGCCGTATGTTGCATCGTGTTCAGCACATCGAATTACCCCTATACAGTGAATTTGAAGCGTTTAAGGGAAGTGTACGGTAGTGTTTTGGCAGAAAATTGCTTTTTTCGAAAATCGAGCAATTCGCTGATAACTGGAGAACGGTCGAATGTTAGCGTTTGCCGTATGTTGCATCGTGTTCAGCACATCGAATACCCCTATACAGTGAATTTGAAGCGTTTAGGGAAGTGTACGGTAGTGTTTTGGCAGAAAAATTGCTTTTTTCGAAAATCGAGCAATTCGCTGATAACTGGAGAACGGTCGAATGTTAGCGTTTGCCGTATGTTGAATCGTGTTCAGCGCATCGAATTACCCCTATACAGTGAATTTGAAGCGTTTAAGGGAAGTGTACGGTAGTGTTTTGGCAGAAAATTGCTTTTTTAGAAAATCAAGCAATTCGCTGATAACTGGAGAACAGTCGAATGTTAGCGTTTGCCGTATGTTGCATCGTGTTCAGCGCATCGAATTACCCCTATACAGTGATTTGGAGTGGTTACGGGAAGTGTACGGTAGTGTTTTGGAAGGAAAAACCCGTTTTATGCGATATTCGTGCGTTTCACCGGCAGAGAAGCACGTTTTTCACAGTCCTCACTGTTTTGATGAAAAACTCAAGAACGGTCGAATGTTCGCGTTTGCCGTATGTTGCATCGTGTTCAGCACATTGAATTGCCCCTATACAGTGAATTTGAAGCGTTTAAGGAAGTGTAGGGTAGTGTTTTGGCAGAAAATTGCTTTTTTCGAAAATCGAGCAATTCGCTGATAACTGGAGAACGGTCGAATGTTAGCGTTTGCCGTATGTTGCATCGTGTTCAGCACATCGAATTACCCCTATACAGTGAATTTGAAGCGTTTAAGGGAAGTGTACGGTAGTGTTTTGGCAGAAAATTGCTTTTTTTCGAAAATCGAGCAATTCGCGGATAACTGGAGAACGGTCGAATGTTAGCGTTTGCCGTATGTTGCATCGTGTTCAGCGCATCGAATTACCCCTATACAGTGAATTTGGAGTTGTTACGGAAGTGTACGGTAGTGTTTTGGAAGGAAAACCCGTTTATGCGATATTCGTGCGTTTTCACGGGCAGAAAAGCACGTTTTTTCACAGTCCTCACTGTTTTGATGATAACTCGAGAACGGTCGAATGTTAGCGTTTGCCGTATGTTGCATCGTGTTCAGCACATCGAATTACCCCTATACAGTGAATTTGAAGCGTTTAAGGAAGTGTACGGTAGTGTTTTGGCAGAAAATTGCTTTTTTCGAAAATCGAGCAATTCGCTGATAACTGGAGAACGGTCGAATGTTAGCGTTTGCCGTATGTTGCATCGTGTTCAGCACATCGAATTACCCCTATACAGTGAATTTGAAGCGTTTAAGGGAAGTGTACGGTAGTGTTCTGGCAGAAAATTGCTTTTTTCGAAAATCGAGCAATTCGCTGATAACTGGAGAACGGTCGAATGTTAGCGTTTGCCGTATGTTCCATCGTGTTCAGCACATCGAATTACCCCTATACAGTGAATTTGAAGCGTTTAAGGGAAGTGTACGGTAGTGTTTTGGCAGAAAATTGCTTTTTTCGAAAATCGAGCAATTCGCTGATAACTCGAGAACGGTCGAATGTTGGCGCTTGCCGTATATTGCATCGTGTTCAGCGCATCGAATTACCCCTATACAGTGAATTTGGAGTGGTTACGGGAAGTGTACGTTAGTGTTTTGGAAGGAAAACCCGTTTATGCGATATTCGTGCGTTTCACGGGCAGAAAAGCACGTTTTACACAGTCCTCACTGTTTTGATGATAACTCAAGAACGGTAGAATGTTAGCGTTTGCCATATGTTGCATCGTGTTCAGCACATCGAATTACCCCTATACAGTGAATTTGAAGCGTTTTAAGGGAAGTGTACGGTAGTGTTTTGGCAGAAAATTGCTTTTTTTCGAAAATCGAGCAATTCGCTGATAACTGGAGAACGGTCGAATGTGAGCGTTTGCAGTATGTTGCATCGTGTTCAGCACATCGAATTACCCCTATACAGTGAATTTGAAGCGTTTAAGGGAAGTGTACGGTAGTGTTTTGGCAGAAAATTGCTTTTTTCGAAAATCGAGCAATTCGCTGATAACTGGAGAACGGTCGAATGTTAGCGTTTGCCGTATGTTGGATCGTGTTCAGCGCATCGAATTACCCCTATACAGTGAATTTGAAGCGTTTAAGGGAAGTGTACGGTAGTGTTTTGGCAGAAAATTGCTGTTTTCGAAAATCGAGCAATTCGCTGATAACTCGAGAACGGTCGAATGTTAGCGTTTGCCGTATGGTGGATCGTGTTCAGCGCATCGAATTACCCCTATACAGTGAATTTGGAGTGGTTACGGGAAGTGTACGGTAGTGTTTTGGAAGGAAAACCCGTTTATGCGATATTCGTGCGTTTCACGGGGATAAAAGCACGTTTTACACAGTCCTCACTGTTTTGATGATAACTCAAGAACGGTCGAATGTTAGCATTTGCCGTATGTTGCATCGTGTTCAGCACATCGAATTACCCCTATACAGTGAATTTGAAGCGTTTAAGGGAAGTGTACGGTAGTGTTTTGGCAGAAAATTGCTTTTTTCGAAAATCGAGCAATTCGCTGATAACTCGAGAACGGTCGAATGTTAGCGCTTGCCGTATGTTGCATCGTGTTCAGCGCATCGAATTACCCCTATACAGTGAATTTGGAGTGGTTACGGGAAGTGTACGGTAGTGTTTTGGAAGGAAAACCCGTTTATGCGATATTCGTGCGTTTCACGGGCAGAAAACACGTTTTACACAGTCCTCACTGTTTGATGATAACTCAAGAACGGTCGAATGTTAGCGTTTGCCGTATGTTGCATCGTGTTCAGCACATCGAATTACCCCTATACAGTGAATTTGAAGGGTTTAAGGGAAGTGTACGGTAGTGTTTTGGCAGAAAATTGCTTTTTTCGAAAATCGAGCAATTCGCTGATAACTGGAGAACGGTCGAATGTTAGCGTTTGCCGTATGTTGCATCGTGTTCAGCACATCGAATTACCCCTATACAGTGAATTTGAAGCGTTTAAGGGAAGTGTACGGTAGTGTTTTGGCAGAAAATTGCTTTTTTCGAAAATCGAGCAATTCGCTGATAACTGGAGAACGGTCGAATGTTAGCGTTTGCCGTATGTTGCATCGTGTTCAGCACATCGAATTACCCCTATACAGTGAATTTGAAGCGTTTAAGGGGAGTGTACGGTAGTGTTTTGGCAGAAAATTGCTTTTTTCGAAAATCGAGCAATTCGCTGATAACTCGAGAACGGTGGAATGTTAGCGTTTACCGTATGTTGGATCGTGTTCAGGGCATCGAATTACCCCTATACAGTGAATTTGGAGTGGTTACGGGAAGTGTACGGTAGTGTTTTGGAAGGAAAACCCGTTTATGCGATATTCGTGCGTTTCACGGGCAGAAAAGCACGTTTTACACAGTCCTCACTGTTTTGATGATAACTCAAGAACGGTCGAATGTTAGCGTTTGCCGTATGCTGCATCGTGTTCAGCATATCGAATTACCCCTATACAGTGAATTTGAAGCGTTTAAGGGAAGTGTACGGTAGTGTTTTGGCAGAAAATTGCTTTTTTCGAAAATCGAGCAATTCGCTGATAACTCGAGAACGGTCGAATTTAGCGTTTGCCGTATGTTGCATCGTGTTCAGCACATCGAATTACCCCTATACAGTGAATTTGAAGCGTTTAAGGGAAGTGTACGGTAGTGTTTTGGCAGAAAATTGCTTTTTTCGAAAATCGAGCAATTCGCTGATAACTCGAGAACGGTCGAATGTTAGCGTTTGCCGGATGTTGCATCGTGTTCTGCACATTGAATTACCCCTATACAGTGAATTTGAAGCGTTTAAGGGAAGTGTACGGTAGTGTTTTGGCAGAAAATTGCTTTTTTCGAAAATCGAGCAATTCGCTGATAACTCGAGAACGGTCGAATGTTAGCGTTTGCCGTATGTTGGATCGTGTTCAGGGCATCGAATTACCCCTATACAGTGAATTTGGAGTGGTTACGGGAAGTGTACGGTAGTGTTTTGGAAGGAAAACCCGTTTATGCGATATTCGTGCGTTTCACGGGCAGAAAAGCACGTTTTACACAGTCCTCACTGTTTTGATGATAACTCGAGAACGGTCGAATGTCAGCGTTTGCCGTATGTTGCATCGTGTTCAGCACATCGAATTACCCCTATACAGTGAATTTGAAGCGTTTAAGGGAAGTGTACGGTAGTGTTTTGGCAGAAAATTGCCTTTTTCGAAAATCGAGCAATTCGCTGATAACTCGAGAACGGTCGAATGTTAGCGTTTGCCGTATGTTGCATCGTGTTCAGCGCATCGAATTACCCCTATACAGTGAATTTGGAGTGGTTACGGGAAGTGTACGGTAGTGTTTTGGCAGAAAATTGCTTTTTTCGAAAATCGAGCAATTCGCTGATAACTGGAGAACGGTCGAATGTTAGCGTTTGCCGTATGTTGCATCGTGTTCAGCGCATCGAATTACCCCTATACAGTGAATTTGGAGTGGTTACGGGAAGTGTACGGTATTGTTTTGGAAGGAAAACCCGTTTAGGCGATATTCGTGCGTTTCACGGGCAGAAAAGCACGTTTTTCACAGACCCCACTGTTTTGATGATAACTCGAGAACGGTCGAATGTTAGCGTTTGCCGTATGTTGCATCGTGTTCAGCACATCGAATTACCCCTATACAGTGAATTTGAAGCGTTTAAGGGAAGTGTACGGTAGTGTTTTGGCAGAAAATTGCTTTTTTTCGAAAATCGAGCAATTCGCTGATAACTCGAGAACGGTCGAATGTTAGCGTTTGCCGTATGTTGCATCGTGTTTAGCACATCGAATTACCCCTATACAGTGAATTTGCAGCGTTTAAGGGAAGTGTACGGTAGTGTTTTGGCAGAAAATTGCTTTTTTCGAAAATCGAGCAATTCGCTGATAACGCGAGAACGGTCGGATGTTAGCGTTTGCCGGATGTTGCATCGTGTTCAGCACATCGAATTACCCCTATACAGTGAATTTGAAGCGTTTAAGGGAAGTGTACGGTAGTGTTTTGGCAGAAAATTGCTTTTTTTCGAAAATCGAGCAATTCGCTGATAACTCGAGAACGGTCGAATGTTAGCGTTTGCCGTATGTTGGATCGTGTTCAGCGCATCGAATTACCCCTATACAGTGAATTTGGAGTACTTACGGGAAGTGTACGGTAGTGTTTTGGAAGGAAAACCCGTTTATGCGATATTCGTGCGTTTCACGGGGAGAAAAGCACGATTTACACAGTCCTCACTGTTTTGATGATAACTCAAGAACGGTCGAATGTTAGCGTTTGCCGTATGTTGCATCGTGTTCAGCACATCGAATTACCCCTATACAGTGAATTTGAAGCGTTTAAGGGAAGTGTACGGTAGTGTTTTGGCAGAAAATTGCTTTTTTCGAAAATCGAGCAATTCGCTGATAACTCGAGAACGGTCGAATGTTAGCGTTTGCCGTATGTTGCATCGTGTTCAGCGCTTCGAATTACCCCTATACAGTGAATTTGGAGTGGTTACGGGAAGTGTACGGTAGTGTTTTGGCAGAAAATTGCTTTTTTCGAAAATCGGGCAATCCGCTGATAACTCGAGAACGGTCGAATGTTAGCGTTTGCCGTATGTTGCATCGTGTTCAGCACATCGAATTACCCCTATACAGTGAATTTGAAGCGTTTAAGGGAAGTGTACGGTAGTGTTTTGGCAGAAAATTGCTTTTTTCGAAAATCGAGCAATTCGCGGATAACTGGAGAACGGTCGAATGTTAGCGTTTGCCGTATGTTGGATCGTGTTCAGCGCATTGAATTACCCCTATACAGTGAATTTGGAGTGGTTACGGGAAGTGTACGGTAGTGTTTTGGAAGGAAAACCCGTTTATGCGATATTCGTGCGTTTCACGGGCAGAAAAGCACGTTTTACACAGTCCTCACTGTTTTGATGATAACTCAAGAACGGTCGAATGTTAGCGTTTGCCGTATGTTGCATCGTGTTCAGCACATCGAATTACCCCTATACAGTGAATGTGAAGCGTTTAAGGGAAGTGTACGGTAGTGTTTTGGCAGAAAATTGCTTTTTTCGAAAATCGAGCAATTCGCTGATAACTGGAGAACGGTCGAATGGTAGCGTTCGCCGTATGTTGCATCGTGTTCAGCACATCGAATTACCCCTATACAGTGAATTTGAAGCGTTTAAGGTAAGTGTACGGTAGTGTTTTGGGAGAAAATTGCTTTTTTCGAAAATCGAGCAATTCGCTGATAACTGGAGAACGGTCGAATGTCAGCGTTTGCCGTATGTTGCATCGTGTTCAGCGCATCGAATTACCCCTATACAGTGAATTTGGAGTGGTTACGGGAAGTGTACGGTAGTGTTTTGGAAGGAAAACCCGTTTATGCGATATTCGTGCGTTTCACGGGGATAAAAGCACGTTTTACACAGTCCTCACTGTTTTGATGATAACTCAAGAACGGTCGAATGTTAGCGTTTGCCGTATGTTGCATCGTGTTCAGCACATCGAATTACCCCTATACAGTGAATTTGAAGCGTTTAAGGGAAGTGTACGGTAGTGTTTTGGCAGAAAATTGCTTTTTTCGAAAATCGAGCAATTCGCTGATAACTCGAGAACGGTCGAATGTTAGCGCTTGCCGTATGTTGCATCGTGTTCAGCGCATCGAATTACCCCTATACAGTGAATTTGGAGTGGTTACGGGAAGTGTACGGTAGTGTTTTGGAAGGAAAACCCGTTTATGCGATATTCGTGCGTTTCACGGGCAGAAAACACGTTTTACACAGTCCTCACTGTTTTGATGATAACTCAAGAACGGTCGAATGTTAGCGTTTGCCGTATGTTGCATCGTGTTCAGCACATCGAATTACCCCTATACAGTGAATTTGAAGGGTTTAAGGGAAGTGTACGGTAGTGTTTTGGCAGAAAATTGCTTTTTTCGAAAATCGAGCAATTCGCTGATAACTGGAGAACGGTCGAATGTTAGGGTTTGCCGTATGTTGCATCGTGTTTAGCACATCGAATTACCCCTATACAGTGAATTTGAAGCGTTTAACGGAAGTGTACGGTAGTGTTTTGGCAGAAAATTGCTTTTTTCGAAAATCGAGCAATTCGCTGATAACTCGAGAACGGTCGAATGTTAGCATTTGCCGTATGTTGCATCGTGTTCAGCACATCGAATTACCCCTATACAGTGAATTTGAAGCGTTTAAGGGAAGTGTACGGTAGTGTTTTGGCAGAAAATTGCTTTTTTCGAAAATCGAGCAATTCGCTGATAACTGGAGGACGGTCGAATGTTAGCGTTTGCCGTATGTTGGATCGTGTTCAGCGCATCTAATTACCCCTATACAGTGAATTTGAAGCGTTTAAGGGAAGTGTACGGTAGTGTTTTGGCAGAAAATTGCTTTTTTCGAAAATCGAGCAATTCGCTGATAACTGGAGAACGGTCGAATGTTAGCGTTTGCCGTATGTTGCATCGTGTTCAGCGCATCGAATTACCCCTATACAGTGAATTTGGAGTGGTTACGGGAAGTGTACGGTAGTGTTTTGGAAGGAAAACCCGTTTATGCGATATTCGTGCGTTTCACGGGCAGAAAAGCACGTTTTTCACAGTCCTCACTGTTTTGATGATAACTCGAGAACGGTCGAATGTCAGCGTTTGCCGTATGTTGCATCGTGTTCAGCACATCGAATTACCCCTATACAGTGAATTTGAAGCGTTTAAGGGAAGTGTACGGTAGTGTTTTGGCAGAAAATTGCTTTTTTCGAAAATCGAGCAATTCGCTGATAACTCGAGAACGGTCGAATGTTAGCGTTTGCCGTATGTTGCATCGTGTTCAGCGCTTCGAATTACCCCTATACAGTGAATTTGGAGTGGTTACGGGAAGTGTACGGTAGTGTTTTGGCAGAAAATTGCTTTTTTCGAAAATCGGGCAATCCGCTGATAACTGGAGAACGGTCGAATGTTAGCGTTTGCCGTATGTTGCATCGTGTTCAGCGCATCGAATTACCCCTATACAGTGAATTTGGAGTAGTTACGGGAAGTGTACGGTAGTGTTTTGGAAGGAAAACCCGTTTATGCGATATTCGTGCGTTTCACGGGGAGAAAAGCACGTTTTACACAGTCCTCACTGTTTTGATGATAACTCAAGAACGGTCGAATGTTAGCGTTTGCCGTATGTTGCATCGTGTTCAGCACATCGAATTACCCCTATACAGTGAATTTGAAGCGTTTAAGGGAAGTGTACGGTAGTGTTTTGGCAGAAAATTGCTTTTTTCGAAAATCGAGCAATTCGCTGATAACTGGAGAACGGTCGAATGTTAGCGTTTGCCGTATGTTGCATCGTGTTCAGCACATCGAATTACCCCTATACAGTGAATTTGAAGCGTTTAAGGGAAGTGTACGGTAGTGTTTTGGCAGAAAATTGCTTTTTTCGAAAATCGAGCAATTCGCTGATAACTGGAGAACGGTCGAATGTTAGCGTTTGCCGTATGTTGCATCGTGTTCAGCGCATCGAATTACCCCTATACAGTGAATTTGGAGTGGTTACGGGAAGTGTACGGTAGTGTTTTGGAAGGAAAACCCGTTTATGCGATATTCGTGCGTTTCACGGGCAGAAAAGCACGTTTTACACAGTCCTCACTGTTTTGATGATAACTCAAGAACGTTCGAATGTTAGCGTTTGCCGTATGCTGCATCGTGTTCAGCACATCGAATTACCCCTATACAGTGAATTTGAAGCGTTTAAGAGAAGTGTACGGTAGTGTTTTGGCAGAAAATTGCTTTTTTCGAAAATCGAGCAATTCGCTGATAACTCGAGAACGGTCGAATGTTAGCGTTTGCCGGATGTTGCATCGTGTTCAGCACATCGAATTACCCCTATACAGTGAATTTGAAGCGTTTAAGGGAAGTGTACGGTAGTGTTTTGGCAGAAAATTGCTTTTTTCGAAAATCGAGCAATTCGCTGATAACTCGAGAACGGTCGAATGTTAGCATTTGCCGTATGTTGCATCGTGTTCAGCACATCGAATTACCCCTATACAGTGAATTTGAAGCGTTTAAGGGAAGTGTACGGTAGTGTTTTGGCAGAAAATTGCTTTTTTCGAAAATCGAGCAATTCGCTGATAACTGGAGGACGGTCGAATGTTAGCGTTTGCCGTATGTTGGATCGTGTTCAGCGCATCTAATTACCCCTATACAGTGAATTTGAAGCGTTTAAGGGAAGTGTACGGTAGTGTTTTGGCAGAAAATTGCTTTTTTCGAAAATCGAGCAATTCGCTGATAACTGGAGAACGGTCGAATGTTAGCGTTTGCCGTATGTTGCATCGTGTTCAGCGCATCGAATTACCCCTATACAGTGAATTTGGAGTGGTTACGGGAAGTGTACGGTAGTGTTTTGGAAGGAAAACCCGTTTATGCGATATTCGTGCGTTTCACGGGCAGAAAAGCACGTTTTTCACAGTCCTCACTGTTTTGATGATAACTCGAGAACGGTCGAATGTCAGCGTTTGCCGTATGTTGCATCGTGTTCAGCACATCGAATTACCCCTATACAGTGAATTTGAAGCGTTTAAGGGAAGTGTACGGTAGTGTTTTGGCAGAAAATTGCTTTTTTCGAAAATCGAGCAATTCGCTGATAACTCGAGAACGGTCGAATGTTAGCGTTTGCCGTATGTTGCATCGTGTTCAGCGCTTCGAATTACCCCTATACAGTGAATTTGGAGTGGTTACGGGAAGTGTACGGTAGTGTTTTGGCAGAAAATTGCTTTTTTCGAAAATCGGGCAATCCGCTGATAACTGGAGAACGGTCGAATGTTAGCGTTTGCCGTATGTTGCATCGTGTTCAGCGCATCGAATTACCCCTATACAGTGAATTTGGAGTAGTTACGGGAAGTGTACGGTAGTGTTTTGGAAGGAAAACCCGTTTATGCGATATTCGTGCGTTTCACGGGGAGAAAAGCACGTTTTACACAGTCCTCACTGTTTTGATGATAACTCAAGAACGGTCGAATGTTAGCGTTTGCCGTATGTTGCATCGTGTTCAGCACATCGAATTACCCCTATACAGTGAATTTGAAGCGTTTAAGGGAAGTGTACGGTAGTGTTTTGGCAGAAAATTGCTTTTTTCGAAAATCGAGCAATTCGCTGATAACTGGAGAACGGTCGAATGTTAGCGTTTGCCGTATGTTGCATCGTGTTCAGCACATCGAATTACCCCTATACAGTGAATTTGAAGCGTTTAAGGGAAGTGTACGGTAGTGTTTTGGCAGAAAATTGCTTTTTTCGAAAATCGAGCAATTCGCTGATAACTGGAGAACGGTCGAATGTTAGCGTTTGCCGTATGTTGCATCGTGTTCAGCGCATCGAATTACCCCTATACAGTGAATTTGGAGTGGTTACGGGCAGTGTACGGTAGTGTTTTGGAAGGAAAACCCGTTTATGCGATATTCGTGCGTTTCACGGGCAGAAAAGCACGTTTTTCACTGTCCTCACTGTTTTGATGATAACTCGAGAACGGTCGAATGTCAGCGTTTGCCGTATGTTGCATCGTGTTCAGCACATCGAATTACCCCTATACAGTGAATTTGAAGCGTTTAAGGGAAGTGTACGGTAGTGTTTTGGCAGAAAATTGCTTTTTTCGAAAATCGAGCAATTCGCTGATAACTCGAGAACGGTCGAATGTTAGCGTTTGCCGTATATTGCATCGTGTTCAGCGCTTCGAATTACCCCTATACAGTGAATTTGAAGCGTTTAAGAGAAGTGTACGGTAGTGTTTTGGCAGAAAATTGCTTTTTTCGAAAATCGGGCAATCCGCTGATAACTGGAGAACGGTCGAATGTTAGCGTTTGCCGTATGTTGCATCGTGTTCAGCGCATCGAATTACCCCTATACAGTGAATTTGGAGTGGTTACGGGAAGTGTACGGTAGTGTTTTGGAAGGAAAACCCGTTTATGCGATATTCGTGCGTTTCACGGGCAGAACAGCACTTTTTCACAGTCCTCACTGTTTTGATGATAACTCGAGAACGGTCGAATGTTAGCGTCTGCCGTATGTTGCATCGTGTTCAGCACATCGAATTACCCCTATACAGTGAATTTGAAGCGTTTAAGGGAAGTGTACGGTAGTGTTTTGGCAGAAAATTGCTTTTTTCGAAAATCAAGCAATTCGCTGATAACTGGAGAACAGTCGAATGTTAGCGTTTGCCGTATGTTGCATCGTGTTCAGCGCATCGAATTACCCCTATACAGTGAATTTGGAGTGGTTACGGGAAGTGTACGGTAGTGTTTTGGAAGGAAAACCCGTTTATGCGATATTCGTGCGTTTCACGGGCAGAAAAGCACGTTTTTCACAGTCCTCACTGTTTTGATGAAAACTCAAGAACGGTCGAATGTTAGCGTTTGCCGTATGTTGCATCGTGTTCAGCACATTGAATTACCCCTATACAGTGAATTTGAAGCGTTTAAGGGAAGTGTAGGGTAGTGTTTTGGCAGAAAATTGCTTTTTTCGAAAATCGAGCAATTCGCTGATAACTGGAGAACGGTCGAATGTTAGCGTTTGCCGTATGTTGCATCGTGTTCAGCACATCGAATTACCCCTATACAGTGAATTTGAAGCGTTTAAGGGAAGTGTACGGTAGTGTTCTGGCAGAAAATTGCTTTTTTCGAAAATCGAGCAATTCGCTGATAACTGGAGAACGGTCGAATGTTAGCGTTTGCCGTATGTTGCATCGTGTTCAGCACATCGAATTACCCCTATACAGTGAATTTGAAGCGTTTAAGGGGAGTGTACGGTAGTGTTTTGGCAGAAAATTGCTTTTTTCGAAAATCGAGCAATTCGCTGATAACTCGAGAACGGTGGAATGTTAGCGTTTACCGTATGTTGGATCGTGTTCAGGGCATCGAATTACCCCTATACAGTGAATTTGGAGTGGTTACGGGAAGTGTACGGTAGTGTTTTGGAAGGAAAACCCGTTTATGCGATATTCGTGCGTTTCACGGGCAGAAAAGCACGTTTTACACAGTCCTCACTGTTTTGATGATAACTCGAGAACGGTCGAATGTCAGCGTTTGCCGTATGTTGCATCGTGTTCAGCACATCGAATTACCCCTATACAGTGAATTTGAAGCGTTTAAGGGAAGTGTACGGTAGTGTTTTGGCAGAAAATTGCTTTTTTCGAAAATCGAGCAATTCGCTGATAACTCGAGAACGGTCGAATGTTAGCGTTTGCCGTATGTTGCATCGTGTTTAGCACATCGAATTACCCCTATACAGTGAATTTGCAGCGTTTAAGGGAAGTGTACGGTAGTGTTTTGGCAGAAAATTGCTTTTTTCGAAAATCGAGCAATTCGCTGATAACTCGAGAACGGTCGAATGTTAGCGTTTGCCGTATGTTGGATCGTGTTCAGCGCATCGAATTACCCCTATACAGTGAATTTGGAGTACTTACGGGAAGTGTACGGTAGTGTTTTGGAAGGAAAACCCGTTTATGCGATATTCGTGCGTTTCACGGGGAGAAAAGCACGATTTACACAGTCCTCACTGTTTTGATGATAACTCAAGAACGGTCGAATGTTAGCGTTTGCCGTATGTTGCATCGTGTTCAGCACATCGAATTACCCCTATACAGTGAATTTGAAGCGTTTAAGGGAAGTGTACGGTAGTGTTTTGGCAGAAAATTGCTTTTTTCGAAAATCGAGCAATTCGCTGATAACTCGAGAACGGTCGAATGTTAGCGTTTGCCGTATGTTGCATCGTCTTCAGCGCATCGAATTACCCCTATACAGTGAATTTGGAGTGGTTACGGGAAGTGTACGGTAGTGTTTTGGAAGGAAAACCCGTTTATGCGATAATCGTGCGTTTCACGGGCAGAAAAGCACGTTTTTCACAGTCCTCACTGTTTTGATGATAACTCGAGAACGGTCGAATGTCAGCGTTTGCCGTATGTTGCATCGTGTTCAGCACATCGAATTACCCCTATACAGTGAATTTGAAGCGTTTAAGGGAAGTGTACGGTAGTGTTTTGGCAGAAAATTGCTTTTTTCGAAAATCGAGCAATTCGCTGATAACTCGAGAACGGTCGAATGTTAGCGTTTGCCGTATGTTGCATCGTGTTCAGCGCTTCGAATTACCCCTATACAGTGAATTTGGAGTGGTTACGGGAAGTGTACGGTAGTGTTTTGGCAGAAAATTGCTTTTTTCGAAAGTCGGGCAATCCGCTGATAACTCGAGAACGGTCGACTGTTAGCGTTTGCCGTATGTTGCATCGTGTTCAGCACATCGAATTACCCCTATACAGTGAATTTGAAGCGTTTAAGGGAAGTGTACGGTAGTGTTTTGGCAGAAAATTGCTTTTTTCGAAAATCGAGCAATTCGCGGATAACTGGAGAACGGTCGAATGTTAGCGTTTGCCGTATGTTGGATCGTGTTCAGCGCATTGAATTACCCCTATACAGTGAATTTGGAGTGGTTACGGGAAGTGTACGGTAGTGTTTTGGAAGGAAAACCCGTTTATGCGATATTCGTGCGTTTCACGGGCAGAAAAGCACGTTTTACACAGTCCTCACTGTTTTGATGATAACTCAAGAACGGTCGAATGTTAGCGTTTGCCGTATGTTGCATCGTGTTCAGCACATCGAATTACCCCTATACAGTGAATGTGAAGCGTTTAAGGGAAGTGTACGGTAGTGTTTTGGCAGAAAATTGCTTTTTTCGAAAATCGAGCAATTCGCTGATAACTCGAGAACGGTCGAATGTTAGCGTTTGCCGTATGTTGCATCGTGTTCAGCGCTTCGAATTACCCCTATACAGTGAATTTGGAGTGGTTACGGGAAGTGTACGGTAGTGTTTTGGCAGAAAATTGCTTTTTTCGAAAATCGGGCAATCCGCTGATAACTGGAGAACGGTCGAATGTTAGCGTTTGCCGTATGTTGCATCGTGTTCAGCGCATCGAATTACCCCTATACAGTGAATTTGGAGTAGTTACGGGAAGTGTACGGTAGTGTTTTGGAAGGAAAACCCGTTTATGCGATATTCGTGCGTTTCACGGGGAGAAAAGCACGTTTTACACAGTCCTCACTGTTTTGATGATAACTCAAGAACGGTCGAATGTTAGCGTTTGCCGTATGTTGCATCGTGTTCAGCACATCGAATTACCCCTATACAGTGAATTTGAAGCGTTTAAGGGAAGTGTACGGTAGTGTTTTGGCAGAAAATTGCTTTTTTCGAAAATCGAGCAATTCGCTGATAACTGGAGAACGGTCGAATGTTGGCGTTTGCCGTATGTTGCATCGTGTTCAGCACATCGAATTACCCCTATACAGTGAATTTGAAGCGTTTAAGGGAAGTGTACGGTAGTGTTTTGGCAGAAAATTGCTTTTTTCGAAAATCGAGCAATTCGCTGATAACTGGAGAACGGTCGAATGTTAGCGTTTGCCGTATGTTGCATCGTGTTCAGCGCATCGAATTACCCCTATACAGTGAATTTGGAGTGGTTACGGGCAGTGTACGGTAGTGTTTTGGAAGGAAAACCCGTTTATGCGATATTCGTGCGTTTCACGGGCAGAAAAGCACGTTTTTCACTGTCCTCACTGTTTTGATGATAACTCGAGAACGGTCGAATGTCAGCGTTTGCCGTATGTTGCATCGTGTTCAGCACATCGAATTACCCCTATACAGTGAATTTGAAGCGTTTAAGGGAAGTGTACGGTAGTGTTTTGGCAGAAAATTGCTTTTTTCGAAAATCGAGCAATTCGCTGATAACTCGAGAACGGTCGAATGTTAGCGTTTGCCGTATGTTGCATCGTGTTCAGCGCTTCGAATTACCCCTATACAGTGAATTTGAAGCGTTTAAGAGAAGTGTACGGTAGTGTTTTGGCAGAAAATTGCTTTTTTCGAAAATCGGGCAATCCGCTGATAACTGGAGAACGGTCGAATGTTAGCGTTTGCCGTATGTTGCATCGTGTTCAGCGCATCGAATTACCCCTATACAGTGAATTTGGAGTGGTTACGGGAAGTGTACGGTAGTGTTTTGGAAGGAAAACCCGTTTATGCGATGTTCGTGCGTTTCACGGGCAGAACAGCACTTTTTCACAGTCCTCACTGTTTTGATGATAACTCGAGAACGGTCGAATGTTAGCGTCTGCCGTATGTTGCATCGTGTTCAGCACATCGAATTACCCCTATACAGTGAATTTGAAGCGTTTAAGGGAAGTGTACGGTAGTGTTTTGGCAGAAAATTGCTTTTTTCGAAAATCGAGCAATTCGCTGATAACTGGAGAACAGTCGAATGTTAGCGTTTGCCGTATGTTGCATCGTGTTCAGCGCATCGAATTACCCCTATACAGTGAATTTGGAGTGGTTACGGGAAGTGTACGGTAGTGTTTTGGAAGGAAAACCCGTTTATGCGATATTCGTGCGTTTCACGGGCAGAAAAGCACGTTTTTCACAGTCCTCACTGTTTTGATGAAAACTCAAGAACGGTCGAATGTTAGCGTTTGCCGTATGTTGCATCGTGTTCAGCACATTGAATTACCCCTATACAGTGAATTTGAAGCGTTTAAGGGAAGTGTAGGGTAGTGTTTTGGCAGAAAATTGCTTTTTTCGAAAATCGAGCAATTCGCTGATAACTCGAGAACGGTCGAATGTTAGCGTTTGCCGTATGTTGCATCGTGTTCAGCACATCGAATTACCCCTATACAGTGAATTTGAAGCGTTTAAGGGAAGTGTACGGTAGTGTTTTGGCAGAAAATTGCTTTTTTCGAAAATCGAGCAATTCGCGGATAACTGGAGAACGGTCGAATGTTAGCGTTTGCCGTATGTTGCATCGTGTTCAGCGCATCGAATTACCCCTATACAGTGAATTTGGAGTTGTTACGGGAAGTGTACGGTAGTGTTTTGGAAGGAAAACCCGTTTATGCGATATTCGTGCGTTTCACGGGCAGAAAAGCACGTTTTTCACAGTCCTCACTGTTTTGATGATAACTCGAGAACGGTCGAATGTTAGCGTTTGCCGTATGTTGCATCGTGTTCAGCACATCGAATTACCCCTATACAGTGAATTTGAAGCGTTTAAGGGAAGTGTACGGTAGTGTTTTGGCAGAAAATTGCTTTTTTCGAAAATCGAGCAATTCGCTGATAACTGGAGAACGGTCGAATGTTAGCGTTTGCCGTATGTTGCATCGTGTTCAGCACATCGAATTACCCCTATACAGTGAATTTGAAGCGTTTAAGGGAAGTGTACGGTAGTGTTCTGGCAGAAAATTGCTTTTTTCGAAAATCGAGCAATTCGCTGATAACTGGAGAACGGTCGAATGTTAGCGTTTGCCGTATGTTGCATCGTGTTCAGCACATCGAATTACCCCTATACAGTGAATTTGAAGCGTTTAAGGGGAGTGTACGGTAGTGTTTTGGCAGAAAATTGCTTTTTTCGAAAATCGAGCAATTCGCTGATAACTCGAGAACGGTGGAATGTTAGCGTTTACCGTATGTTGGATCGTGTTCAGGGCATCGAATTACCCCTATACAGTGAATTTGGAGTGGTTACGGGAAGTGTACGGTAGTGTTTTGGAAGGAAAACCCGTTTATGCGATATTCGTGCGTTTCACGGGCAGAAAAGCACGTTTTACACAGTCCTCACTGTTTTGATGATAACTCGAGAACGGTCGAATGTCAGCGTTTGCCGTATGTTGCATCGTGTTCAGCACATCGAATTACCCCTATACAGTGAATTTGAAGCGTTTAAGGGAAGTGTACGGTAGTGTTTTGGCAGAAAATTGCTTTTTTCGAAAATCGAGCAATTCGCTGATAACTCGAGAACGGTCGAATGTTAGCGTTTGCCGTATGTTGCATCGTGTTTAGCACATCGAATTACCCCTATACAGTGAATTTGCAGCGTTTAAGGGAAGTGTACGGTAGTGTTTTGGCAGAAAATTGCTTTTTTCGAAAATCGAGCAATTCGCTGATAACGCGAGAACGGTCGGATGTTAGCGTTTGCCGGATGTTGCATCGTGTTCAGCACATCGAATTACCCCTATACAGTGAATTTGAAGCGTTTAAGGGAAGTGTACGGTAGTGTTTTGGCAGAAAATTGCTTTTTTCGAAAATCGAGCAATTCGCTGATAACTCGAGAACGGTCGAATGTTAGCGTTTGCCGTATGTTGGATCGTGTTCAGCGCATCGAATTACCCCTATACAGTGAATTTGGAGTACTTACGGGAAGTGTACGGTAGTGTTTTGGAAGGAAAACCCGTTTATGCGATATTCGTGCGTTTCACGGGGAGAAAAGCACGATTTACACAGTCCTCACTGTTTTGATGATAACTCAAGAACGGTCGAATGTTAGCGTTTGCCGTATGTTGCATCGTGTTCAGCACATCGAATTACCCCTATACAGTGAATTTGAAGCGTTTAAGGGAAGTGTACGGTAGTGTTTTGGCAGAAAATTGCTTTT
The DNA here is from genome assembly GCA_026005395.1 of Asobara japonica. Classification (NCBI taxonomy): domain Eukaryota; kingdom Metazoa; phylum Arthropoda; class Insecta; order Hymenoptera; family Braconidae; genus Asobara; species Asobara japonica. Next base: position 22,631 of record BQMI01000131.1, read on the forward strand.
TTCGAAAATCGAGCAATTCGCTGATAACTCGAGAACGGTCGAATGTTAGCGTTTGCCGTATGTTGCATCGTCTTCAGCGCATCGAATTACCCCTATACAGTGAATTTGGAGTGGTTACGGGAAGTGTACGGTAGTGTTTTGGAAGGAAAACCCGTTTATGCGATAATCGTGCGTTTCACGGGCAGAAAAGCACGTTTTTCACAGTCCTCACTGTTTTGATGATAACTCGAGAACGGTCGAATGTCAGCGTTTGCCGTATGTTGCATCGTGTTCAGCACATCGAATTACCCCTATACAGTGAATTTGAAGCGTTTAAGGGAAGTGTACGGTAGTGTTTTGGCAGAAAATTGCTTTTTTCGAAAATCGAGCAATTCGCTGATAACTCGAGAACGGTCGAATGTTAGCGTTTGCCGTATGTTGCATCGTGTTCAGCGCTTCGAATTACCCCTATACAGTGAATTTGGAGTGGTTACGGGAAGTGTACGGTAGTGTTTTGGCAGAAAATTGCTTTTTTCGAAAATCGGGCAATCCGCTGATAACTGGAGAACGGTCGAATGTTAGCGTTTGCCGTATGTTGCATCGTGTTCAGCGCATCGAATTACCCCTATACAGTGAATTTGGAGTAGTTACGGGAAGTGTACGGTAGTGTTTTGGAAGGAAAACCCGTTTATGCGATATTCGTGCGTTTCACGGGGAGAAAAGCACGTTTTACACAGTCCTCACTGTTTTGATGATAACTCAAGAACGGTCGAATGTTAGCGTTTGCCGTATGTTGCATCGTGTTCAGCACATCGAATTACCCCTATACAGTGAATTTGAAGCGTTTAAGGGAAGTGTACGGTAGTGTTTTGGCAGAAAATTGCTTTTTTCGAAAATCGAGCAATTCGCTGATAACTGGAGAACGGTCGAATGTTAGCGTTTGCCGTATGTTGCATCGTGTTCAGCACATCGAATTACCCCTATACAGTGAATTTGAAGCGTTTAAGGGAAGTGTACGGTAGTGTTTTGGCAGAAAATTGCTTTTTTCGAAAATCGAGCAATTCGCTGATAACTGGAGAACGGTCGAATGTTAGCGTTTGCCGTATGTTGCATCGTGTTCAGCGCATCGAATTACCCCTATACAGTGAATTTGGAGTGGTTACGGGCAGTGTACGGTAGTGTTTTGGAAGGAAAACCCGTTTATGCGATATTCGTGCGTTTCACGGGCAGAAAAGCACGTTTTTCACTGTCCTCACTGTTTTGATGATAACTCGAGAACGGTCGAATGTCAGCGTTTGCCGTATGTTGCATCGTGTTCAGCACATCGAATTACCCCTATACAGTGAATTTGAAGCGTTTAAGGGAAGTGTACGGTAGTGTTTTGGCAGAAAATTGCTTTTTTCGAAAATCGAGCAATTCGCTGATAACTCGAGAACGGTCGAATGTTAGCGTTTGCCGTATGTTGCATCGTGTTCAGCGCTTCGAATTACCCCTATACAGTGAATTTGAAGCGTTTAAGAGAAGTGTACGGTAGTGTTTTGGCAGAAAATTGCTTTTTTCGAAAATCGGGCAATCCGCTGATAACTGGAGAACGGTCGAATGTTAGCGTTTGCCGTATGTTGCATCGTGTTCAGCGCATCGAATTACCCCTATACAGTGAATTTGGAGTGGTTACGGGAAGTGTACGGTAGTGTTTTGGAAGGAAAACCCGTTTATGCGATATTCGTGCGTTTCACGGGCAGAACAGCACTTTTTCACAGTCCTCACTGTTTTGATGATAACTCGAGAACGGTCGAATGTTAGCGTCTGCCGTATGTTGCATCGTGTTCAGCACATCGAATTACCCCTATACAGTGAATTTGAAGCGTTTAAGGGAAGTGTACGGTAGTGTTTTGGCAGAAAATTGCTTTTTTCGAAAATCGAGCAATTCGCTGATAACTGGAGAACAGTCGAATGTTAGCGTTTGCCGTATGTTGCATCGTGTTCAGCGCATCGAATTACCCCTATACAGTGAATTTGGAGTGGTTACGGGAAGTGTACGGTAGTGTTTTGGAAGGAAAACCCGTTTATGCGATATTCGTGCGTTTCACGGGCAGAAAAGCACGTTTTTCACAGTCCTCACTGTTTTGATGAAAACTCAAGAACGGTCGAATGTTAGCGTTTGCCGTATGTTGCATCGTGTTCAGCACATTGAATTACCCCTATACAGTGAATTTGAAGCGTTTAAGGGAAGTGTAGGGTAGTGTTTTGGCAGAAAATTGCTTTTTTCGAAAATCGAGCAATTCGCTGATAACTCGAGAACGGTCGAATGTTAGCGTTTGCCGTATGTTGCATCGTGTTCAGCACATCGAATTACCCCTATACAGTGAATTTGAAGCGTTTAAGGGAAGTGTACGGTAGTGTTTTGGCAGAAAATTGCTTTTTTCGAAAATCGAGCAATTCGCGGATAACTGGAGAACGGTCGAATGTTAGCGTTTGCCGTATGTTGCATCGTGTTCAGCGCATCGAATTACCCCTATACAGTGAATTTGGAGTTGTTACGGGAAGTGTACGGTAGTGTTTTGGAAGGAAAACCCGTTTATGCGATATTCGTGCGTTTCACGGGCAGAAAAGCACGTTTTTCACAGTCCTCACTGTTTTGATGATAACTCGAGAACGGTCGAATGTTAGCGTTTGCCGTATGTTGCATCGTGTTCAGCACATCGAATTACCCCTATACAGTGAATTTGAAGCGTTTAAGGGAAGTGTACGGTAGTGTTTTGGCAGAAAATTGCTTTTTTCGAAAATCGAGCAATTCGCTGATAACTGGAGAACGGTCGAATGTTAGCGTTTGCCGTATGTTGCATCGTGTTCAGCACATCGAATTACCCCTATACAGTGAATTTGAAGCGTTTAAGGGAAGTGTACGGTAGTGTTCTGGCAGAAAATTGCTTTTTTCGAAAATCGAGCAATTCGCTGATAACTGGAGAACGGTCGAATGTTAGCGTTTGCCGTATGTTGCATCGTGTTCAGCACATCGAATTACCCCTATACAGTGAATTTGAAGCGTTTAAGGGGAGTGTACGGTAGTGTTTTGGCAGAAAATTGCTTTTTTCGAAAATCGAGCAATTCGCTGATAACTCGAGAACGGTGGAATGTTAGCGTTTACCGTATGTTGGATCGTGTTCAGGGCATCGAATTACCCCTATACAGTGAATTTGGAGTGGTTACGGGAAGTGTACGGTAGTGTTTTGGAAGGAAAACCCGTTTATGCGATATTCGTGCGTTTCACGGGCAGAAAAGCACGTTTTACACAGTCCTCACTGTTTTGATGATAACTCGAGAACGGTCGAATGTCAGCGTTTGCCGTATGTTGCATCGTGTTCAGCACATCGAATTACCCCTATACAGTGAATTTGAAGCGTTTAAGGGAAGTGTACGGTAGTGTTTTGGCAGAAAATTGCTTTTTTCGAAAATCGAGCAATTCGCTGATAACTCGAGAACGGTCGAATGTTAGCGTTTGCCGTATGTTGCATCGTGTTTAGCACATCGAATTACCCCTATACAGTGAATTTGCAGCGTTTAAGGGAAGTGTACGGTAGTGTTTTGGCAGAAAATTGCTTTTTTCGAAAATCGAGCAATTCGCTGATAACGCGAGAACGGTCGGATGTTAGCGTTTGCCGGATGTTGCATCGTGTTCAGCACATCGAATTACCCCTATACAGTGAATTTGAAGCGTTTAAGGGAAGTGTACGGTAGTGTTTTGGCAGAAAATTGCTTTTTTCGAAAATCGAGCAATTCGCTGATAACTCGAGAACGGTCGAATGTTAGCGTTTGCCGTATGTTGGATCGTGTTCAGCGCATCGAATTACCCCTATACAGTGAATTTGGAGTACTTACGGGAAGTGTACGGTAGTGTTTTGGAAGGAAAACCCGTTTATGCGATATTCGTGCGTTTCACGGGGAGAAAAGCACGATTTACACAGTCCTCACTGTTTTGATGATAACTCAAGAACGGTCGAATGTTAGCGTTTGCCGTATGTTGCATCGTGTTCAGCACATCGAATTACCCCTATACAGTGAATTTGAAGCGTTTAAGGGAAGTGTACGGTAGTGTTTTGGCAGAAAATTGCTTTTTTCGAAAATCGAGCAATTCGCTGATAACTCGAGAACGGTCGAATGTTAGCGTTTGCCGTATGTTGCATCGTCTTCAGCGCATCGAATTACCCCTATACAGTGAATTTGGAGTGGTTACGGGAAGTGTACGGTAGTGTTTTGGAAGGAAAACCCGTTTATGCGATAATCGTGCGTTTCACGGGCAGAAAAGCACGTTTTTCACAGTCCTCACTGTTTTGATGATAACTCGAGAACGGTCGAATGTCAGCGTTTGCCGTATGTTGCATCGTGTTCAGCACATCGAATTACCCCTATACAGTGAATTTGAAGCGTTTAAGGGAAGTGTACGGTAGTGTTTTGGCAGAAAATTGCTTTTTTCGAAAATCGAGCAATTCGCTGATAACTCGAGAACGGTCGAATGTTAGCGTTTGCCGTATGTTGCATCGTGTTCAGCGCTTCGAATTACCCCTATACAGTGAATTTGGAGTGGTTACGGGAAGTGTACGGTAGTGTTTTGGCAGAAAATTGCTTTTTTCGAAAATCGGGCAATCCGCTGATAACTGGAGAACGGTCGAATGTTAGCGTTTGCCGTATGTTGCATCGTGTTCAGCGCATCGAATTACCCCTATACAGTGAATTTGGAGTAGTTACGGGAAGTGTACGGTAGTGTTTTGGAAGGAAAACCCGTTTATGCGATATTCGTGCGTTTCACGGGGAGAAAAGCACGTTTTACACAGTCCTCACTGTTTTGATGATAACTCAAGAACGGTCGAATGTTAGCGTTTGCCGTATGTTGCATCGTGTTCAGCACATCGAATTACCCCTATACAGTGAATTTGAAGCGTTTAAGGGAAGTGTACGGTAGTGTTTTGGCAGAAAATTGCTTTTTTCGAAAATCGAGCAATTCGCTGATAACTGGAGAACGGTCGAATGTTAGCGTTTGCCGTATGTTGCATCGTGTTCAGCACATCGAATTACCCCTATACAGTGAATTTGAAGCGTTTAAGGGAAGTGTACGGTAGTGTTTTGGCAGAAAATTGCTTTTTTCGAAAATCGAGCAATTCGCTGATAACTGGAGAACGGTCGAATGTTAGCGTTTGCCGTATGTTGCATCGTGTTCAGCGCATCGAATTACCCCTATACAGTGAATTTGGAGTGGTTACGGGCAGTGTACGGTAGTGTTTTGGAAGGAAAACCCGTTTATGCGATATTCGTGCGTTTCACGGGCAGAAAAGCACGTTTTTCACTGTCCTCACTGTTTTGATGATAACTCGAGAACGGTCGAATGTCAGCGTTTGCCGTATGTTGCATCGTGTTCAGCACATCGAATTACCCCTATACAGTGAATTTGAAGCGTTTAAGGGAAGTGTACGGTAGTGTTTTGGCAGAAAATTGCTTTTTTCGAAAATCGAGCAATTCGCTGATAACTCGAGAACGGTCGAATGTTAGCGTTTGCCGTATGTTGCATCGTGTTCAGCGCTTCGAATTACCCCTCTACAGTGAATTTGAAGCGTTTAAGAGAAGTGTACGGTAGTGTTTTGGCAGAAAATTGCTTTTTTCGAAAATCGGGCAATCCGCTGATAACTGGAGAACGGTCGAATGTTAGCGTTTGCCGTATGTTGCATCGTGTTCAGCGCATCGAATTACCCCTATACAGTGAATTTGGAGTGGTTACGGGAAGTGTACGGTAGTGTTTTGGAAGGAAAACCCGTTTATGCGATATTCGTGCGTTTCACGGGCAGAACAGCACTTTTTCACAGTCCTCACTGTTTTGATGATAACTCGAGAACGGTCGAATGTTAGCGTCTGCCGTATGTTGCATCGTGTTCAGCACATCGAATTACCCCTATACAGTGAATTTGAAGCGTTTAAGGGAAGTGTACGGTAGTGTTTTGGCAGAAAATTGCTTTTTTCGAAAATCGAGCAATTCGCTGATAACTGGAGAACAGTCGAATGTTAGCGTTTGCCGTATGTTGCATCGTGTTCAGCGCATCGAATTACCCCTATACAGTGAATTTGGAGTGGTTACGGGAAGTGTACGGTAGTGTTTTGGAAGGAAAACCCGTTTATGCGATATTCGTGCGTTTCACGGGCAGAAAAGCACGTTTTTCACAGTCCTCACTGTTTTGATGAAAACTCAAGAACGGTCGAATGTTAGCGTTTGCCGTATGTTGCATCGTGTTCAGCACATTGAATTACCCCTATACAGTGAATTTGAAGCGTTTAAGGGAAGTGTAGGGTAGTGTTTTGGCAGAAAATTGCTTTTTTCGAAAATCGAGCAATTCGCTGATAACTCGAGAACGGTCGAATGTTAGCGTTTGCCGTATGTTGCATCGTGTTCAGCACATCGAATTACCCCTATACAGTGAATTTGAAGCGTTTAAGGGAAGTGTACGGTAGTGTTTTGGCAGAAAATTGCTTTTTTCGAAAATCGAGCAATTCGCGGATAACTGGAGAACGGTCGAATGTTAGCGTTTGCCGTATGTTGCATCGTGTTCAGCGCATCGAATTACCCCTATACAGTGAATTTGGAGTTGTTACGGGAAGTGTACGGTAGTGTTTTGGAAGGAAAACCCGTTTATGCGATATTCGTGCGTTTCACGGGCAGAAAAGCACGTTTTTCACAGTCCTCACTGTTTTGATGATAACTCGAGAACGGTCGAATGTTAGCGTTTGCCGTATGTTGCATCGTGTTCAGCACATCGAATTACCCCTATACAGTGAATTTGAAGCGTTTAAGGGAAGTGTACGGTAGTGTTTTGGCAGAAAATTGCTTTTTTCGAAAATCGAGCAATTCGCTGATAACTGGAGAACGGTCGAATGTTAGCGTTTGCCGTATGTTGCATCGTGTTCAGCACATCGAATTACCCCTATACAGTGAATTTGAAGCGTTTAAGGGAAGTGTACGGTAGTGTTCTGGCAGAAAATTGCTTTTTTCGAAAATCGAGCAATTCGCTGATAACTGGAGAACGGTCGAATGTTAGCGTTTGCCGTATGTTGCATCGTGTTCAGCACATCGAATTACCCCTATACAGTGAATTTGAAGCGTTTAAGGGGAGTGTACGGTAGTGTTTTGGCAGAAAATTGCTTTTTTCGAAAATCGAGCAATTCGCTGATAACTCGAGAACGGTGGAATGTTAGCGTTTACCGTATGTTGGATCGTGTTCAGGGCATCGAATTACCCCTATACAGTGAATTTGGAGTGGTTACGGGAAGTGTACGGTAGTGTTTTGGAAGGAAAACCCGTTTATGCGATATTCGTGCGTTTCACGGGCAGAAAAGCACGTTTTACACAGTCCTCACTGTTTTGATGATAACTCGAGAACGGTCGAATGTCAGCGTTTGCCGTATGTTGCATCGTGTTCAGCACATCGAATTACCCCTATACAGTGAATTTGAAGCGTTTAAGGGAAGTGTACGGTAGTGTTTTGGCAGAAAATTGCTTTTTTCGAAAATCGAGCAATTCGCTGATAACTCGAGAACGGTCGAATGTTAGCGTTTGCCGTATGTTGCATCGTGTTTAGCACATCGAATTACCCCTATACAGTGAATTTGCAGCGTTTAAGGGAAGTGTACGGTAGTGTTTTGGCAGAAAATTCCTTTTTTCGAAAATCGAGCAATTCGCTGATAACGCGAGAACGGTCGGATGTTAGCGTTTGCCGGATGTTGCATCGTGTTCAGCACATCGAATTACCCCTATACAGTGAATTTGAAGCGTTTAAGGGAAGTGTACGGTAGTGTTTTGGCAGAAAATTGCTTTTTTCGAAAATCGAGCAATTCGCTGATAACTCGAGAACGGTCGAATGTTAGCGTTTGCCGTATGTTGGATCGTGTTCAGCGCATCGAATTACCCCTATACAGTGAATTTGGAGTACTTACGGGAAGTGTACGGTAGTGTTTTGGAAGGAAAACCCGTTTATGCGATATTCGTGCGTTTCACGGGGAGAAAAGCACGATTTACACAGTCCTCACTGTTTTGATGATAACTCAAGAACGGTCGAATGTTAGCGTTTGCCGTATGTTGCATCGTGTTCAGCACATCGAATTACCCCTATACAGTGAATTTGAAGCGTTTAAGGGAAGTGTACGGTAGTGTTTTGGCAGAAAATTGCTTTTTTCGAAAATCGAGCAATTCGCTGATAACTCGAGAACGGTCGAAGTTAGCGTTTGCCGTATGTTGCATCGTCTTCAGCGCATCGAATTACCCCTATACAGTGAATTTGGAGTGGTTACGGGAAGTGTACGGTAGTGTTTTGGAAGGAAAACCCGTTTATGCGATAATCGTGCGTTTCACGGGCAGAAAAGCACGTTTTTCACAGTCCTCACTGTTTTGATGATAACTCGAGAACGGTCGAATGTCAGCGTTTGCCGTATGTTGCATCGTGTTCAGCACATCGAATTACCCCTATACAGTGAATTTGAAGCGTTTAAGGGAAGTGTACGGTAGTGTTTTGGCAGAAAATTGCTTTTTTCGAAAATCGAGCAATTCGCTGATAACTCGAGAACGGTCGAATGTTAGCGTTTGCCGTATGTTGCATCGTCTTCAGCGCATCGAATTACCCCTATACAGTGAATTTGGAGTGGTTACGGGAAGTGTACGGTAGTGTTTTGGCAGAAAATTGCTTTTTTCGAAAATCGGGCAATCCGCTGATAACTCGAGAACGGTCGAATGTTAGCGTTTGCCGTATGTTGCATCGTGTTCAGCACATCGAATTACCCCTATACAGTGAATTTGAAGCGTTTAAGGGAAGTGTACGGTAGTGTTTTGGCAGAAAATTGCTTTTTTCGAAAATCGAGCAATTCGCGGATAACTGGAGAACGGTCGAATGTTAGCGTTTGCCGTATGTTGGATCGTGTTCAGCGCATTGAATTACCCCTATACAGTGAATTTGGAGTGGTTACGGGAAGTGTACGGTAGTGTTTTGGAAGGAAAACCCGTTTATGCGATATTCGTGCGTTTCACGGGCAGAAAAGCACGTTTTACACAGTCCTCACTGTTTTGATGATAACTCAAGAACGGTCGAATGTTAGCGTTTGCCGTATGTTGCATCGTGTTCAGCACATCGAATTACCCCTATACAGTGAATGTGAAGCGTTTAAGGGAAGTGTACGGTAGTGTTTTGGCAGAAAATTGCTTTTTTCGAAAATCGAGCAATTCGCTGATAACTGGAGAACGGTCGAATGGTAGCGTTCGCCGTATGTTGCATCGTGTTCAGCACATCGAATTACCCCTATACAGTGAATTTGAAGCGTTTAAGGTAAGTGTACGGTAGTGTTTTGGGAGAAAATTGCTTTTTTCGAAAATCGAGCAATTCGCTGATAACTCGAGAACGGTCGAATTTTAGCGTTTGCCGTATGTTGCATCGTGTTCAGCGCATCGAATTACCCCTATACAGTGAATTTGGAGTGGTTACGGGAAGTGTACGGTAGTGTTTTGGAAGGAAAACCCGTTTATGCGATATTCGTGCGTTTCACGGGCAGAAAAGCACGTTTTTCACAGTCCTCACTGTTTTGATGATAACTCGAGAACGGTCGAATGTCAGCGTTTGCCGTATGTTGCATCGTGTTCAGCACATCGAATTACCCCTATACAGTGAATTTGAAGCGTTTAAGGGAAGTGTACGGTAGTGTTTTGGCAGAAAATTGCTTTTTTCGAAAATCGAGCAATTCGCTGATAACTCGAGAACGGTCGAATGTTAGCGTTTGCCGTATGTTGCATCGTGTTCAGCGCTTCGAATTACCCCTATACAGTGAATTTGGAGTGGTTACGGGAAGTGTACGGTAGTGTTTTGGCAGAAAATTGCTTTTTTCGAAAATCGGGCAATCCGCTGATAACTGGAGAACGGTCGAATGTTAGCGTTTGCCGTATGTTGCATCGTGTTCAGCGCATCGAATTACCCCTATACAGTGAATTTGGAGTAGTTACGGGAAGTGTACGGTAGTGTTTTGGAAGGAAAACCCGTTTATGCGATATTCGCGCGTTTCACGGGGAGAAAAGCACGTTTTACACAGTCCTCACTGTTTTGATGATAACTCAAGAACGGTCGAATGTTAGCGTTTGCCGTATGTTGCATCGTGTTCAGCACATCGAATTACCCCTATACAGTGAATTTGAAGCGTTTAAGGGAAGTGTACGGTAGTGTTTTGGCAGAAAATTGCTTTTTTCGAAAATCGAGCAATTCGCTGATAACTGGAGAACGGTCGAATGTTAGCGTTTGCCGTATGTTGCATCGTGTTCAGCACATCGAATTACCCCTATACAGTGAATTTGAAGCGTTTAAGGGAAGTGTACGGTAGTGTTTTGGCAGAAAATTGCTTTTTTCGAAAATCGAGCAATTCGCTGATAACTGGAGAACGGTCGAATGTTAGCGTTTGCCGTATGTTGCATCGTGTTCAGCGCATCGAATTACCCCTATACAGTGAATTTGGAGTGGTTACGGGAAGTGTACGGTAGTGTTTTGGAAGGAAAACCCGTTTATGCGATATTCGTGCGTTTCACGGGCAGAAAAGCACGTTTTTCACTGTCCTCACTGTTTTGATGATAACTCGAGAACGGTCGAATGTCAGCGTTTGCCGTATGTTGCATCGTGTTCAGCACATCGAATTACCCCTATACAGTGAATTTGAAGCGTTTAAGGGAAGTGTACGGTAGTGTTTTGGCAGAAAATTGCTTTTTTCGAAAATCGAGCAATTCGCTGATAACTCGAGAACGGTCGAATGTTAGCGTTTGCCGTATGTTGCATCGTGTTCAGCGCTTCGAATTACCCCTATACAGTGAATTTGGAGTGGTTACGGGAAGTGTACGGTAGTGTTTTGGCAGAAAATTGCTTTTTTCGAAAATCGGGCAATCCGCTGATAACTGGAGAACGGTCGAATGTTAGCGTTTGCCGTATGTTGCATCGTGTTCAGCGCATCGAATTACCCCTATACAGTGAATTTGGAGTGGTTACGGGAAGTGTACGGTAGTGTTTTGGAAGGAAAACCCGTTTATGCGATATTCGTGCGTTTCACGGGCAGAACAGCACTTTTTCACAGTCCTCACTGTTTTGATGATAACTCGAGAACGGTCGAATGTTAGCGTCTGCCGTATGTTGCATCGTGTTCAGCACATCGAATTACCCCTATACAGTGAATTTTAAGCGTTTAAGGGAAGTGTACGGTAGTGTTTTGGTAGAAAATTGCTTTTTTCGAAAATCGAGCAATTCGCTGATAACTCGAGAACGGTCGAATGTTAGCATTTGCCGTATGTTGGATCGTGTTCAGGGCATCGAATTACCCCTATACAGTGAATTTGGAGTGGTTACGGGAAGTGTACGGTAGTGTTTTGGAAGGAAAACCCGTTTATGCGATATTCGTGCGTTTCACGGGCAGAAAAGCACGTTTTACACAGTCCTCACTGTTTTGATGATAACTCAAGAACGGTAGAATGTTAGCGTTTGCCGGATGTTGCATCGTGTTCAGCACATCGAATTACCCCTATACAGTGAATTTGAAGCGTTTAAGGGAAGTGTACGGTAGTGTTTTGGCAGAAAATTGCTTTTTTCGAAAATCGAGCAATTCGCTGATAACTCGAGAACGGTCGAATGTTAGCGTTTGCCGTATGTTGCATCGTCTTCAGCGCATCGAATTACCCCTATACAGTGAATTTGGAGTGGTTACGGGAAGTGTACGGTAGTGTTTTGGAAGGAAAACCCGTTTATGCGATAATCGTGCGTTTCACGGGCAGAAAAGCACGTTTTTCACAGTCCTCACTGTTTTGATGATAACTCGAGAACGGTCGAATGTCAGCGTTTGCCGTATGTTGCATCGTGTTCAGCACATCGAATTACCCCTATACAGTGAATTTGAAGCGTTTAAGGGAAGTGTACGGTAGTGTTTTGGCAGAAAATTGCTTTTTTCGAAAATCGAGCAATTCGCTGATAACTCGAGAACGGTCGAATGTTAGCGTTTGCCGTATGTTGCATCGTCTTCAGCGCATCGAATTACCCCTATACAGTGAATTTGGAGTGGTTACGGGAAGTGTACGGTAGTGTTTTGGCAGAAAATTGCTTTTTTCGAAAATCGGGCAATCCGCTGATAACTCGAGAACGGTCGAATGTTAGCGTTTGCCGTATGTTGCATCGTGTTCAGCACATCGAATTACCCCTATACAGTGAATTTGAAGCGTTTAAGGGAAGTGTACGGTAGTGTTTTGGCAGAAAATTGCTTTTTTCGAAAATCGAGCAATTCGCTGATAACTGGAGAACGGTCGAATGGTAGCGTTCGCCGTATGTTGCATCGTGTTCAGCACATCGAATTACCCCTATACAGTGAATTTGAAGCGTTTAAGGTAAGTGTACGGTAGTGTTTTGGGAGAAAATTGCTTTTTTCGAAAATCGAGCAATTCGCTGATAACTCGAGAACGGTCGAATTTTAGCGTTTGCCGTATGTTGCATCGTGTTCAGCGCATCGAATTACCCCTATACAGTGAATTTGGAGTGGTTACGGGAAGTGTACGGTAGTGTTTTGGAAGGAAAACCCGTTTATGCGATATTCGTGCGTTTCACGGGCAGAAAAGCACGTTTTTCACAGTCCTCACTGTTTTGATGATAACTCGAGAACGGTCGAATGTCAGCGTTTGCCGTATGTTGCATCGTGTTCAGCACATCGAATTACCCCTATACAGTGAATTTGAAGCGTTTAAGGGAAGTGTACGGTAGTGTTTTGGCAGAAAATTGCTTTTTTCGAAAATCGAGCAATTCGCTGATAACTCGAGAACGGTCGAATGTTAGCGTTTGCCGTATGTTGCATCGTGTTCAGCGCTTCGAATTACCCCTATACAGTGAATTTGGAGTGGTTACGGGAAGTGTACGGTAGTGTTTTGGCAGAAAATTGCTTTTTTCGAAAATCGGGCAATCCGCTGATAACTGGAGAACGGTCGAATGTTAGCGTTTGCCGTATGTTGCATCGTGTTCAGCGCATCGAATTACCCCTATACAGTGAATTTGGAGTAGTTACGGGAAGTGTACGGTAGTGTTTTGGAAGGAAAACCCGTTTATGCGATATTCGCGCGTTTCACGGGGAGAAAAGCACGTTTTACACAGTCCTCACTGTTTTGATGATAACTCAAGAACGGTCGAATGTTAGCGTTTGCCGTATGTTGCATCGTGTTCAGCACATCGAATTACCCCTATACAGTGAATTTGAAGCGTTTAAGGGAAGTGTACGGTAGTGTTTTGGCAGAAAATTGCTTTTTTCGAAAATCGAGCAATTCGCTGATAACTGGAGAACGGTCGAATGTTAGCGTTTGCCGTATGTTGCATCGTGTTCAGCACATCGAATTACCCCTATACAGTGAATTTGAAGCGTTTAAGGGAAGTGTACGGTAGTGTTTTGGCAGAAAATTGCTTTTTTCGAAAATCGAGCAATTCGCTGATAACTGGAGAACGGTCGAATGTTAGCGTTTGCCGTATGTTGCATCGTGTTCAGCGCATCGAATTACCCCTATACAGTGAATTTGGAGTGGTTACGGGAAGTGTACGGTAGTGTTTTGGAAGGAAAACCCGTTTATGCGATATTCGTGCGTTTCACGGGCAGAAAAGCACGTTTTTCACTGTCCTCACTGTTTTGATGATAACTCGAGAACGGTCGAATGTCAGCGTTTGCCGTATGTTGCATCGTGTTCAGCACATCGAATTACCCCTATACAGTGAATTTGAAGCGTTTAAGGGAAGTGTACGGTAGTGTTTTGGCAGAAAATTGCTTTTTTCGAAAATCGAGCAATTCGCTGATAACTCGAGAACGGTCGAATGTTAGCGTTTGCCGTATGTTGCATCGTGTTCAGCGCTTCGAATTACCCCTATACAGTGAATTTGGAGTGGTTACGGGAAGTGTACGGTAGTGTTTTGGCAGAAAATTGCTTTTTTCGAAAATCGGGCAATCCGCTGATAACTGGAGAACGGTCGAATGTTAGCGTTTGCCGTATGTTGCATCGTGTTCAGCGCATCGAATTACCCCTATACAGTGAATTTGGAGTGGTTACGGGAAGTGTACGGTAGTGTTTTGGAAGGAAAACCCGTTTATGCGATATTCGTGCGTTTCACGGGCAGAACAGCACTTTTTCACAGTCCTCACTGTTTTGATGATAACTCGAGAACGGTCGAATGTTAGCGTCTGCCGTATGTTGCATCGTGTTCAGCACATCGAATTACCCCTATACAGTGAATTTTAAGCGTTTAAGGGAAGTGTACGGTAGTGTTTTGGCAGAAAATTGCTTTTTTCGAAAATCGAGCAATTCGCTGATAACTCGAGAACGGTCGAATGTTAGCATTTGCCGTATGTTGGATCGTGTTCAGGGCATCGAATTACCCCTATACAGTGAATTTGGAGTGGTTACGGGAAGTGTACGGTAGTGTTTTGGAAGGAAAACCCGTTTATGCGATATTCGTGCGTTTCACGGGCAGAAAAGCACGTTTTACACAGTCCTCACTGTTTTGATGATAACTCAAGAACGGTAGAATGTTAGTGTTTGCCGGATGTTGCATCGTGTTCAGCACATCGAATTACCCCTATACAGTGAATTTGAAGCGTTTAAGGGAAGTGTACGGTAGTGTTTTGGCAGAAAATTGCTTTTTTCGAAAATCGAGCAATTCGCTGATAACTCGAGAACGGTCGAATGTTAGCGTTTGCCGTATGTTGCATCGTCTTCAGCGCATCGAATTACCCCTATACAGTGAATTTGGAGTGGTTACGGGAAGTGTACGGTAGTGTTTTGGAAGGAAAACCCGTTTATGCGATAATCGTGCGTTTCACGGGCAGAAAAGCACGTTTTTCACAGTCCTCACTGTTTTGATGATAACTCGAGAACGGTCGAATGTCAGCGTTTTCCGTATGTTGCATCGTGTTCAGCACATCGAATTACCCCTATACAGTGAATTTGAAGCGTTTAAGGGAAGTGTACGGTAGTGTTTTGGCAGAAAATTGCTTTTTTCGAAAATCGAGCAATTCGCTGATAACTCGAGAACGGTCGAATGTTAGCGTTTGCCGTATGTTGCATCGTCTTCAGCGCATCGAATTACCCCTATACAGTGAATTTGGAGTGGTTACGGGAAGTGTACGGTAGTGTTTTGGCAGAAAATTGCTTTTTTCGAAAATCGGGCAATCCGCTGATAACTCGAGAACGGTCGAATGTTAGCGTTTGCCGTATGTTGCATCGTGTTCAGCACATCGAATTACCCCTATACAGTGAATTTGAAGCGTTTAAGGGAAGTGTACGGTAGTGTTTTGGCAGAAAATTGCTTTTTTCGAAAATCGAGCAATTCGCGGATAACTGGAGAACGGTCGAATGTTAGCGTTTGCCGTATGTTGGATCGTGTTCAGCGCATTGAATTACCCCTATACAGTGAATTTGGAGTGGTTACGGGAAGTGTACGGTAGTGTTTTGGAAGGAAAACCCGTTTATGCGATATTCGTGCGTTTCACGGGCAGAAAAGCACGTTTTACACAGTCCTCACTGTTTTGATGATAACTCAAGAACGGTCGAATGTTAGCGTTTGCCGTATGTTGCATCGTGTTCAGCACATCGAATTACCCCTATACAGTGAATGTGAAGCGTTTAAGGGAAGTGTACGGTAGTGTTTTGGCAGAAAATTGCTTTTTTCGAAAATCGAGCAATTCGCTGATAACTGGAGAACGGTCGAATGGTAGCGTTCGCCGTATGTTGCATCGTGTTCAGCACATCGAATTACCCCTATACAGTGAATTTGAAGCGTTTAAGGTAAGTGTACGGTAGTGTTTTGGGAGAAAATTGCTTTTTTCGAAAATCGAGCAATTCGCTGATAACTCGAGAACGGTCGAATTTTAGCGTTTGCCGTATGTTGCATCGTGTTCAGCGCATCGAATTACCCCTATACAGTGAATTTGGAGTGGTTACGGGAAGTGTACGGTAGTGTTTTGGAAGGAAAACCCGTTTATGCGATATTCGTGCGTTTCACGGGCAGAAAAGCACGTTTTTCACAGTCCTCACTGTTTTGATGATAACTCGAGAACGGTCGAATGTCAGCGTTTGCCGTATGTTGCATCGTGTTCAGCACATCGAATTACCCCTATACAGTGAATTTGAAGCGTTTAAGGGAAGTGTACGGTAGTGTTTTGGCAGAAAATTGCTTTTTTCGAAAATCGAGCAATTCGCTGATAACTCGAGAACGGTCGAATGTTAGCGTTTGCCGTATGTTGCATCGTGTTCAGCGCTTCGAATTACCCCTATACAGTGAATTTGGAGTGGTTACGGGAAGTGTACGGTAGTGTTTTGGCAGAAAATTGCTTTTTTCGAAAATCGGGCAATCCGCTGATAACTGGAGAACGGTCGAATGTTAGCGTTTGCCGTATGTTGCATCGTGTTCAGCGCATCGAATTACCCCTATACAGTGAATTTGGAGTAGTTACGGGAAGTGTACGGTAGTGTTTTGGAAGGAAAACCCGTTTATGCGATATTCGCGCGTTTCACGGGGAGAAAAGCACGTTTTACACAGTCCTCACTGTTTTGATGATAACTCAAGAACGGTCGAATGTTAGCGTTTGCCGTATGTTGCATCGTGTTCAGCACATCGAATTACCCCTATACAGTGAATTTGAAGCGTTTAAGGGAAGTGTACGGTAGTGTTTTGGCAGAAAATTGCTTTTTTCGAAAATCGAGCAATTCGCTGATAACTGGAGAACGGTCGAATGTTAGCGTTTGCCGTATGTTGCATCGTGTTCAGCACATCGAATTACCCCTATACAGTGAATTTGAAGCGTTTAAGGGAAGTGTACGGTAGTGTTTTGGCAGAAAATTGCTTTTTTCGAAAATCGAGCAATTCGCTGATAACTGGAGAACGGTCGAATGTTAGCGTTTGCCGTATGTTGCATCGTGTTCAGCGCATCGAATTACCCCTATACAGTGAATTTGGAGTGGTTACGGGAAGTGTACGGTAGTGTTTTGGAAGGAAAACCCGTTTATGCGATATTCGTGCGTTTCACGGGCAGAAAAGCACGTTTTTCACTGTCCTCACTGTTTTGATGATAACTCGAGAACGGTCGAATGTCAGCGTTTGCCGTATGTTGCATCGTGTTCAGCACATCGAATTACCCCTATACAGTGAATTTGAAGCGTTTAAGGGAAGTGTACGGTAGTGTTTTGGCAGAAAATTGCTTTTTTCGAAAATCGAGCAATTCGCTGATAACTCGAGAACGGTCGAATGTTAGCGTTTGCCGTATGTTGCATCGTGTTCAGCGCTTCGAATTACCCCTATACAGTGAATTTGGAGTGGTTACGGGAAGTGTACGGTAGTGTTTTGGCAGAAAATTGCTTTTTTCGAAAATCGGGCAATCCGCTGATAACTGGAGAACGGTCGAATGTTAGCGTTTGCCGTATGTTGCATCGTGTTCAGCGCATCGAATTACCCCTATACAGTGAATTTGGAGTGGTTACGGGAAGTGTACGGTAGTGTTTTGGAAGGAAAACCCGTTTATGCGATATTCGTGCGTTTCACGGGCAGAACAGCACTTTTTCACAGTCCTCACTGTTTTGATGATAACTCGAGAACGGTCGAATGTTAGCGTCTGCCGTATGTTGCATCGTGTTCAGCACATCGAATTACCCCTATACAGTGAATTTTAAGCGTTTAAGGGAAGTGTACGGTAGTGTTTTGGCAGAAAATTGCTTTTTTCGAAAATCGAGCAATTCGCTGATAACTCGAGAACGGTCGAATGTTAGCATTTGCCGTATGTTGGATCGTGTTCAGGGCATCGAATTACCCCTATACAGTGAATTTGGAGTGGTTACGGGAAGTGTACGGTAGTGTTTTGGAAGGAAAACCCGTTTATGCGATATTCGTGCGTTTCACGGGCAGAAAAGCACGTTTTACACAGTCCTCACTGTTTTGATGATAACTCAAGAACGGTAGAATGTTAGCGTTTGCCGGATGTTGCATCGTGTTCAGCACATCGAATTACCCCTATACAGTGAATTTGAAGCGTTTAAGGGAAGTGTACGGTAGTGTTTTGGCAGAAAATTGCTTTTTTCGAAAATCGAGCAATTCGCTGATAACTCGAGAACGGTCGAATGTTAGCGTTTGCCGTATGTTGTGTTACATACGTACCAAAAACAAAATTCACACTATCGAAACTAATAAGTACTGACGAATTATAGGCTAGCAACCAAACTATTTAAAAAGCAAGTATCTCTGAATTTCATAACATAAATCGTGGAACATAAACGAAGAAACATAAAAATAGCATTGAACGACATTGTTACATGCGTATTATAACAACGAAACTCATAGTATGAAACCGAATATATCAGATCATAACAGAAAAAACTATTGAAAATCAGATAACAATGGAATTGCATAACATGGACTAAAAACTCGTTGAAAGAAGATAAATATGAAAATAAAATAATAAAAAGAAACAGTAAACGTGGGAGGGGGTCAATTTTTTTTTCTTCTCTTTTCTCTCTCTCTTCAGTACTACTTATTTTGCATTATAAACAAGGACTTTAACAGTTGCTTTTGTCGCTAACCCAGACAAAAGCAACTGCTCTCACCATCGTCATGTTACGTATTCCCTTGATTGGAATACGTACGAATTTCTAAATTACAAAATAATTGAAAGATGAAAGCCGGAAAGTTGAGACGGGACGGAATTTCGCACCTTGCCACGTAGGTCAAAGGACTCTGTTACAATCATCACAAATAAAATATAAAACGAAACAAATGAAAAATGCAAATGAATTACAAAATGAAAATGAAAGTAGATATAAGCACCGATGATTAATGATGACTGAGACTAAAATGGTGGGGCAGGGTCAAACCGCGCGGACGAGTAACGTCGAGATGAAAATGGCCGGAATCTAGAAATTCAGACGAAAGAATTGTTTGTAAGAAAAGATAAAATTTTATTGAAAGAGGAAGAAAATGAATTGAAAATACAAATATTGGTACGATAATAAAACGTACCAAATTTAAAGCACTAACCTCTGAAAATAAAAGAGAAATGAATTTTTAAAACAATGAATTTATATACATATATATATATATATACCGCCTCTATAGGGGTATCAATGAAATAATAAACAATGAATAATATGCAAATAATGAACAAAATACCTGACAAAAGTATCAGGAAAATTATTTAAATAATTGAATCTACGAAAAATGTTGAATGAAATATTGTTAAAAATGACAAATGAAATAATTGTTAATTAATAACGACATGAAAACAATGTCAAAAATGTGGAAAATACTATGAATCAATTAAGAATAATGAAAAGAGCAAGAAACAAATGAAAGAAATCACATGAAAATCAAAATAGTATATATACTATTTGGAAGTAGGTCGCCATTGTGCATTACAAATAAAAGTTCAATTAAATGAAAAAATAATACCACTACCAGAACGAAGATTGGTAGTGAAAAGGAAGAAAAACGAAACATTCACGCGAATTATGCAAGGAAACAGTTGAAACATTTACTGTTCATATGAAAAAAAAAAGTTTAAATGATTTAAAATTGCTAAAACTATATATAACATTTACTCAAATTATTGTAAAAAAAAAAAAAAAAAAAGATACAAGGGTGAACGTAGTGCAGTTGTATTTAAATACACTAAGGCGAGGCTATACCGCATACTCCTATGCCGCCCCACCTTACCAGGCCTCCTACTCCACTCCACTGTAAGCTGCGCTGGAGTGGGGGCCGGCCCCACCACTGCACCGCGTCCATATCCCTCACGGTACCCACGCGAAATAGTCAGTTGTGCACCAGCAGTCGGACCGACCAGACCTAGCTCCAAAGAGCTCCGCGAGTGAAAATTAATTCATATACCCCCCCGTGAGTTTTGGACTTAGAATATTTTTCGCTTTTTTAATTTTTGGACTTAGAATATTTTTCGCTTTTTTAATTTTTGGACTTAGAAGAATTTATTCTTGTCCGGACTTAGAAATTTTTATTCTTGTCAGTACTTATAAAATTTTTTGGACTTAGAAGAATTTATTCTTGTCCGGACTTAGAAATTTTGCATAACTTAGAAATTTTTATTCTTGTCAGTACTTATAAAATTTTTTGGACTTAGAAGAATTTATTCTTGTCCGGACTTAGAAATTTTGCATAACTTAGAAACTTTTATTCTTGTCAGTACTTATAAAATTTTTTGGACTTAGAAGAATTTATTCTTGTCCTGACTTAGAAATTTTGCATAACTTAGAAATTTTTATTCTTGTCAGTACTTATAAAATTTTTTGAACTTAGAAGAATTTATTCTTGTCCTGACTTAGAAATTTTGCATAACTTAGAAATTTTTATTCTTGTCAGTACTTATAAAATTTTTTGGACTTAGAAGAATTTATTCTTGTCCGGACTTAGAAATTTTGCATAACTTAGAAACTTTTATTCTTGTCAGTACTTATAAAATTTTTTGGACTTAGAAGAATTTATTCTTGTCCTGACTTAGAAATTTTGCATAACTTAGAAATTTTTATTCTTGTCAGTACTTATAAAATTTTTTGAACTTAGAAGAATTTATTCTTGTCCTGACTTAGAAATTTTGCATAACTTAGAAATTTTTATTCTTGTCAGTACTTATAAAATTTTTTGGACTTAGAAGAATTTATTCTTGTCCGGACTTAGAGATTTTGCATAACTTAGAAATTTTTATTGTTGTCAGTACTTATAAAATTTTTTGGACTTAGAAATTTTTCATAACTTAGAAAATTTTACTTGCGTTCGGACTTTGAAATTTTTCGGAACTTAGAAACTTTTCAGAACTTAGAAAATTTTATTCATGTTTAAAAACTTTAAAATTTCTGTGAACTTAGACAATTTATGGATCATTAATAATCAACCGTGCTACAGACATTACTTTTTTTTGTCTAGTTATCTAGGTCCCTCACTCACTCTATAATTTACCAATTAATTTATTTTAGATTCAACCGCTGGTTTAAACTGCCCATTTCTAGTGTTCGCTAAATAAAACTAAAATAATCAATGTGAATAAAACACAAAACTCAAGTGTTAGTACAAAGTGTTACTTTTTAGTGTTTTGCTCTTCTCTAGCGCCAATTGAGGGATTCTGCCGAGGTTAACAGGATGCACGTTCATCCCGGGAGCCCCACGAGAATCCATCCATTGGACTAGATCCTTCCTTTTCTCCTCCCCTATTTCCTAGCGCCAATCGAGGGATTTTACCGAGGTTAACAGGATGCACGTTCATCCTGGGAGCCCCACGAGAATCCATCCATTGGACTAGATCCTTCCTTTTCTCCTCCTCTATTTCCTAGCGCCAATCGAGGGATTTTGCCGAGGTTAATAGGATGCACGTTCATCCTGGGAGCCCCACGAGAATCCATTCATTGGACTAGATCCTTCCTTCTCTCCTCCTCTATTTCCTAGCGCCAATCGAGGGATTTTACCGAGGTTAACTGGATGCACGTTCATCCTGGGAGCCCCACGAGAATCCGTCAATTGGACTAAATCATTCCTCTGTTCTTTACTTTCCTAGGACCAATCGAGGGATTTTACCGAGGTTAACTGGATGCACGTTCATCCTGGGAGCCCCACGAGAATCCGTCAATTGGACTAGAACTGTCATAGATCTATTTTTCCCGAATTCAATCGAGAGATTTGAATAGGTTGACGGATTGCACGTTCATTCCGTCGACCATACGCAAATCCATTGATTGAGTTGAATCTATCACCCTAGTTTCTTCACTCCTAGATTCAATCCAGGGATTTCCATAGGTTGACTGAATGCACGCTCATTCTATCGACCCTACAAAAATCCTTTGATTGAGTTAGAACCATAATTTCTCATCCCTCCCTCGCAGATTCAATTGAAGGATTTGTCCAGGTTCACAGATTGCTCGCTCATTCTGTTCACCCCACGACAAATCCATTATTTGAACTACAATAGGTTTATACTTTCAAACTAGTTCCCTTGTGTTTTCCCCAGCTAAATGAATTACACTAAAAACCTAAACACCCCATTCAATTCTTTACCTATTTTTTTTTTATAGTGAGATTATTTTACAGAAAGCAAAGACTAGTACACCGATACAAAGACCCAGTTTATTAAAAAAAAAAGAAAGACTATAAAGACAAACCCTGTGAAGTGTGTGTACGAGTTCGTCCCCTATCACCGACTTCCATCAGGGCAGGAATCCGACGGACCCCACAAACCCCTTCAAGGAGCATCATCAGGGTCTTCTATTTAAGGATCAACCGGGACCAGCGACAGAAAAAGGTAAGTTTAGTGAAGGTTACCTCGGATAGTCTCTCCTAAAAAACCCCAGAGGTCGTTTGATACTCTAAATTGGAGACATTTCTTCTACACTACGTTGTGAATTTTCGGTCTATCTAAATCGGGACAGATTCGATTCGGTTATTTGCGAAACGAGAATAAAACCCCCCTTAACTTAGCTTCGGGATTATAAGATGTAATTGTTTACCGCTCAGCAATTACTCGAATAAATGTTGATTCCCGTCTCTCTCATAATTTCGCGAGATAACGAACTTTAAACCATAACCGACTATCCAAGATCGATAACCCATACGTAACAGTTGCATCGTGTTCAGCGCATCGAATTACCCCTATACAGTGAATTTGGAGTGGTTACGGGAAGTGTACGGTAGTGTTTTGGAAGGAAAACCCGTTTATGCGATATTCGTGCGTTTCACGGGCAGAAAAGCACGTTTTACACAGTCCTCACTGTTTTGATGATAACTCAAGAACGGTCGAATGTTAGCGTTTGCCGTATGTTGCATCGTGTTCAGCACATCGAATTACCCCTATACAGTGAATTTGAAGCGTTTAAGGGAAGTGTACGGTAGTGTTTTGGCAGAAAATTGCTTTTTTCGAAAATCGAGCAATTCGCTGATAACTGGAGAACGGTCGAATGTTAGCGTTTGCCGTATGTTGCATCGTGTTCAGCACATCGAATTACCCCTATACAGTGAATTTGAAGCGTTTAAGGGAAGTGTACGGTAGTGTTTTGGCAGAAAATTGCTTTTTTCGAAAATCGAGCAATTCGCTGATAACTGGAGAACGGTCGAATGTTAGCGTTTGCCGTATGTTGCATCGTGTTCAGCGCATCGAATTACCCTATACAGTGAATTTGGAGTGGTTACGGGAAGTGTACGGTAGTGTTTTGGAAGGAAAACCCGTTTATGCGATATTCGTGCGTTTCACGGGCAGAAAAGCACGTTTTTCACTGTCCTCACTGTTTTGATGATAACTCGAGAACGGTCGAATGTCAGCGTTTGCCGTATGTTGCATCGTGTTCAGCACATCGAATTACCCCTATACAGTGAATTTGAAGCGTTTAAGGGAAGTGTACGGTAGTGTTTTGGCAGAAAATTGCTTTTTTCGAAAATCGAGCAATTCGCTGATAACTCGAGAACGGTCGAATGTTAGCGTTTGCCGTATGTTGCATCGTGTTCAGCGCTTCGAATTACCCCTATACAGTGAATTTGGAGTGGTTACGGGAAGTGTACGGTAGTGTTTTGGAAGGAAAACCCGTTTATGCGATATTCGTGCGTTTCACGGGCAGAACAGCACTTTTTCACAGTCCTCACTGTTTTGATGATAACTCGAGAACGGTCGAATGTTAGCGTCTGCCGTATGTTGCATCGTGTTCAGCACATCGAATTACCCCTATACAGTGAATTTTAAGCGTTTAAGGGAAGTGTACGGTAGTGTTTTGGCAGAAAATTGCTTTTTTCGAAAATCGAGCAATTCGCTGATAACTCGAGAACGGTCGAATGTTAGCATTTGCCGTATGTTGGATCGTGTTCAGGGCATCGAATTACCCCTATACAGTGAATTTGGAGTGGTTACGGGAAGTGTACGGTAGTGTTTTGGAAGGAAAACCCGTTTATGCGATATTCGTGCGTTTCACGGGCAGAAAAGCACGTTTTACACAGTCCTCACTGTTTTGATGATAACTCAAGAACGGTAGAATGTTAGCGTTTGCCGGATGTTGCATCGTGTTCAGCACATCGAATTACCCCTATACAGTGAATTTGAAGCGTTTAAGGGAAGTGTACGGTAGTGTTTTGGCAGAAAATTGCTTTTTTCGAAAATCGAGCAATTCGCTGATAACTCGAGAACGGTCGAATGTTAGCGTTTGCCGTATGTTGCATCGTGTTCGGCGCATCGAATTACCCCTATACAGTGAATTTGGAGTGGTTACGGGAAGTGTACGGTAGTGTTTTGGAAGGAAAACCCGTTTATGCGATATTCGTGCGTTTCACGGGCAGAAAAGCACGTTTTTCACAGTCCTCACTGTTTTGATGATAACTCGAGAACGGTCGAATGTTAGCGTTTGCCGTATGTTGCATCGTGTTCAGCACATCGAATTACCCCTATACAGTGAATTTGAAGCGTTTAAGAGAAGTGTACGGTAGTGTTCTGGCAGAAAATTGCTTTTTTCGAAAATCGAGCAATTCGCTGATAACTCGAGAACGGTCGAATGTTAGCGTTTGCCGTATGTTGCATCGTGTTCAGCACATCGAATTACCCCTATGCAGTGAATTTGAAGCGTTTAAGGGAAGTGTACTGTAGTGTTTTGGCAGAAAATTGCTTTTTTCGAAAATCGAGCAATTCGCTGATAACTCGAGAACGGTCGAATGTTAGCGTTTGCCGGATGTTGCATCGTGTTCAGCACATCGAATTACCCCTATACAGTGAAGTTGAAGCGTTTAAGGGAAGTGTACGGTAGTGTTTTGGCAGAAAATTGCTTTTTTCGAAAATCGAGCAATTCGCTGATAACTCAAGAACGGTCGAATGTTAGCGTTTGCCGTATGTTGCATCGTGTTCAGCGCATCGAATTACCCCTATACAGTGAATTTGCAGTGGTTACGGGAAGTGTACGGTAGTGTTTTGGAAGGAAAACCCGTTTATGCGATATTCGTGCGTTTCACGGGCAGAAAAGCACGTTTTACACAGTCCTCACTGTTTTGATGATAACTCAAGAACGGTCGAATGTTAGCGTTTGCCGTATGTTGCATCGTGTTCAGCACATCGAATTACCCCTATACAGTGAATTTGAAGGGTTTAAGGGAAGTGTACGGTAGTGTTTTGGCAGAAAATCGAGCAATTCGCTGATAACTGGAGAACGGTCGAATGTTAGCGTTTGCCGTATGTTGCATCGTGTTCAGCACATCGAATTACCCCTATACAGTGAATTTGAAGCGTTTAAGGGAAGTGTACGGTAGTGTTTTGGCAGAAAATTGCTTTTTTCGAAAATCGAGCAATTCGCTGATAACTGGAGAACGGTCGAATGTTAGCGTTTGCCGTATGTTGCATCGTGTTCAGCACATCGAATTACCCCTATACAGTGAATTTGAAGCGTTTAAGGGAAGTGTACGGTAGTGTTTTGGCAGAAAATTGCTTTTTTCGAAAATCGAGCAATTCGCTGATAACTCGAGAACGGTCGAATGTTAGCGTTTGCCGTATGTTGCATCGTGTTCAGCACATCGAATTACCCCTATACAGTGAATTTGAAGCGTTTAAGGGAAGTGTACGGTAGTGTTTTGGCAGAAAATTGCTTTTTTCGAAAATCGAGCAATTCGCTGATAACTGGAGAACGGTCGAATGTTAGCGTTTGCCGTATGTTGCATCGTGTTCAGCACATCGAATTACCCCTATACAGTGAATTTGAAGCGTTTAAGGGAAGTGTACGGTAGTGTTCTGGCAGAAAATTGCTTTTTTCGAAAATCGAGCAATTCGCTGATAACTGGAGAACGGTCGAATGTTAGCGTTTGCCGTATGTTGCATCGTGTTCAGCACATCGAATTACCCCTATACAGTGAATTTGAAGCGTTTAAGGGGAGTGTACGGTAGTGTTTTGGCAGAAAATTGCTTTTTTCGAAAATCGAGCAATTCGCTGATAACTCGAGAACGGTGGAATGTTAGCGTTTACCGTATGTTGGATCGTGTTCAGGGCATCGAATTACCCCTATACAGTGAATTTGGAGTGGTTACGGGAAGTGTACGGTAGTGTTTTGGAAGGAAAACCCGTTTATGCGATATTCGTGCGTTTCACGGGCAGAAAAGCACGTTTTACACAGTCCTCACTGTTTTGATGATAACTCGAGAACGGTCGAATGTCAGCGTTTGCCGTATGTTGCATCGTGTTCAGCACATCGAATTACCCCTATACAGTGAATTTGAAGCGTTTAAGGGAAGTGTACGGTAGTGTTTTGGCAGAAAATTGCTTTTTTCGAAAATCGAGCAATTCGCTGATAACTCGAGAACGGTCGAATGTTAGCGTTTGCCGTATGTTGCATCGTGTTTAGCACATCGAATTACCCCTATACAGTGAATTTGCAGCGTTTAAGGGAAGTGTACGGTAGTGTTTTGGCAGAAAATTGCTTTTTTCGAAAATCGAGCAATTCGCTGATAACGCGAGAACGGTCGGATGTTAGCGTTTG
Organism: Asobara japonica; assembly: GCA_026005395.1. Classification (NCBI taxonomy): domain Eukaryota; kingdom Metazoa; phylum Arthropoda; class Insecta; order Hymenoptera; family Braconidae; genus Asobara; species Asobara japonica. The sequence goes on from BQMI01000131.1 coordinate 49,150, forward strand.
CCGGATGTTGCATCGTGTTCAGCACATCGAATTACCCCTATACAGTGAATTTGAAGCGTTTAAGGGAAGTGTACGGTAGTGTTTTGGCAGAAAATTGCTTTTTTCGAAAATCGAGCAATTCGCTGATAACTCGAGAACGGTCGAATGTTAGCGTTTGCCGTATGTTGGATCGTGTTCAGCGCATCGAATTACCCCTATACAGTGAATTTGGAGTACTTACGGGAAGTGTACGGTAGTGTTTTGGAAGGAAAACCCGTTTATGCGATATTCGTGCGTTTCACGGGGAGAAAAGCACGATTTACACAGTCCTCACTGTTTTGATGATAACTCAAGAACGGTCGAATGTTAGCGTTTGCCGTATGTTGCATCGTGTTCAGCACATCGAATTACGCCTATACAGTGAATTTGAAGCGTTTAAGGGAAGTGTACGGTAGTGTTTTGGCAGAAAATTGCTTTTTTCGAAAATCGAGCAATTCGCTGATAACTCGAGAACGGTCGAATGTTAGCGTTTGCCGTATGTTGCATCGTCTTCAGCGCATCGAATTACCCCTATACAGTGAATTTGGAGTGGTTACGGGAAGTGTACGGTAGTGTTTTGGAAGGAAAACCCGTTTATGCGATAATCGTGCGTTTCACGGGCAGAAAAGCACGTTTTTCACAGTCCTCACTGTTTTGATGATAACTCGAGAACGGTCGAATGTCAGCGTTTGCCGTATGTTGCATCGTGTTCAGCACATCGAATTACCCCTATACAGTGAATTTGAAGCGTTTAAGGGAAGTGTACGGTAGTGTTTTGGCAGAAAATTGCTTTTTTCGAAAATCGAGCAATTCGCTGATAACTCGAGAACGGTCGAATGTTAGCGTTTGCCGTATGTTGCATCGTCTTCAGCGCATCGAATTACCCCTATACAGTGAATTTGGAGTGGTTACGGGAAGTGTACGGTAGTGTTTTGGCAGAAAATTGCTTTTTTCGAAAATCGGGCAATCCGCTGATAACTCGAGAACGGTCGAATGTTAGCGTTTGCCGTATGTTGCATCGTGTTCAGCACATCGAATTACCCCTATACAGTGAATTTGAAGCGTTTAAGGGAAGTGTACGGTAGTGTTTTGGCAGAAAATTGCTTTTTTCGAAAATCGAGCAATTCGCGGATAACTGGAGAACGGTCGAATGTTAGCGTTTGCCGTATGTTGGATCGTGTTCAGCGCATTGAATTACCCCTATACAGTGAATTTGGAGTGGTTACGGGAAGTGTACGGTAGTGTTTTGGAAGGAAAACCCGTTTATGCGATATTCGTGCGTTTCACGGGCAGAAAAGCACGTTTTACACAGTCCTCACTGTTTTGATGATAACTCAAGAACGGTCGAATGTTAGCGTTTGCCGTATGTTGCATCGTGTTCAGCACATCGAATTACCCCTATACAGTGAATGTGAAGCGTTTAAGGGAAGTGTACGGTAGTGTTTTGGCAGAAAATTGCTTTTTTCGAAAATCGAGCAATTCGCTGATAACTGGAGAACGGTCGAATGGTAGCGTTCGCCGTATGTTGCATCGTGTTCAGCACATCGAATTACCCCTATACAGTGAATTTGAAGCGTTTAAGGTAAGTGTACGGTAGTGTTTTGGGAGAAAATTGCTTTTTTCGAAAATCGAGCAATTCGCTGATAACTCGAGAACGGTCGAATTTTAGCGTTTGCCGTATGTTGCATCGTGTTCAGCGCATCGAATTACCCCTATACAGTGAATTTGGAGTGGTTACGGGAAGTGTACGGTAGTGTTTTGGAAGGAAAACCCGTTTATGCGATATTCGTGCGTTTCACGGGCAGAAAAGCACGTTTTTCACAGTCCTCACTGTTTTGATGATAACTCGAGAACGGTCGAATGTCAGCGTTTGCCGTATGTTGCATCGTGTTCAGCACATCGAATTACCCCTATACAGTGAATTTGAAGCGTTTAAGGGAAGTGTACGGTAGTGTTTTGGCAGAAAATTGCTTTTTTCGAAAATCGAGCAATTCGCTGATAACTCGAGAACGGTCGAATGTTAGCGTTTGCCGTATGTTGCATCGTGTTCAGCGCTTCGAATTACCCCTATACAGTGAATTTGGAGTGGTTACGGGAAGTGTACGGTAGTGTTTTGGCAGAAAATTGCTTTTTTCGAAAATCGGGCAATCCGCTGATAACTGGAGAACGGTCGAATGTTAGCGTTTGCCGTATGTTGCATCGTGTTCAGCGCATCGAATTACCCCTATACAGTGAATTTGGAGTAGTTACGGGAAGTGTACGGTAGTGTTTTGGAAGGAAAACCCGTTTATGCGGTATTCGCGCGTTTCACGGGGAGAAAAGCACGTTTTACACAGTCCTCACTGTTTTGATGATAACTCAAGAACGGTCGAATGTTAGCGTTTGCCGTATGTTGCATCGTGTTCAGCACATCGAATTACCCCTATACAGTGAATTTGAAGCGTTTAAGGGAAGTGTACGGTAGTGTTTTGGCAGAAAATTGCTTTTTTCGAAAATCGAGCAATTCGCTGATAACTGGAGAACGGTCGAATGTTAGCGTTTGCCGTATGTTGCATCGTGTTCAGCACATCGAATTACCCCTATACAGTGAATTTGAAGCGTTTAAGGGAAGTGTACGGTAGTGTTTTGGCAGAAAATTGCTTTTTTCGAAAATCGAGCAATTCGCTGATAACTGGAGAACGGTCGAATGTTAGCTTTTGCCGTATGTTGCATCGTGTTCCGCGCATCGAATTACCCCTATACAGTGAATTTGGAGTGGTTACGGGAAGTGTACGGTAGTGTTTTGGAAGGAAAACCCGTTTATGCGATATTCGTGCGTTTCACGGGCAGAAAAGCACGTTTTTCACTGTCCTCACTGTTTTGATGATAACTCGAGAACGGTCGAATGTCAGCGTTTGCCGTATGTTGCATCGTGTTCAGCACATCGAATTACCCCTATACAGTGAATTTGAAGCGTTTAAGGGAAGTGTACGGTAGTGTTTTGGCAGAAAATTGCTTTTTTCGAAAATCGAGCAATTCGCTGATAACTCGAGAACGGTCGAATGTTAGCGTTTGCCGTATGTTGCATCGTGTTCAGCGCTTCGAATTACCCCTATACAGTGAATTTGGAGTGGTTACGGGAAGTGTACGGTAGTGTTTTGGCAGAAAATTGCTTTTTTCGAAAATCGGGCAATCCGCTGATAACTGGAGAACGGTCGAATGTTAGCGTTTGCCGTATGTTGCATCGTGTTCAGCGCATCGAATTACCCCTATACAGTGAATTTGGAGTGGTTACGGGAAGTGTACGGTAGTGTTTTGGAAGGAAAACCCGTTTATGCGATATTCGTGCGTTTCACGGGCAGAAAAGCACGTTTTTCACAGTCCTCACTGTTTTGATGATAACTCGAGAACGGTCGAATGTTAGCGTTTGCCGTATGTTGCATCGTGTTCAGCACATCGAATTACCCCTATACAGTGAATTTGAAGCGTTTAAGAGAAGTGTACGGTAGTGTTCTGGCAGAAAATTGCTTTTTTCGAAAATCGAGCAATTCGCTGATAACTCGAGAACGGTCGAATGTTAGCATTTGCCGTATGTTGGATCGTGTTCAGGGCATCGAATTACCCCTATGCAGTGAATTTGAAGCGTTTAAGGGAAGTGTACTGTAGTGTTTTGGCAGAAAATTGCTTTTTTCGAAAATCGAGCAATTCGCTGATAACTCGAGAACGGTCGAATGTTAGCGTTTGCCGGATGTTGCATCGTGTTCAGCACATCGAATTACCCCTATACAGTGAAGTTGAAGCGTTTAAGGGAAGTGTACGGTAGTGTTTTGGCAGAAAATTGCTTTTTTCGAAAATCGAGCAATTCGCTGATAACTGGAGAACGGTCGAATGGTAGCGTTCGCCGTATGTTGCATCGTGTTCAGCACATCGAATTACCCCTATACAGTGAATTTGAAGCGTTTAAGGTAAGTGTACGGTAGTGTTTTGGGAGAAAATTGCTTTTTTCGAAAATCGAGCAATTCGCTGATAACTCGAGAACGGTCGAATTTTAGCGTTTGCCGTATGTTGCATCGTGTTCAGCGCATCGAATTACCCCTATACAGTGAATTTGGAGTGGTTACGGGAAGTGTACGGTAGTGTTTTGGAAGGAAAACCCGTTTATGCGATATTCGTGCGTTTCACGGGCAGAAAAGCACGTTTTTCACAGTCCTCACTGTTTTGATGATAACTCGAGAACGGTCGAATGTCAGCGTTTGCCGTATGTTGCATCGTGTTCAGCACATCGAATTACCCCTATACAGTGAATTTGAAGCGTTTAAGGGAAGTGTACGGTAGTGTTTTGGCAGAAAATTGCTTTTTTCGAAAATCGAGCAATTCGCTGATAACTCGAGAACGGTCGAATGTTAGCGTTTGCCGTATGTTGCATCGTGTTCAGCGCTTCGAATTACCCCTATACAGTGAATTTGGAGTGGTTACGGGAAGTGTACGGTAGTGTTTTGGCAGAAAATTGCTTTTTTCGAAAATCGGGCAATCCGCTGATAACTGGAGAACGGTCGAATGTTAGCGTTTGCCGTATGTTGCATCGTGTTCAGCGCATCGAATTACCCCTATACAGTGAATTTGGAGTAGTTACGGGAAGTGTACGGTAGTGTTTTGGAAGGAAAACCCGTTTATGCGATATTCGCGCGTTTCACGGGGAGAAAAGCACGTTTTACACAGTCCTCACTGTTTTGATGATAACTCAAGAACGGTCGAATGTTAGCGTTTGCCGTATGTTGCATCGTGTTCAGCACATCGAATTACCCCTATACAGTGAATTTGAAGCGTTTAAGGGAAGTGTACGGTAGTGTTTTGGCAGAAAATTGCTTTTTTCGAAAATCGAGCAATTCGCTGATAACTGGAGAACGGTCGAATGTTAGCGTTTGCCGTATGTTGCATCGTGTTCAGCACATCGAATTACCCCTATACAGTGAATTTGAAGCGTTTAAGGGAAGTGTACGGTAGTGTTTTGGCAGAAAATTGCTTTTTTCGAAAATCGAGCAATTCGCTGATAACTGGAGAACGGTCGAATGTTAGCGTTTGCCGTATGTTGCATCGTGTTCCGCGCATCGAATTACCCCTATACAGTGAATTTGGAGTGGTTACGGGAAGTGTACGGTAGTGTTTTGGAAGGAAAACCCGTTTATGCGATATTCGTGCGTTTCACGGGCAGAAAAGCACGTTTTTCACTGTCCTCACTGTTTTGATGATAACTCGAGAACGGTCGAATGTCAGCGTTTGCCGTATGTTGCATCGTGTTCAGCACATCGAATTACCCCTATACAGTGAATTTGAAGCGTTTAAGGGAAGTGTACGGTAGTGTTTTGGCAGAAAATTGCTTTTTTCGAAAATCGAGCAATTCGCTGATAACTCGAGAACGGTCGAATGTTAGCGTTTGCCGTATGTTGCATCGTGTTCAGCGCTTCGAATTACCCCTATACAGTGAATTTGGAGTGGTTACGGGAAGTGTACGGTAGTGTTTTGGCAGAAAATTGCTTTTTTCGAAAATCGGGCAATCCGCTGATAACTGGAGAACGGTCGAATGTTAGCGTTTGCCGTATGTTGCATCGTGTTCAGCGCATCGAATTACCCCTATACAGTGAATTTGGAGTGGTTACGGGAAGTGTACGGTAGTGTTTTGGAAGGAAAACCCGTTTATGCGATATTCGTGCGTTTCACGGGGAGAAAAGCACGTTTTACACAGTCCTCACTGTTTTGATGATAACTCAAGAACGGTCGAATGTTAGCGTTTGCCGTATGTTGCATCGTGTTCAGCACATCGAATTACCCCTATACAGTGAATTTGAAGCGTTTAAGGGAAGTGTACGGTAGTGTTTTGGCAGAAAATTGCTTTTTTCGAAAATCGAGCAATTCGCTGATAACTCGAGAACGGTCGAATGTTAGCGTTTGCCGTATGTTGCATCGTGTTCAGCGCATCGAATTACCCCTATACAGTGAATTTGGAGTGGTTACGGGAAGTGTACGGTAGTGTTTTGGAAGGAAAACCCGTTTATGCGATATTCGTGCGTTTCACGGGCAGAAAAGCACGTTTTACACAGTCCTCACTGTTTTCATGATAACTCAAGAACGGTCGAATGTTAGCGTTTGCCGTATGTTGCATCGTGTTCAGCACATCGAATTACCCCTATACAGTGAATTTGAAGCGTTTAAGGGAAGTGTACGGTAGTGTTCTGGCAGAAAATTGCTTTTTTCGAAAATCGAGCAATTCGCTGATAACTCGAGAACGGTCGAATGTTAGCATTTGCCGTATGTTGGATCGTGTTCAGGGCATCGAATTACCCCTATGCAGTGAATTTGAAGCGTTTAAGGGAAGTGTACTGTAGTGTTTTGGCAGAAAATTGCTTTTTTCGAAAATCGAGCAATTCGCTGATAACTCGAGAACGGTCGAATGTTAGCGTTTGCCGGATGTTGCATCGTGTTCAGCACATCGAATTACCCCTATACAGTGAAGTTGAAGCGTTTAAGGGAAGTGTACGGTAGTGTTTTGGCAGAAAATTGCTTTTTTCGAAAATCGAGCAATTCGCTGATAACTCAAGAACGGTCGAATGTTAGCGTTTGCCGTATGTTGCATCGTGTTCAGCGCATCGAATTACCCCTATACAGTGAATTTGCAGTGGTTACGGGAAGTGTACGGTAGTGTTTTGGAAGGAAAACCCGTTTATGCGATATTCGTGCGTTTCACGGGCAGAAAAGCACGTTTTACACAGTCCTCACTGTTTTGATGATAACTCAAGAACGGTCGAATGTTAGCGTTTGCCGTATGTTGCATCGTGTTCAGCACATCGAATTACCCCTATACAGTGAATTTGAAGGGTTTAAGGGAAGTGTACGGTAGTGTTTTGGCAGAAAATCGAGCAATTCGCTGATAACTGGAGAACGGTCGAATGTTAGCGTTTGCCGTATGTTGCATCGTGTTCAGCACATCGAATTACCCCTATACAGTGAATTTGAAGCGTTTAAGGGAAGTGTACGGTAGTGTTTTGGCAGAAAATTGCTTTTTTCGAAAATCGAGCAATTCGCTGATAACTGGAGAACGGTCGAATGTTAGCGTTTGCCGTATGTTGCATCGTGTTCAGCACATCGAATTACCCCTATACAGTGAATTTGAAGCGTTTAAGGGAAGTGTACGGTAGTGTTTTGGCAGAAAATTGCTTTTTTCGAAAATCGAGCAATTCGCTGATAACTCGAGAACGGTCGAATGTTAGCGTTTGCCGGATGTTGCATCGTGTTCAGCACATCGAATTACCCCTATACAGTGAATTTGAAGCGTTTAAGGGAAGTGTCCGGTAGTGTTTTGGCAGAAAATTGCTTTTTTCGAAAATCGAGCAATTCGCTGATAACTCGAGAACGGTCGAATGTTAGCGTTTGCCGTATGTTGGATCGTGTTCAGCGCATCGAATTACCCCTATACAGTGAATTTGGAGTGGTTACGGGAAGTGTACGGTAGTGTTTTGGAAGGAAAACCCGTTTACGCGATATTCGTGCGTTTCACGGGGAGAAAAGCACGTTTTACACAGTCCTCACTGTTTTGATGATAACTCAAGAACGGTCGAATGTTAGCGTTTGCCGTATGTTGCATCGTGTTCAGCACATTGAATTACCCCTATACAGTGAATTTGAAGCGTTTAAGGGAAGTGTACGGTAGTGTTTTGGCAGAAAATTGTTTTTTTCGAAAATCGAGCAATTCGCTGATAACTCGAGAACGGTCGAATGTTAGCGTTTGCCGTATGTTGCATCGTGTTCAGCGCATCGAATTACCCCTATACAGTGAATTTGGAGTAGTTACGGGAAGTGTACGGTAGTGTTTTGGAAGGAAAACCCGTTTATGCGATATTCGTGCGTTTCACGGGCAGAAAAGCACGTTTTACACAGTCCTCACTGTTTTGATGATAACTCCAGAACGGTCGAATGTTAGCGTTTGCCGTATGTTGCATCGTGTTCAGCACATCGAATTACCCCTATACAGTGAATTTGAAGCGTTTAAGGGAAGTGTACGGTAGTGTTTTGGCAGAAAATTGCTTTTTTCGAAAATCGAGCAATTCGCTGATAACTCGAGAACGGTCGAATGTTAGCGTTTGCCGTATGTTGGATCGTGTTCAGCGCATCGAATTACCCCTATACAGTGAATTTGGAGTGGTTACGGGAAGTGTACGGTAGTGTTTTGGAAGGAAAACCCGTTTATGCGATATTCGTGCGTTTCACGGGCAGAAAAGCACGTTTTACACACTCCTCACTCTTTTGATGATAACTCAAGAACGGTCGAATGTTAGCGTTTGCCGTATGTTGCATCGTGTTCAGCACATCGAATTACCCCTATACAGTGAATTTGAAGCGTTTAAGGGAAGTGTACGGTAGTGTTTTGGCAGAAAATTGCTTTTTTCGAAAATCGAGCAATTCGCTGATAACTCGAGAACGGTCGAATGTTAGCGTTTGCCGTATGTTGCATCGTGTTCAGCGCATCGAATTACCCCTATACAGTGAATTTGGAGTGGTTACGGGAAGTGTACGGTAGTGTTTTGGAAGGAAAACCCGTTTATGCGATATTCGTACGTTTCACGGGCAGAAAACACGTTTTACACAGTCCTCACTGTTTTGATGATAACTCAAGAACGGTCGAATGTTAGCGTTTGCCGTATGTTGCATCGTGTTCAGCACATCGAATTACCCCTATACAGTGAATTTGAAGGGTTTAAGGGAAGTGTACGGTAGTGTTTTGGCAGAAAATCGAGCAATTCGCTGATAACTGGAGAACGGTCGAATGTTAGCGTTTGCCGTATGTTGCATCGTGTTCAGCACATCGAATTACCCCTATACAGTGAATTTGAAGCGTTTAAGGGAAGTGTACGGTAGTGTTTTGGCAGAAAATTGCTTTTTTCGAAAATCGAGCAATTCGCTGATAACTGGAGAACGGTCGAATGTTAGCGTTTGCCGTATGTTGCATCGTGTTCAGCCCATCGAATTACCCCTATACAGTGAATTTGAAGCGTTTAAGGGAAGTGTACGGTAGTGTTTTGGCAGAAAATTGCTTTTTTCGCAAATCGAGCAATGCGCTGATAACTCGAGAACGGTCGAATGTTAGCGTTTGCCGGATGTTGCATCGTGTTCAGCACATCGAATTACCCCTATACAGTGAATTTGAAGCGTTTAAGGGAAGTGTCCGGTAGTGTTTTGGCAGAAAATTGCTTTTTTCGAAAATCGAGCAATTCGCTGATAACTCGAGAACGGTCGAATGTTAGCGTTTGCCGTATGTTGCATCGTGTTCAGCACATCGAATTACCCCTATACAGTGAATTTGAAGCGTTTAAGGGAAGTGTACGGTAGTGTTTTGGCAGAAAATTGCTTTGTCGAAAATCGAGCAATTCGCTGATAACTGGAGAACGGTCGAATGTTAGCGTTTGCCGTATGTTGCATCGTGTTCAGCACATCGAATTACCCCTATACAGTGAATTTGAAGCGTTTAAGGGAAGTGTACGGTAGTGTTTTGGCAGAAAATTGCTTTTTTCGAAAATCGAGCAATTCGCTGATAACTGGAGAACGGTCGAATGTTAGCGTTTGCCGTATGTTGCATCGTGTTCAGCACATCGAATTACCCCTATACAGTGAATTTGAAGCGTTTAAGGGAAGTGTACGGTAGTGTTTTGGCAGAAAATTGCTTTTTCGAAAATCGAGCAATTCGCTGATAACTCGAGAACGGTCGAATGTTAGCGTTTGCCGTATGTTGGATCGTGTTCAGGGCATCGAATTACCCCTATACAGTGAATTTGGAGTGGTTACGGGAAGTGTACGGTAGTGTTTTGGAAGGAAAACCCGTTTATGCGATATTCGTGCGTTTCACGGACAGAACAGCACGTTTTACACAGTCCTCACTGTTTTGATGATAACTGAAGAACGGTCGAATGTTAGCGTTTGCCGTATGCTGCATCGTGTTCAGCACATCGCATTACCCCTATACAGTGAATTTGAAGCGTTTAAGGGAAGTGTACGGTAGTGTTTTGGCAGAAAATTGCTTTTTTCGAAAATCGAGCAATTCGCTGATAACTCGAGAACGGTCGAATGTTAGCGTTTGCCGTACGTTGCATCGTGTTCAGCACATCGAATTACCCCTATACAGTGAATTTGAAGCGTTTAAGGGAAGTGTACGGTAGTGTTTTGGCAGAAAATTGCTTTTTTCGAAAATCGAGCAATTCGCTGATAACTCGAGAACGGTCGAATGTTAGCGTTTGCCGTATGTTGCATCGTGTTCAGCGCATCGAATTACCCCTATACAGTGAATTTGGAGTGGTTACGGGAAGTGTACGATAGTGTTTTGGAAGGAAAACCCGTTAATGCGATATTCGTGCGTTTCACGGGCAGAAAAGCACGTTTTTCACAGTCCTCACTGTTTTGATGATAACTCGAGAACGGTCGAATGTCAGCGTTTGCCGTATGTTGCATCGTGTTCAGCACAACGAATTACCCCTATACAGTGAATTTGAAGCGTTTAAGGGAAGTGTACGGTAGTGTTTTGGCAGAAAATTGCTTTTTTCGAAAATCGAGCAATTCGCTGATAACTGGAGAACGGTCGAATGTTAGCGTTTGCCGTATGTTGCATCGTGTTCAGCACATCGAATTACCCCTATACAGTGAATTTGAAGGGTTTAAGGGAAGTGTACGGTAGTGTTTTGGCAGAAAATCGAGCAATTCGCTGATAACTGGAGAACGGTCGAATGTTAGCGTTTGCCGTATGTTGCATCGTGTTCAGCACATCGAATTACCCCTATACAGTGAATTTGAAGCGTTTAAGGGAAGTGTACGGTAGTGTTTTGGCAGAAAATTGCTTTTTTCGAAAATCGAGCAATTCGCTGATAACTGGAGAACGGTCGAATGTTAGCGTTTGCCGTATGTTGCATCGTGTTCAGCACATCGAATTACCCCTATACAGTGAATTTGAAGCGTTTAAGGGAAGTGTACGGTAGTGTTTTGGCAGAAAATTGCTTTTTTCGAAAATCGAGCAATTCGCTGATAACTCGAGAACGGTCGAATGTTAGCGTTTGCCGGATGTTGCATCGTGTTCAGCACATCGAATTACCCCTATACAGTGAATTTGAAGCGTTTAAGGGAAGTGTCCGGTAGTGTTTTGGCAGAAAATTGCTTTTTTCGAAAATCGAGCAATTCGCTGATAACTCGAGAACGGTCGAATGTTAGCGTTTGCCGTATGTTGGATCGTGTTCAGCGCATCGAATTACCCCTATACAGTGAATTTGGAGTGGTTACGGGAAGTGTACGGTAGTGTTTTGGAAGGAAAACCCGTTTACGCGATATTCGTGCGTTTCACGGGGAGAAAAGCACGTTTTACACAGTCCTCACTGTTTTGATGATAACTCAAGAACGGTCGAATGTTAGCGTTTGCCGTATGTTGCATCGTGTTCAGCACATCGAATTACCCCTATACAGTGAATTTGAAGCGTTTAAGGGAAGTGTACGGTAGTGTTTTGGCAGAAAATTGTTTTTTTCGAAAATCGAGCAATTCGCTGATAACTCGAGAACGGTCGAATGTTAGCGTTTGCCGTATGTTGCATCGTGTTCAGCGCATCGAATTACCCCTATACAGTGAATTTGGAGTAGTTACGGGAAGTGTACGGTAGTGTTTTGGAAGGAAAACCCGTTTATGCGATATTCGTGCGTTTCACGGGCAGAAAAGCACGTTTTACACAGTCCTCACTGTTTTGATGATAACTCCAGAACGGTCGAATGTTAGCGTTTGCCGTATGTTGCATCGTGTTCAGCACATCGAATTACCCCTATACAGTGAATTTGAAGCGTTTAAGGGAAGTGTACGGTAGTGTTTTGGCAGAAAATTGCTTTTTTCGAAAATCGAGCAATTCGCTGATAACTCGAGAACGGTCGAATGTTAGCGTTTGCCGTATGTTGGATCGTGTTCAGCGCATCGAATTACCCCTATACAGTGAATTTGGAGTGGTTACGGGAAGTGTACGGTAGTGTTTTGGAAGGAAAACCCGTTTATGCGATATTCGTGCGTTTCACGGGCAGAAAAGCACGTTTTACACACTCCTCACTGTTTTGATGATAACTCAAGAACGGTCGAATGTTAGCGTTTGCCGTATGTTGCATCGTGTTCAGCACATCGAATTACCCCTATACAGTGAATTTGAAGCGTTTAAGGGAAGTGTACGGTAGTGTTTTGGCAGAAAATTGCTTTTTTCGAAAATCGAGCAATTCGCTGATAACTCGAGAACGGTCGAATGTTAGCGTTTGCCGTATGTTGCATCGTGTTCAGCGCATCGAATTACCCCTATACAGTGAATTTGGAGTGGTTACGGGAAGTGTACGGTAGTGTTTTGGAAGGAAAACCCGTTTATGCGATATTCGTACGTTTCACGGGCAGAAAACACGTTTTACACAGTCCTCACTGTTTTGATGATAACTCAAGAACGGTCGAATGTTAGCGTTTGCCGTATGTTGCATCGTGTTCAGCACATCGAATTACCCCTATACAGTGAATTTGAAGGGTTTAAGGGAAGTGTACGGTAGTGTTTTGGCAGAAAATCGAGCAATTCGCTGATAACTGGAGAACGGTCGAATGTTAGCGTTTGCCGTATGTTGCATCGTGTTCAGCACATCGAATTACCCCTATACAGTGAATTTGAAGCGTTTAAGGGAAGTGTACGGTAGTGTTTTGGCAGAAAATTGCTTTTTTCGAAAATCGAGCAATTCGCTGATAACTGGAGAACGGTCGAATGTTAGCGTTTGCCGTATGTTGCATCGTGTTCAGCCCATCGAATTACCCCTATACAGTGAATTTGAAGCGTTTAAGGGAAGTGTACGGTAGTGTTTTGGCAGAAAATTGCTTTTTTCGCAAATCGAGCAATTCGCTGATAACTCCAGAACGGTCGAATGTTAGCGTTTGCCGGATGTTGCATCGTGTTCAGCACATCGAATTACCCCTATACAGTGAATTTGAAGCGTTTAAGGGAAGTGTCCGGTAGTGTTTTGGCAGAAAATTGCTTTTTTCGAAAATCGAGCAATTCGCTGATAACTCGAGAACGGTCGAATGTTAGCGTTTGCCGTATGTTGCATCGTGTTCAGCGCATCGAATTACCCCTATACAGTGAATTTGGAGTGGTTACGGGAAGTGTACGGTAGTGTTTTGGAAGGAAAACCCGTTTATGCGATATTCGTGCGTTTCACGGGCAGAAAAGCACGTTTTACACAGTCCTCACTGTTTTGATGATAACTCAAGAACGGTCGAATGTTAGCGTTTGCCGTATGTTGCATCGTGTTCAGCACATCGAATTACCCCTATACAGTGAATTTGAAGCGTTTAAGGGAAGTGTACGGTAGTGTTTAGGCAGAAAATTGCTTTTTTCGAAAATCGAGCAATTCGCTGATAACTCGAGAACGGTCGAATGTTAGCGTTTGCCGTATGTTGCATCGTGTTCAGCGCATCGAATTACCCCTATACAGTGAATTTGGAGTGGTTACGGGAAGTGTACGGTAGTGTTTTGGAAGGAAAACCCGTTTATGCGATATTCGTGCGATTCACGGGCAGAAAACACGTTTTACACAGTCCTCACTCTTTTGATGATAACTCAAGAACGGTCGAATGTTAGCGTTTGCCGTATTTTGCATCGTGTTCAGCACATCGAATTACCCCTATACAGTGAATTTGAAGGGTTTAAGGGAAGTGTACGGTAGTGTTTTGGCAGAAAATTGCTTTGTCGAAAATCGAGCAATTCGCTGATAACTGGAGAACGGTCGAATGTTAGCGTTTGCCGTATGTTGCATCGTGTTCAGCACATCGAATTACCCCTATACAGTGAATTTGAAGCGTTTAAGGGAAGTGTACGGTAGTGTTTTGGCAGAAAATTGCTTTTTTCGAAAATCGAGCAATTCGCTGATAACTGGAGAACGGTAGAATGTTAGCGTTTGCCGTATGTTGCATCGTGTTCAGCACATCGAATTACCCCTATACAGTGAATTTGAAGCGTTTAAGGGAAGTGTACGGTAGTGTTTTGGCAGAAAATTGCTTTTTCGAAAATCGAGCAATTCGCTGATAACTCGAGAACGGTCGAATGTTAGCGTTTGCCGTATGTTGGATCGTGTTCAGGGCATCGAATTACCCCTATACAGTGAATTTGGAGTGGTTACGGGAAGTGTACGGTAGTGTTTTGGAAGGAAAACCCGTTTATGCGATATTCGTGCGTTTCACGGACAGAACAGCACGTTTTACACAGTCCTCACTGTTTTGATGATAACTGAAGAACGGTCGAATGTTAGCGTTTGCCGTATGCTGCATCGTGTTCAGCACATCGCATTACCCCTATACAGTGAATTTGAAGCGTTTAAGGGAAGTGTACGGTAGTGTTTTGGCAGAAAATTGCTTTTTTCGAAAATCGACCAATTCGCTGATAACTCGAGAACGGTCGAATGTTAGCGTTTGCCGTACGTTGCATCGTGTTCAGCACATCGAATTACCCCTATACAGTGAATTTGAAGCGTTTAAGGGAAGTGTACGGTAGTGTTTTGGCAGAAAATTGTTTTTTCGAAAATCGAGCAATTCGCTGATAACTCGAGAACGGTCGAATGTTAGCGTTTGCCGTATGTTGCATCGTGTTCAGCGCATCGAATTACCCCTATACAGTGAATTTGGAGTGGTTACGGGAAGTGTACGATAGTGTTTTGGAAGGAAAACCCGTTAATGCGATATTCGTGCGTTTCACGGGCAGAAAAGCACGTTTTTCACAGTCCTCACTGTTTTGATGATAACTCGAGAACGGTCGAATGTCAGCGTTTGCCGTATGTTGCATCGTGTTCAGCACAACGAATTACCCCTATACAGTGAATTTGAAGCGTTTAAGGGAAGTGTACGGTAGTGTTTTGGCAGAAAATTGCTTTTTTCGAAAATCGAGCAATTCGCTGATAACTGGAGAACGGTCGAATGTTAGCGTTTGCCGTATGTTGGATCGTGTTCAGCGCATCTAATTACCACTATACAGTGAATTTGAAGCGTTTAAGGGAAGTGTACGGTAGTGTTTTGGCAGAAAATTGCTTTTTTCGAAAATCGAGCAATTCGCTGATAACTCGAGAACGGTCGAATGTTAGCGTTTGCCGTATGTTGGATCGTGTTCAGCGCATCGAATTACCCCTATACAGTGAATTTGGAGTGGTTACGGGAAGTGTACGGTAGTGTTTTGGAAGGAAAACCCGTTTATGCGATATTCGTGCGTTTCACGGGCAGAAAAGCACGTTTTACACACTCCTCACTGTTTTGATGATAACTCAAGAACGGTCGAATGTTAGCGGTTGCCGTATGTTGCATCGTGTTCAGCACATCGAATTACCCCTATACAGTGAATTTGAAGCGTTTAAGGGAAGTGTACGGTAGTGTTTTGGCAGAAAATTGCTTTTTTCGAAAATCGAGCAATTCGCTGATAACTCGAGAACGGTCGAATGTTAGCATTTGCCGTATGTTGGATCGTGTTCAGGGCATCGAATTACCCCTATACAGTGAATTTGGAGTGGTTACGGGAAGTGTACGGTAGTGTTTTGGAAGGAAAACCCGTTTATGCGATATTCGTGCGTTTCACGGGCAGAAAAGCACGTTTTTCACAGTCCTCACTGTTTTGATGATAACTCGAGAACGGTCGAATGTTAGCGTTTGCCGTATGTTGCATCGTGTTCAGCACATCGAATTACCCCTATACAGTGAATTTGAAGCGTTTAAGGGAAGTGTACGGTAGTGTTTTGGCAGAAAATTGCTTTTTTCGAAAATCGAGCAATTCGCTGATAACTGGAGAACGGTCGAATGTTAGCGTTTGCCGTATGTTGCATCGTGTTCAGCACATCGAATTACCCCTATACAGTGAATTTGAAGCGTTTAAGGGAAGTGTACGGTAGTGTTTTGGCAGAAAATTGCTTTTTTCGAAAATCGAGCAATTCGCTGATAACTCCAGAACGGTCGAATGTTAGCGTTTGCCGTATGTTGCATCGTGTTCAGCACATCGAATTACCCCTATACAGTGAATTTGAAGCGTTTAAGGGAAGTGTACGGTAGTGTTTTGGCAGAAAATTGCTTTTTTCGAAAATCGAGCAATTCGCTGATAACTCGAGAACGGTCGAATGTTAGCGTTTGCCGTATGTTGGATCGTGTTCAGCGCATCGAATTACCCCTATACAGTGAATTTGGAGTGGTTACGGGAAGTGTACGGTAGTGTTTTGGAAGGAAAACCCGTTTATGCGATATTCGTGCGTTTCACGGGCAGAAAAGCACGTTTTACACACTCCTCACTGTTTTGATGATAACTCAAGAACGGTCGAATGTTAGCGTTTGCCGTATGTTGCATCGTGTTCAGCACATCGAATTACCCCTATACAGTGAATTTGAAGCGTTTAAGGGAAGTGTACGGTAGTGTTTTGGCAGAAAATTGCTTTTTTCGAAAATCGAGCAATTCGCTGATAACTCGAGAACGGTCGAATGTTAGCGTTTGCCGTATGTTGCATCGTGTTCAGCGCATCGAATTACCCCTATACAGTGAATTTGGAGTGGTTACGGGAAGTGTACGGTAGTGTTTTGGAAGGAAAACCCGTTTATGCGATATTCGTACGTTTCACGGGCAGAAAACACGTTTTACACAGTCCTCACTGTTTTGATGATAACTCAAGAACGGTCGAATGTTAGCGTTTGCCGTATGTTGCATCGTGTTCAGCACATCGAATTACCCCTATACAGTGAATTTGAAGGGTTTAAGGGAAGTGTACGGTAGTGTTTTGGCAGAAAATCGAGCAATTCGCTGATAACTGGAGAACGGTCGAATGTTAGCGTTTGCCGTATGTTGCATCGTGTTCAGCACATCGAATTACCCCTATACAGTGAATTTGAAGCGTTTAAGGGAAGTGTACGGTAGTGTTTTGGCAGAAAATTGCTTTTTTCGAAAATCGAGCAATTCGCTGATAACTGGAGAACGGTCGAATGTTAGCGTTTGCCGTATGTTGCATCGTGTTCAGCCCATCGAATTACCCCTATACAGTGAATTTGAAGCGTTTAAGGGAAGTGTACGGTAGTGTTTTGGCAGAAAATTGCTTTTTTCGCAAATCGAGCAATTCGCTGATAACTCGAGAACGGTCGAATGTTAGCGTTTGCCGGATGTTGCATCGTGTTCAGCACATCGAATTACCCCTATACAGTGAATTTGAAGCGTTTAAGGGAAGTGTACGGTAGTGTTTTGGCAGAAAATTGCTTTTTTCGAAAATCGAGCAATTCGCTGATAACTGGAGAACGGTCGAATGTTAGCGTTTGCCGTATGTTGCATCGTGTTCAGCACATCGAATTACCCCTATACAGTGAATTTGAAGCGTTTAAGGGAAGTGTACGGTAGTGTTTTGGCAGAAAATTGCTTTTTTCGAAAATCGAGCAATTCGCTGATAACTGGAGAACGGTCGAATGTTAGCGTTTGCCGTATGTTGGATCGTGTTCAGCGCATCTAATTACCCCTATATAGTGAATTTGAAGCGTTTAAGGGAAGTGTACGGTAGTGTTTTGGCAGAAAATTGCTTTTTTCGAAAATCGAGCAATTCGCTGATAACTCGAGAACGGTCGAATGTTAGCGTTTGCCGTATGTTGCATCGTGTTCAGCGCATCGAATTACCCCTATACAGTGAATTTGGAGTGGTTACGGGAAGTGTACGGTAGTGTTTTGGAAGGAAAACCCGTTTATGCGATATTCGTGCGTTTCACGGGCAGAAAAGCACGTTTTACACAGTCCTCACTGTTTTGATGATAACTCAAGAACGGTCGAATGTTAGCGTTTGCCGTATGTTGCATCGTGTTCAGCACATCGAATTACCCCTATACAGTGAATTTGAAGCGTTTAAGGGAAGTGTACGGTAGTGTTTAGGCAGAAAATTGCTTTTTTCGAAAATCGAGCAATTCGCTGATAACTCGAGAACGGTCGAATGTTAGCGTTTGCCGTATGTTGCATCGTGTTCAGCGCATCGAATTACCCCTATACAGTGAATTTGGAGTGGTTACGGGAAGTGTACGGTAGTGTTTTGGAAGGAAAACCCGTTTATGCGATATTCGTGCGATTCACGGGCAGAAAACACGTTTTACACAGTCCTCACTCTTTTGATGATAACTCAAGAACGGTCGAATGTTAGCGTTTGCCGTATTTTGCATCGTGTTCAGCACATCGAATTACCCCTATACAGTGAATTTGAAGGGTTTAAGGGAAGTGTACGGTAGTGTTTTGGCAGAAAATTGCTTTGTCGAAAATCGAGCAATTCGCTGATAACTGGAGAACGGTCGAATGTTAGCGTTTGCCGTATGTTGCATCGTGTTCAGCACATCGAATTACCCCTATACAGTGAATTTGAAGCGTTTAAGGGAAGTGTACGGTAGTGTTTTGGCAGAAAATTGCTTTTTTCGAAAATCGAGCAATTCGCTGATAACTGGAGAACGGTCGAATGTTAGCGTTTGCCGTATGTTGCATCGTGTTCAGCACATCGAATTACCCCTATACAGTGAATTTGAAGCGTTTAAGGGAAGTGTACGGTAGTGTTTTGGCAGAAAATTGCTTTTTTCGAAAATCGAGCAATTCGCTGATAACTCGAGAACGGTCGAATGTTAGCGTTTGCCGTATGTTGGATCGTGTTCAGGGCATCGAATTACCCCTATACAGTGAATTTGGAGTGGTTACGGGAAGTGTACGGTAGTGTTTTGGAAGGAAAACCCGTTTATGCGATATTCGTGCGTTTCACGGACAGAACAGCACGTTTTACACAGTCCTCACTGTTTTGATGATAACTGAAGAACGGTCGAATGTTAGCGTTTGCCGTATGCTGCATCGTGTTCAGCACATCGCATTACCCCTATACAGTGAATTTGAAGCGTTTAAGGGAAGTGTACGGTAGTGTTTTGGCAGAAAATTGCTTTTTTCGAAAATCGAGCAATTCGCTGATAACTCGAGAACGGTCGAATGTTAGCGTTTGCCGTACGTTGCATCGTGTTCAGCACATCGAATTACCCCTATACAGTGAATTTGAAGCGTTTAAGGGAAGTGTACGGTAGTGTTTTGGCAGAAAATTGCTTTTTTCGCAAATCGAGCAATTCGCTGATAACTCGAGAACGGTCGAATGTTAGCGTTTGCCGGATGTTGCATCGTGTTCAGCACATCGAATTACCCCTATACAGTGAATTTGAAGCGTTTAAGGGAAGTGTCCGGTAGTGTTTTGGCAGAAAATTGCTTTTTTCGAAAATCGAGCAATTCGCTGATAACTCGAGAACGGTCGAATGTTAGCGTTTGCCGTATGTTGCATCGTGTTCAGCGCATCGAATTACCCCTATACAGTGAATTTGAAGCGTTTAAGGGAAGTGTACGGTAGTGTTTTGGCAGAAAATTGCTTTTTTCGAAAATCGAGCAATTCGCTGATAACTGGAGAACGGTCGAATGTTAGCGTTTGCCGTATGTTGCATCGTGTTCAGCACATCGAATTACCCCTATACAGTGAATTTGAAGCGTTTAAGGGAAGTGTACGGTAGTGTTTTGGCAGAAAATTGCTTTTTTCGAAAATCGAGCAATTCGCTGATAACTGGAGAACGGTCGAATGTTAGCGTTTGCCGTATGTTAGATCGTGTTCAGCGCATCTAATTACCCCTATATAGTGAATTTGAAGCGTTTAAGGGAAGTGTACGGTAGTGTTTTGGCAGAAAATTGCTTTTTTCGAAAATCGAGCAATTCGCTGATAACTCGAGAACGGTCGAATGTTAGCGTTTGCCGTATGTTGCATCGTGTTCAGCGCATCGAATTACCCCTATACAGTGAATTTGGAGTGGTTACGGGAAGTGTACGGTAGTGTTTTGGAAGGAAAACCCGTTTATGCGATATTCGTGCGTTTCACGGGCAGAAAAGCACGTTTTACACAGTCCTCACTGTTTTGATGATAACTCAAGAACGGTCGAATGTTAGCGTTTGCCGTATGTTGCATCGTGTTCAGCACATCGAATTACCCCTATACAGTGAATTTGAAGCGTTTAAGGGAAGTGTACGGTAGTGTTTAGGCAGAAAATTGCTTTTTTCGAAAATCGAGCAATTCGCTGATAACTCGAGAACGGTCGAATGTTAGCGTTTGCCGTATGTTGCATCGTGTTCAGCGCATCGAATTACCCCTATACAGTGAATTTGGAGTGGTTACGGGAAGTGTACGGTAGTGTTTTGGAAGGAAAACCCGTTTATGCGATATTCGTGCGTTTCACGGGCAGAAAAGCACGTTTTACACAGTCCTCACTGTTTTGATGATAACTCAAGAACGGTCGAATGTTAGCGTTTGCCGTATGTTGCATCGTGTTCAGCACATCGAATTACCCCTATACAGTGAATTTGAAGCGTTTAAGGGAAGTGTACGGTAGTGTTTAGGCAGAAAATTGCTTTTTTCGAAAATCGAGCAATTCGCTGATAACTCGAGAACGGTCGAATGTTAGCGTTTGCCGTATGTTGCATCGTGTTCAGCGCATCGAATTACCCCTATACAGTGAATTTGGAGTGGTTACGGGAAGTGTACGGTAGTGTTTTGGAAGGAAAACCCGTTTATGCGATATTCGTGCGATTCACGGGCAGAAAACACGTTTTACACAGTCCTCACTCTTTTGATGATAACTCAAGAACGGTCGAATGTTAGCGTTTGCCGTATTTTGCATCGTGTTCAGCACATCGAATTACCCCTATACAGTGAATTTGAAGGGTTTAAGGGAAGTGTACGGTAGTGTTTTGGCAGAAAATTGCTTTGTCGAAAATCGAGCAATTCGCTGATAACTGGAGAACGGTCGAATGTTAGCGTTTGCCGTATGTTGCATCGTGTTCAGCACATCGAATTACCCCTATACAGTGAATTTGAAGCGTTTAAGGGAAGTGTACGGTAGTGTTTTGGCAGAAAATTGCTTTTTTTCGAAAATCGAGCAATTCGCTGATAACTGGAGAACGGTAGAATGTTAGCGTTTGCCGTATGTTGCATCGTGTTCAGCACATCGAATTACCCCTATACAGTGAATTTGAAGCGTTTAAGGGAAGTGTACGGTAGTGTTTTGGCAGAAAATTGCTTTTTCGAAAATCGAGCAATTCGCTGATAACTCGAGAACGGTCGAATGTTAGCGTTTGCCGTATGTTGGATCGTGTTCAGGGCATCGAATTACCCCTATACAGTGAATTTGGAGTGGTTACGGGAAGTGTACGGTAGTGTTTTGGAAGGAAAACCCGTTTATGCGATATTCGTGCGTTTCACGGACAGAACAGCACGTTTTACACAGTCCTCACTGTTTTGATGATAACTGAAGAACGGTCGAATGTTAGCGTTTGCCGTATGCTGCATCGTGTTCAGCACATCGCATTACCCCTATACAGTGAATTTGAAGCGTTTAAGGGAAGTGTACGGTAGTGTTTTGGCAGAAAATTGCTTTTTTCGAAAATCGAGCAATTCGCTGATAACTCGAGAACGGTCGAATGTTAGCGTTTGCCGTACGTTGCATCGTGTTCAGCACATCGAATTACCCCTATACAGTGAATTTGAAGCGTTTAAGGGAAGTGTACGGTAGTGTTTTGGCAGAAAATTGCTTTTTTCGAAAATCGAGCAATTCGCTGATAACTCGAGAACGGTCGAATGTTAGCGTTTGCCGTATGTTGCATCGTGTTCAGCGCATCGAATTACCCCTATACAGTGAATTTGGAGTGGTTACGGGAAGTGTACGATAGTGTTTTGGAAGGAAAACCCGTTAATGCGATATTCGTGCGTTTCACGGGCAGAAAAGCACGTTTTTCACAGTCCTCACTGTTTTGATGATAACTCGAGAACGGTCGAATGTCAGCGTTTGCCGTATGTTGCATCGTGTTCAGCACAACGAATTACCCCTATACAGTGAATTTGAAGCGTTTAAGGGAAGTGTACGGTAGTGTTTTGGCAGAAAATTGCTTTTTTCGAAAATCGAGCAATTCGCTGATAACTGGAGAACGGTCGAATGTTAGCGTTTGCCGTATGTTGGATCGTGTTCAGCGCATCTAATTACCCCTATACAGTGAATTTGAAGCGTTTAAGGGAAGTGTACGGTAGTGTTTTGGCAGAAAATTGCTTTTTTCGAAAATCGAGCAATTCGCTGATAACTCGAGAACGGTCGAATGTTAGCGTTTGCCGTATGTTGGATCGTGTTCAGCGCATCGAATTACCCCTATACAGTGAATTTGGAGTGGTTACGGGAAGTGTACGGTAGTGTTTTGGAAGGAAAACCCGTTTATGCGATATTCGTGCGTTTCACGGGCAGAAAAGCACGTTTTACACACTCCTCACTGTTTTGATGATAACTCAAGAACGGTCGAATGTTAGCGGTTGCCGTATGTTGCATCGTGTTCAGCACATCGAATTACCCCTATACAGTGAATTTGAAGCGTTTAAGGGAAGTGTACGGTAGTGTTTTGGCAGAAAATTGCTTTTTTCGAAAATCGAGCAATTCGCTGATAACTCGAGAACGGTCGAATGTTAGCATTTGCCGTATGTTGGATCGTGTTCAGGGCATCGAATTACCCCTATACAGTGAATTTGGAGTGGTTACGGGAAGTGTACGGTAGTGTTTTGGAAGGAAAACCCGTTTATGCGATATTCGTGCGTTTCACGGGCAGAAAAGCACGTTTTACACAGTCCTCACTGTTTTGATGATAACTCAAGAACGGTAGAATGTTAGCGTTTGCCGGATGTTGCATCGTGTTCAGCACATCGAATTACCCCTATACAGTGAATTTGAAGCGTTTAAGGGAAGTGTACGGTAGGGTTTTGGCAGAAAATTGCTTTTTTCGAAAATCGAGCAATTCGTTGATAACTCGAGAACGGTCGAATGTTAGCGTTTGCCGTATGGTGCATCGTGTTCAGCGCATCGAATTACCCCTATACAGTGAATTTGGAGTGGTTACGGGAAGTGTACGGTAGTGTTTTGGAAGGAAAACCCGTTTATGCGATATTCGTGCGTTTCACGGGCAGAAAAGCACGTTTTTCACAGTCCTCACTGTTTTGATGATAACTCGAGAACGGTCGAATGTTAGCGTTTGCCGTATGTTGCATCGTGTTCAGCACATCGAATTACCCCTATACAGTGAATTTGAAGCGTTTAAGGGAAGTGTACGGTAGTGTTTTGGCAGAAAATTGCTTTTTTCGAAAATCGAGCAATTCGCTGATAACTGGAGAACGGTCGAATGTTAGCGTTTGCCGTATGTTGCATCGTGTTCAGCACATCGAATTACCCCTATACAGTGAATTTGAAGCGTTTAAGGGAAGTGTACGGTAGTGTTTTGGCAGAAAATTGCTTTTTTCGAAAATCGAGCAATTCGCTGATAACTCCAGAACGGTCGAATGTTAGCGTTTGCCGTATGTTGCATCGTGTTCAGCACATCGAATTACCCCTATACAGTGAATTTGAAGCGTTTAAGGGAAGTGTACGGTAGTGTTTTGGCAGAAAATTGCTTTTTTCGAAAATCGAGCAATTCGCTGATAACTCGAGAACGGTCGAATGTTAGCGTTTGCCGTATGTTGGATCGTGTTCAGCGCATCGAATTACTCCTATACAGTGAATTTGGAGTGGTTACGGGAAGTGTACGGTAGTGTTTTGGAAGGAAAACCCGTTTATGCGATATTCGTGCGTTTCACGGGCAGAAAAGCACGTTTTTCACAGTCCTCACTGTTTTGATGATAACTCGAGAACGGTCGAATGTTAGCGTTTGCCGTATGTTGCATCGTGTTCAGCACATCGAATTACCCCTATACAGTGAATTTGAAGCGTTTAAGGGAAGTGTACGGTAGTGTTTTGGCAGAAAATTGCTTTTTTCGAAAATCGAGCAATTCGCTGATAACTGGAGAACGGTCGAATGTTAGCGTTTGCCGTATGTTGCATCGTGTTCAGCACATCGAATTACCCCTATACAGTGAATTTGAAGCGTTTAAGGGAAGTGTACGGTAGTGTTTTGGCAGAAAATTGCTTTTTTCGAAAATCGAGCAATTCGCTGATAACTCCAGAACGGTCGAATGTTAGCGTTTGCCGTATGTTGCATCGTGTTCAGCACATCGAATTACCCCTATACAGTGAATTTGAAGCGTTTAAGGGAAGTGTACGGTAGTGTTTTGGCAGAAAATTGCTTTTTTCGAAAATCGAGCAATTCGCTGATAACTCGAGAACGGTCGAATGTTAGCGTTTGCCGTATGTTGGATCGTGTTCAGCGCATCGAATTACTCCTATACAGTGAATTTGGAGTGGTTACGGGAAGTGTACGGTAGTGTTTTGGAAGGAAAACCCGTTTATGCGATATTCGTGCGTTTCACGGGCAGAAAAGCACGTTTTACACACTCCTCACTGTTTTGATGATAACTCAAGAACGGTCGAATGTTAGCGTTTGCCGTATGTTGCATCGTGTTCAGCACATCGAATTACCCCTATACAGTGAATTTGAAGCGTTTAAGGGAAGTGTACGGTAGTGTTTTGGCAGAAAATTGCTTTTTTCGAAAATCGAGCAATTCGCTGATAACTCGAGAACGGTCGAATGTTAGCGTTTGCCGTATGTTGCATCGTGTTCAGCGCATCGAATTACCCCTATACAGTGAATTTGGAGTGGTTACGGGAAGTGTACGGTAGTGTTTTGGAAGGAAAACCCGTTTATGCGATATTCGTACGTTTCACGGGCAGAAAACACGTTTTACACAGTCCTCACTGTTTTGATGATAACTCAAGAACGGTCGAATGTTAGCGTTTGCCGTATGTTGCATCGTGTTCAGCACATCGAATTACCCCTATACAGTGAATTTGAAGGGTTTAAGGGAAGTGTACGGTAGTGTTTTGGCAGAAAATCGAGCAATTCGCTGATAACTGGAGAACGGTCGAATGTTAGCGTTTGCCGTATGTTGCATCGTGTTCAGCACATCGAATTACCCCTATACAGTGAATTTGAAGCGTTTAAGGGAAGTGTACGGTAGTGTTTTGGCAGAAAATTGCTTTTTTCGAAAATCGAGCAATTCGCTGATAACTGGAGAACGGTCGAATGTTAGCGTTTGCCGTATGTTGCATCGTGTTCAGCCCATCGAATTACCCCTATACAGTGAATTTGAAGCGTTTAAGGGAAGTGTACGGTAGTGTTTTGGCAGAAAATTGCTTTTTTCGCAAATCGAGCAATTCGCTGATAACTCGAGAACGGTCGAATGTTAGCGTTTGCCGGATGTTGCATCGTGTTCAGCACATCGAATTACCCCTATACAGTGAATTTGAAGCGTTTAAGGGAAGTGTCCGGTAGTGTTTTGGCAGAAAATTGCTTTTTTCGAAAATCGAGCAATTCGCTGATAACTCGAGAACGGTCGAATGTTAGCGTTTGCCGTATGTTGGATCGTGTTCAGCGCATCTAATTACCCCTATATAGTGAATTTGAAGCGTTTAAGGGAAGTGTACGGTAGTGTTTTGGCAGAAAATTGCTTTTTTCGAAAATCGAGCAATTCGCTGATAACTCGAGAACGGTCGAATGTTAGCGTTTGCCGTATGTTGCATCGTGTTCAGCGCATCGAATTACCCCTATACAGTGAATTTGGAGTGGTTACGGGAAGTGTACGGTAGTGTTTTGGAAGGAAAACCCGTTTATGCGATATTCGTGCGTTTCACGGGCAGAAAAGCACGTTTTACACAGTCCTCACTGTTTTGATGATAACTCAAGAACGGTCGAATGTTAGCGTTTGCCGTATGTTGCATCGTGTTCAGCACATCGAATTACCCCTATACAGTGAATTTGAAGCGTTTAAGGGAAGTGTACGGTAGTGTTTAGGCAGAAAATTGCTTTTTTCGAAAATCGAGCAATTCGCTGATAACTCGAGAACGGTCGAATGTTAGCGTTTGCCGTATGTTGCATCGTGTTCAGCGCATCGAATTACCCCTATACAGTGAATTTGGAGTGGTTACGGGAAGTGTACGGTAGTGTTTTGGAAGGAAAACCCGTTTATGCGATATTCGTGCGATTCACGGGCAGAAAACACGTTTTACACAGTCCTCACTCTTTTGATGATAACTCAAGAACGGTCGAATGTTAGCGTTTGCCGTATTTTGCATCGTGTTCAGCACATCGAATTACCCCTATACAGTGAATTTGAAGGGTTTAAGGGAAGTGTACGGTAGTGTTTTGGCAGAAAATTGCTTTGTCGAAAATCGAGCAATTCGCTGATAACTGGAGAACGGTCGAATGTTAGCGTTTGCCGTATGTTGCATCGTGTTCAGCACATCGAATTACCCCTATACAGTGAATTTGAAGCGTTTAAGGGAAGTGTACGGTAGTGTTTTGGCAGAAAATTGCTTTTTTCGAAAATCGAGCAATTCGCTGATAACTGGAGAACGGTCGAATGTTAGCGTTTGCCGTATGTTGCATCGTGTTCAGCACATCGAATTACCCCTATACAGTGAATTTGAAGCGTTTAAGGGAAGTGTACGGTAGTGTTTTGGCAGAAAATTGCTTTTTTCGAAAATCGAGCAATTCGCTGATAACTCGAGAACGGTCGAATGTTAGCGTTTGCCGTATGTTGGATCGTGTTCAGGGCATCGAATTACCCCTATACAGTGAATTTGGAGTGGTTACGGGAAGTGTACGGTAGTGTTTTGGAAGGAAAACCCGTTTATGCGATATTCGTGCGTTTCACGGACAGAACAGCACGTTTTACACAGTCCTCACTGTTTTGATGATAACTGAAGAACGGTCGAATGTTAGCGTTTGCCGTATGCTGCATCGTGTTCAGCACATCGCATTACCCCTATACAGTGAATTTGAAGCGTTTAAGGGAAGTGTACGGTAGTGTTTTGGCAGAAAATTGCTTTTTTCGAAAATCGAGCAATTCGCTGATAACTCGAGAACGGTCGAATGTTAGCGTTTGCCGTACGTTGCATCGTGTTCAGCACATCGAATTACCCCTATACAGTGAATTTGAAGCGTTTAAGGGAAGTGTACGGTAGTGTTTTGGCAGAAAATTGCTTTTTTCGCAAATCGAGCAATTCGCTGATAACTCGAGAACGGTCGAATGTTAGCGTTTGCCGGATGTTGCATCGTGTTCAGCACATCGAATTACCCCTATACAGTGAATTTGAAGCGTTTAAGGGAAGTGTCCGGTAGTGTTTTGGCAGAAAATTGCTTTTTTCGAAAATCGAGCAATTCGCTGATAACTCGAGAACGGTCGAATGTTAGCGTTTGCCGTATGTTGCATCGTGTTCAGCGCATCGAATTACCCCTATACAGTGAATTTGAAGCGTTTAAGGGAAGTGTACGGTAGTGTTTTGGCAGAAAATTGCTTTTTTCGAAAATCGAGCAATTCGCTGATAACTGGAGAACGGTCGAATGTTAGCGTTTGCCGTATGTTGCATCGTGTTCAGCACATCGAATTACCCCTATACAGTGAATTTGAAGCGTTTAAGGGAAGTGTACGGTAGTGTTTTGGCAGAAAATTGCTTTTTTCGAAAATCGAGCAATTCGCTGATAACTGGAGAACGGTCGAATGTTAGCGTTTGCCGTATGTTAGATCGTGTTCAGCGCATCTAATTACCCCTATATAGTGAATTTGAAGCGTTTAAGGGAAGTGTACGGTAGTGTTTTGGCAGAAAATTGCTTTTTTCGAAAATCGAGCAATTCGCTGATAACTCGAGAACGGTCGAATGTTAGCGTTTGCCGTATGTTGCATCGTGTTCAGCGCATCGAATTACCCCTATACAGTGAATTTGGAGTGGTTACGGGAAGTGTACGGTAGTGTTTTGGAAGGAAAACCCGTTTATGCGATATTCGTGCGTTTCACGGGCAGAAAAGCACGTTTTACACAGTCCTCACTGTTTTGATGATAACTCAAGAACGGTCGAATGTTAGCGTTTGCCGTATGTTGCATCGTGTTCAGCACATCGAATTACCCCTATACAGTGAATTTGAAGCGTTTAAGGGAAGTGTACGGTAGTGTTTAGGCAGAAAATTGCTTTTTTCGAAAATCGAGCAATTCGCTGATAACTCGAGAACGGTCGAATGTTAGCGTTTGCCGTATGTTGCATCGTGTTCAGCGCATCGAATTACCCCTATACAGTGAATTTGGAGTGGTTACGGGAAGTGTACGGTAGTGTTTTGGAAGGAAAACCCGTTTATGCGATATTCGTGCGATTCACGGGCAGAAAACACGTTTTACACAGTCCTCACTCTTTTGATGATAACTCAAGAACGGTCGAATGTTAGCGTTTGCCGTATTTTGCATCGTGTTCAGCACATCGAATTACCCCTATACAGTGAATTTGAAGGGTTTAAGGGAAGTGTACGGTAGTGTTTTGGCAGAAAATTGCTTTGTCGAAAATCGAGCAATTCGCTGATAACTGGAGAACGGTCGAATGTTAGCGTTTGCCGTATGTTGCATCGTGTTCAGCACATCGAATTACCCCTATACAGTGAATTTGAAGCGTTTAAGGGAAGTGTACGGTAGTGTTTTGGCAGAAAATTGCTTTTTTCGAAAATCGAGCAATTCGCTGATAACTGGAGAACGGTCGAATGTTAGCGTTTGCCGTATGTTGCATCGTGTTCAGCACATCGAATTACCCCTATACAGTGAATTTGAAGCGTTTAAGGGAAGTGTACGGTAGTGTTTTGGCAGAAAATTGCTTTTTTCGAAAATCGAGCAATTCGCTGATAACTCGAGAACGGTCGAATGTTAGCGTTTGCCGTATGTTGGATCGTGTTCAGGGCATCGAATTACCCCTATACAGTGAATTTGGAGTGGTTACGGGAAGTGTACGGTAGTGTTTTGGAAGGAAAACCCGTTTATGCGATATTCGTGCGTTTCACGGACAGAACAGCACGTTTTACACAGTCCTCACTGTTTTGATGATAACTGAAGAACGGTCGAATGTTAGCGTT
Source organism: Asobara japonica (assembly GCA_026005395.1). Classification (NCBI taxonomy): domain Eukaryota; kingdom Metazoa; phylum Arthropoda; class Insecta; order Hymenoptera; family Braconidae; genus Asobara; species Asobara japonica. The sequence continues at coordinate 78,129 of BQMI01000131.1, forward strand.
TGCCGTATGCTGCATCGTGTTCAGCACATCGCATTACCCCTATACAGTGAATTTGAAGCGTTTAAGGGAAGTGTACGGTAGTGTTTTGGCAGAAAATTGCTTTTTTCGAAAATCGAGCAATTCGCTGATAACTCGAGAACGGTCGAATGTTAGCGTTTGCCGTACGTTGCATCGTGTTCAGCACATCGAATTACCCCTATACAGTGAATTTGAAGCGTTTAAGGGAAGTGTACGGTAGTGTTTTGGCAGAAAATTGCTTTTTTCGAAAATCGAGCAATTCGCTGATAACTCGAGAACGGTCGAATGTTAGCGTTTGCCGTATGTTGCATCGTGTTCAGCGCATCGAATTACCCCTATACAGTGAATTTGGAGTGGTTACGGGAAGTGTACGATAGTGTTTTGGAAGGAAAACCCGTTAATGCGATATTCGTGCGTTTCACGGGCAGAAAAGCACGTTTTTCACAGTCCTCACTGTTTTGATGATAACTCGAGAACGGTCGAATGTCAGCGTTTGCCGTATGTTGCATCGTGTTCAGCACAACGAATTACCCCTATACAGTGAATTTGAAGCGTTTAAGGGAAGTGTACGGTAGTGTTTTGGCAGAAAATTGCTTTTTTCGAAAATCGAGCAATTCGCTGATAACTGGAGAACGGTCGAATGTTAGCGTTTGCCGTATGTTGCATCGTGTTCAGCGCATCGAATTACCCCTATACAGTGAATTTGGAGTGGTTACGGGAAGTGTACGGTAGTGTTTTGGAAGGAAAACCCGTTTATGCGATATTCGTGCGTTTCACGGGCAGAAAACACGTTTTACACAGTCCTCACTGTTTTGATGATAACTCAAGAACGGTCGAATGTTAGCGTTTGCCGTATGTTGCATCGTGTTCAGCACATCGAATTACCCCTATACAGTGAATTTGAAGGGTTTAAGGGAAGTGTACGGTAGTGTTTTGGCAGAAAATCGAGCAATTCGCTGATAACTGGAGAACGGTCGAATGTTAGCGTTTGCCGTATGTTGCATCGTGTTCAGCACATCGAATTACCCCTATACAGTGAATTTGAAGCGTTTAAGGGAAGTGTACGGTAGTGTTTTGGCAGAAAATTGCTTTTTTCGAAAATCGAGCAATTCGCTGATAACTGGAGAACGGTCGAATGTTAGCGTTTGCCGTATGTTGCATCGTGTTCAGCCCATCGAATTACCCCTATACAGTGAATTTGAAGCGTTTAAGGGAAGTGTACGGTAGTGTTTTGGCAGAAAATTGCTTTTTTCGCAAATCGAGCAATTCGCTGATAACTCGAGAACGGTCTAATGTTAGCGTTTGCCGGATGTTGCATCGTGTTCAGCACATCGAATTACCCCTATACAGTGAATTTGAAGCGTTTAAGGGAAGTGTCCGGTAGTGTTTTGGCAGAAAATTGCTTTTTTCGAAAATCGAGCAATTCGCTGATAACTCGAGAACGGTCGAATGTTAGCGTTTGCCGTATGTTGCATCGTGTTCAGCGCATCGAATTACCCCTATACAGTGAATTTGGAGTAGTTACGGGAAGTGTACGGTAGTGTTTTGGAAGGAAAACCCGTTTATTCGATATTCGTGCGTTTCACGGGCAGAAAAGCACGTTTTACACAGTCCTCACTGTTTTGATGATAACTCCAGAACGGTCGAATGTTAGCGTTTGCCGTATGTTGCATCGTGTTCAGCACATCGAATTACCCCTATACAGTGAATTTGAAGCGTTTAATGGAAGTGTACGGTAGTGTTTTGGCAGAAAATTGCTTTTTTTCGAAAATCGAGCAATTCGCTGATAACTCGAGAACGGTCGAATGTTAGCGTTTGCCGTATGTTGGATCGTGTTCAGCGCATCGAATTACCCCTATACAGTGAATTTGGAGTGGTTACGGGAAGTGTACGGTAGTGTTTTGGAAGGAAAACCCGTTTATGCGATATTCGTGCGTTTCACGGGGAGAAAAGCACGTTTTACACAGTCCTCACTGTTTTGATGATAACTCAAGAACGGTCGAATGTTAGCGTTTGCCGTATGTTGCATCGTGTTCAGCACATCGAATTACCCCTATACAGTGAATTTGAAGCGTTTAAGGGAAGTGTACGGTAGTGTTTTGGCAGAAAATTGCTTTTTTCGAAAATCGAGCAATTCGCTGATAACTCGAGAACGGTCGAATGTTAGCGTTTGCCGTATGTTGCATCGTGTTCAGCGCATCGAATTACCCCTATACAGTGAATTTGGAGTGGTTACGGGAAGTGTACGGTAGTGTTTTGGAAGGAAAACCCGTTTATGCGATATTCGTGCGTTTCACGGGCAGAAAAGCACGTTTTACACAGTCCTCACTGTTTTCATGATAACTCAAGAACGGTCGAATGTTAGCGTTTGCCGTATGTTGCATCGTGTTCAGCACATCGAATTACCCCTATACAGTGAATTTGAAGCGTTTAAGGGAAGTGTACGGTAGTGTTTTGGCAGAAAATTGCTTTTTTCGAAAATCGAGCAATTCGCTGATAACTCGAGAACGGTCGAATGTTAGCGTTTGCCGTATGTTGCATCGTGTTCAGCGCATCGAATTACCCCTATACAGTGAATTTGGAGTGGTTACGGGAAGTGTACGGTAGTGTTTTGGAAGGAAAACCCGTTTATGCGATATTCGTGCGATTCACGGGCAGAAAACACGTTTTACACAGTCCTCACTGTTTTGATGATAACTCAAGAACGGTCGAATGTTAGCGTTTGCCGTATTTTGCATCGTGTTCAGCACATCGAATTACCCCTATACAGTGAATTTGAAGGGTTTAAGGGAAGTGTACGGTAGTGTTTTGGCAGAAAATTGCTTTTTTCGAAAATCGAGCAATTCGCTGATAACTGGAGAACGGTCGAATGTTAGCGTTTGCCGTATGTTGCATCGTGTTCAGCACATAGAATTACCCCTATACAGTGAATTTGAAGCGTTTAAGGGAAGTGTACGGTAGTGTTTTGGCAGAAAATTGCTTTTGTCGAAAATCGAGCAATTCGCTGATAACTGGAGAACGGTCGAATGTTAGCGTTTGCCGTATGTTGCGTCGTGTTCAGCACATCGAATTACCCCTATACAGTGAATTTGAAGCGTTTAAGGGAAGTGTACGGTAGTGTTTTGGCAGAAAATTGCTTTTTTCGAAAATCGAGCAATTCGCTGATAACTGGAGAACGGTCGAATGTTAGCGTTTGCCGTATGTTGCATCGTGTTCAGCGCTTCGAATTACCCCTATACAGTGAATTTGGAGTGGTTACGGGAAGTGTACGGTAGTGTTTTGGCAGAAAATTGCTTTTTTCGAAAATCGGGCAATCCGCTGATAACTGGAGAACGGTCGAATGTTAGCGTTTGCCGTATGTTGCATCGTGTTCAGCGCATCGAATTACCCCTATACAGTGAATTTGAAGCGTTTAAGGGAAGTGTACGGTAGTGTTTTGGCAGAAAATTGCTTTTTTCGAAAATCGAGCAATTCGCTGATAACTCGAGAACGGTCGAATGTTAGCGTTTGCCGTATGTTGCATCGTGTTCAGCGCATCGAATTACCCCTATACAGTGAATTTGGAGTGGTTACGGGAAGTGTACGATAGTGTTTTGGAAGGAAAACCCGTTAATGCGATATTCGTGCGTTTCACGGGCAGAAAAGCACGTTTTTCACAGTCCTCACTGTTTTGATGATAACTCGAGAACGGTCGAATGTCAGCGTTTGCCGTATATTGCATCGTGTTCAGCACATCGAATTACCCCTATACAGTGAATTTGAAGCGTTTAAGGGAAGTGTACGGTAGTGTTTTGGCAGAAAATTGCTTTTTTCGAAAATCGAGCAATTCGCTGATAACTCGAGAACGGTCGAATGTTAGCGTTTGCCGTATGTTGCATCGTGTTCAGCGCATCGAATTACCCCTATACAGTGAATTTGGAGTGGTTACGGGAAGTGTACGGTAGTGTTTTGGAAGGAAAACCCGTTTATGCGATATTCGTGCGTTTCACGGGCAGAAAACACGTTTTACACAGTCCTCACTGTTTTGATGATAACTCAAGAACGGTCGAATGTTAACGTTTGCCGTATGTTGCATCGTGTTCAGCACATCGGATTACCCCTATACAGTGAATTTGAAGGGTTTAAGGGAAGTGTACGGTAGTGTTTTGGCAGAAAATTGCTTTTTTCGAAAATCGAGCAATTCGCTGATAACTGGAGAACGGTCGAATGTTAGCGTTTGCCGTATGTTGCATCGTGTTCAGCACATCGAATTACCCCTATACAGTGAATTTGAAGGGTTTAAGGGAAGTGTACGGTAGTGTTTTGGCAGAAAATTGCTTTTTTCGAAAATCGAGCAATTCGCTGATAACTGGACGACGGTCGAATGTTAGCGTTTGCCGTATGTTGCATCGTGTTCAGCACATCGAATTACCCCTATACAGTGAATTTGAAGCGTTTAAGGGAAGTGTACGGTAGTGTTTTGGCAGAAAATTGCTTTTTTCGAAAATCGAGCAATTCGCTGATAACTCGAGAACGGTCGAATGTTAGCGTTTGCCGGATGTTGCATCGTGTTCAGCACATCGAATTACCCCTATACAGTGAATTTGAAGCGTTTAAGGGAAGTGTACGGTAGTGTTTTGGCAGAAAATTGCTTTTTCGAAAATCGAGCAATTCGCTGATAACTGGAGAACGGTCGAATGTTAGCGTTTGCCGTATGTTGCATCGTGTTCAGCGCTTCGAATTACCCCTATACAGTGAATTTGGAGTGGTTACGGGAAGTGTACGGTAGTGTTTTGGAAGGAAAACCCGTTTATGCGATATTCGTGCGTTTCACGGGCAGAAAAGCACGTTTTACACAGTCCTCACTGTTTTGATGATAACTCAAGAACGGTCGAATGTTAGCGTTTGCCGGATGTTGCATCGTGTTCAGCACATCGAATTACCCCTATACAGTGAATTTGAAGCGTTTAAGGGAAGTGTACGGTAGTGTTTTGGCAGAAAATTGCTTTTTTTCGAAAATCGAGCAATTCGCTGATAACTCGAGAACGGTCGAATGTTAGCGTTTGCCGTATGTTGGATCGTGTTCAGGGCATCGAAGTACCCCTATACAGTGAATTTGGAGTGGTTACGGGAAGTGTACGGTAGTGTTTTGGAAGGAAAACCCGTTTATGCGATATTCGTGCGTTTCACGGGCAGAAAAGCACGTTTTTCACAGTCCTCACTGTTTTGATGATAACTCTAGAACGGTCGAATGTTAGCGTTTGCCGTATGTTGCATCGTGTTCAGCACATCGAATTACCTCTATACAGTGAATTTGAAGCGTTTAAGGGAAGTGTACGGTAGTGTTTTGGCAGAAAATTGCTTTTTTCGAAAATCGAGCAATTCGCTGATAACTCGAGAACGGTCGAATGTTAGCGTTTGCCGTATGTTGGATCGTGTTCAGGGCATCGAATTACCCCTATACAGTGAATTTGGAGTGGTTACGGGAAGTGTACGGTAGTGTTTTGGAAGGAAAACCCGTTTATGCGATATTCGTGCGTTTCACGGACAGAAAAGCACGTTTTACACAGTCCTCACTGTTTTGATGATAACTCAAGAACGGTCGAATGTTAGCGTTTGCCGTATACTGCATCGTGTTCAGCACATCGAATTACCCCTATACAGTGAATTTGAAGCGTTTAAGGGAAGTGTACGGTAGTGTTTTGGAAGGAAAACCCGTTTATGCGATATTCGTGCGTTTCACGGGCAGAAAAGCACGTTTTACACAGTCCTCACTGTTTTGATGATAACTCAAGAACGGTCGAATGTTAGCGTTTGCCGTATGCTGCATCGTGTTCAGCACATCGAATTACCCCTATACAGTGAATTTGAAGCGTTTAAGGGAAGTGTACGGTAGTGTTTTGGCAGAAAATTGCTTTTTTCGAAAATCGAGCAATTCGCTGATAACTCGAGAACGGTGGAATGTTAGCGTTTGCCGTATGTTGCATCGTGTTCAGCACCTCGAATTACCCCTATACAGTGAATTTGAAGCGTTTAAGGGAAGTGTACGGTAGTGTTTTGGCAGAAAATTGCTTTTTTCGAAAATCGAGCAATTCGCTGATAACTCGAGAACGGTCGAATGTTAGCGTTTGCCGTATATTGGATCGTGTTCAGGGCATCGAATTACCCCTATACAGTGAATTTGGAGTGGTTACGGGAAGTGTACGGTAGTGTTTTGGAAGGAAAACCCGTTTATGCGATATTCGTGCGTTTCACGGACAGAAAAGCACGTTTTACACAGTCCTCACTGTTTTGATGATAACTCAAGAACGGTCGAATGTTATCGTTTGCCGTATACTGCATCGTGTTCAGCACATCGAATTACCCCTATACAGTGAATTTGAAGCGTTTAAGGGAAGTGTACGGTAGTGTTTTTGGCAGAAAATTGCTTTTTTCGAAAATCGAGCAATTCGCTGATAACTCGAGAACGGTCGAATGTTAGCTTTTGCCGTATGTTGCATCGTGTTCAGCACATCGAATTACCCCTATACAGTGAATTTGAAGCGTTTAAGGGAAGTGTACGGTAGTGTTTTGGCAGAAAATTGCTTTTTTCGAAAATCGAGCAATTCGCTGATAACTCGAGAACGGTCGAATGTAGCGTTTGCCGTATGTTGCATCGTGTTCAGCGCATCGAATTACCCCTATACAGTGAATTTGGAGTGGTTACGGGAAGTGTACGGTAGTGTTTTGGAAGGAAAACCCGTTTATGCGATATTCGTGCGTTTCACGGGCAGAAAACACGTTTTACACAGTCCTCACTGTTTTGATGATAACTCAAGAACGGTCGAATGTTAGCGTTTGCCGTATGTTGCATCGTGTTCAGCACATCGGATTACCCCTATACAGTGAATTTGAAGGGTTTATGGGAAGTGTACGGTAGTGTTTTGGCAGAAAATTGCTTTTTTCGAAAATCGAGCAATTCGCTGATAACTCGAGAACGGTCGAATGTTAGCGTTTGCCGGATGTTGCATCGTGTTCAGCACATCGAATTACCCCTATACAGTGAATTTGAAGCGTTTAAGGGAAGTGTACGGTAGTGTTTTGGCAGAAAATTGCTTTTTCGAAAATCGAGCAATTCGCTGATAACTGGAGAACGGTCGAATGTTAGCGTTTTGCCGTATGTTGCATCGTGTTCAGCGCTTCGAATTACCCCCTATACAGTGAATTTGGAGTGGTTACGGGAAGTGTACGGTAGTGTTTTGGAAGGAAAACCCGTTTATGCGATATTCGTGCGTTTCACGGGCAGAAAAGCACGTTTTACACAGTCCTCACTGTTTTGATGATAACTCAAGAACGGTCGAATGTTAGCGTTTGCCGGATGTTTGCATCGTGTTCAGCACATCGAATTACCCCTATACAGTGAATTTGAAGCGTTTAAGGGAAGTGTACGGTAGTGTTTTGGCAGAAAATTGCTTTTTTCGAAAATCGAGCAATTCGCTGATAACTCGAGAACGGTCGAATGTTAGCGTTTGCCGTATGTTGGATCGTGTTCAGGGCATCGAAGTACCCCTATACAGTGAATTTGGAGTGGTTACGGGAAGTGTACGGTAGTGTTTTGGAAGGAAAACCCGTTTATGCGATATTCGTGCGTTTCACGGGCAGAAAAGCACGTTTTTCACAGTCCTCACTGTTTTGATGATAACTCTAGAACGGTTCGAATGTTAGCGTTTGCCGTATGTTGCATCGTGTTCAGCACATCGAATTACCTCTATACAGTGAATTTGAAGCGTTTAAGGGAAGTGTACGGTAGTGTTTTGGCAGAAAATTGCTTTTTTTCGAAAATCGAGCAATTCGCTGATAACTCGAGAACGGTCGAATGTTAGCGTTTGCCGTATGTTGGATCGTGTTCAGGGCATCGAATTACCCCTATACAGTGAATTTGGAGTGGTTACGGAAGTGTACGGTAGTGTTTTGGAAGGAAAACCCGTTTATGCGATATTCGTGCGTTTCACGGACAGAAAAGCACGTTTTACACAGTCCTCACTGTTTTGATGATAACTCAAGAACGGTCGAATGTTAGCGTTTTGCCGTATACTGCATCGTGTTCAGCACATCGAATTACCCCTATACAGTGAATTTGAAGCGTTTAAGGGAAGTGTACGGTAGTGTTTTGGAAGGAAAACCCGTTTATGCGATATTCGTGCGTTTCACGGGCAGAAAAGCACGTTTTACACAGTCCTCACTGTTTTGATGATAACTCAAGAACGGTCGAATGTTAGCGTTTGCCGTATGCTGCATCGTGTTCAGCACATCGAATTACCCCTATACAGTGAATTTGAAGCGTTTAAGGGAAGTGTACGGTAGTGTTTTGGCAGAAAATTGCTTTTTTCGAAAATCGAGCAATTCGCTGATAACTCGAGAACGGTGGAATGTTAGCGTTTGCCGTATGTTGCATCGTGTTCAGCACATCGAATTACCCCTATACAGTGAATTTGAAGCGTTTTAAGGGAAGTGTACGGTAGTGTTTTGGCAGAAAATTGCTCTTTTCGAAAATCGAGCAATTGGCTGATAACTCGAGAACGGTCGAATGTTAGCGTTTGCCGGATGTTGCATCGTGTTCAGCACATCGAATTACCCCTATACAGTGAATTTGAAGCGTTTAAGGGAAGTGTACGGTAGTGTTTGGGCAGAAAATTGCTTTTTTCGAAAATCGAGCAATCGCTGATAACTCGAGAACGGTCGAATGTTAGCGTTTGCCGTATGTTGCATCGTGTTCAGCGCATCGAATTACCCCTATACAGTGAATTTGGAGTGGTTACGGGAAGTGTACGGTAGTGTTTTGGAAGGAAAACCCGTTTATGCGATATTCGTGCGTTTCACGGGCAGAAAAGCACGTTTTTCGAAAATCGAGCAATTCGCTGATAACTGGAGAACGGTCGAATGTTAGCGTTTGCCGTATGTTGGATCGTGTTCAGCGCATCGAATTACCCCTATACAGTGAATTTGAAGCGTTTAAGGGAAGTGTACGGTAGTGTTTTGGCAGAAAATTGCTTTTTTCGAAAATCGAGCAATTCGCTGATAACTGGACGACGGTCGAATGTTAGCGTTTGCCGTATGTTGCATCGTGTTCAGCACATCGAATTACCCCTATACAGTGAATTTGAAGCGTTTAAGGGAAGTGTACGGTAGTGTTTTGGCAGAAAATTGCTTTTTCCGAAAATCGAGCAATTCGCTGATAACTGGAGAACGGTCGAATGTTAGCGTTTGTCGTATGTTGCATCGTGTTCAGCACATCGAATTACCCCTATACAGTGAATTTGAAGCGTTTAAGGGAAGTGTACGGTAGTGTTTTGGCAGAAAATTGCTTTTTTCGAAATCGAGCAATTCGCTGATAACTGGAGAACGGTCAAATGTTAGCGTTCGCCGTATGTTGCATCGTGTTCAGCACATCGAATTACCCCTATACAGTGAATTTGGAGTGGTTACGGGAAGTGTACGGTAGTGTTTTGGAAGGAAAACCCGTTTATGCGATATTCGTGCGTTTCACGGGCAGAAAGCACGTTTTCACAGTCCTCACTGTTTGATGATAACTCGGAGACACGGTCGAATGTCAGCGTTGTGCCGGTATGTTGCATCGTGTTCAGCACATCGAATTACCCCTATACAGTGAATTTGAAGCGTTTAAGGGAAGTGTACGGTAGTGTTTTGGCAAGAAAATTGCTTTTTTCGAAAATCGAGCAATTCGCTGATAAACTCTGAGAACGGTCGAATGTTAGCGTTTTGCCGGATGTTGCATCGTGTCAGCACATCGAATTACCCCTATACAGTGAATTTTGAAGCGTTAAGGGAAGTGTACGGTAGTGTTTTGGCAGAAAATGCTTTTTTCGAAAATCGAGCAATTCGCTGATAACTGGAGAACGGTCGAATGTTAGCGTTTGCCGTATGTTGCATCGTGTTCAGCGCTTCGAATTACCCCTTATACAGTGAATTTGGAGTGGTTACGGGAAGTGTACGGTAGTGTTTTGGAAGGAAAACCCGTTTATGCGATATTTCGTGCGTTTCACGGGCAGAAAAGCACGTTTTACACAGTCCTCACTGTTTTGATGATAACTCAAGAACGGTCGAATGTTAGCGTTTGCCGGATGTTGCATCGTGTTCAGCACATCGAATTACCCCTATACAGTGAATTTGAAGCGTTTAAGGGAAGTGTACGGTAGTGTTTTGGCAGAAAATTGCTTTTTTCGAAAATCGAGCAATTCGCTGATAACTCGAGAACGGTCGAATGTTAGCGTTTGCCGTATGTTGGATCGTGTTCAGG